>BSBK01002076.1:1085000-1425000 GCA_027943335.1 Chamaecyparis obtusa | reverse complement strand
AGCCAATTAAATAGATATATATTATTTATTTAATAATTAACCTTATTCTACCTTTAATTAAATAAATTTACATTTATTTAATTAGACTCTTGTTTATCACTTATCCTTGATTAAATAAATTCACATTTATTTAATTTTATCCTTTTATCCTATCCTTGATTAAATAAATTTACATTTATTTAATCCTAGCCTATTTCCCCGCATCCAAATCCTCCATTTAATTACACAAATGAACTTATTTACTTAATTAATCCCCCTTGTCCCACTTGGAATTAAATATTGCATTTAATTCTATTTGAGCACGTGGCTCCTAAATTTATGTTGGATTGTGGTGACTAATTAGGGAGTTACTATACACTTTTCATTCATCGTGGGGTTAACTCGTCAAGCATTTTTTAGTTGACATGTCACACATTTCCCTAGGTTGACTCATCAATTTTTTCCTTAGGCTGACTCAATAATTATTTTAGGGTTAACATGTTAACCAACATAAGTCTTGTTATAATGGCTTAGGGTTAGGTTTTTCTCAATATATGAGGATTTCATAGCTTCTTGCAGTGGTATTGAGTTGCAAGAGATTACAGATTGTAATAGGCTAAAATTATTGGATAATAAGATTGGACTCTCTGTTTGGTGGACATAGCCCAAGGATTGGATGAACTGCATTAAATATTTGTGTCTTTTATTTTATTCTGCGTGGTTTATTATTTTCTAATATTGGTTATATTTGCATGTAATTGTTTTGGCATGATATCTTTGGGTGTAAAGATTAGAAAAGTGATTTAAAACATGTTGGATGAGGTTTTAGGTTAATGGAAGTTTAGGGCTTGAGCAGTGATATGTATATCATGGAATCAAAGATTCATGTGTGTAGATGATGATTGTTATGGTGCAATCAAGCTAGTGTATTCCAAAGTTGTCTGATGAAATATTGAAGGTGTTATAGAGGATCTGATCATGAAAATGAGTTTCTATTCCTAGATCACAAGACCCTAACAAGTTTCTTATATGTAAATACCTTAATCAGTAGATCCTAACAAATCTTATTTGTAAATACTTTAACACGGTGGAACTTTAACTAGTGTATGAAGTCCTCTAACAAGGATACTCCTAATAGGGTAAAGCTCCTAACAGGGCTAAAGGAAAATCCCATAACTAGGTGGCACCTAACAGTGTCTTTGTAAAAGTCCTAATATGGAGTACTTCAAAAGAGTATACAATTTATGATTTTCGTCTCACACGTGGTTTTCACCCATTTGGGTTTCCATGGGAAAAAAACTTTTTGTTATGTGTTGCATGCATTGTGGTGGTTGCGTTATTTGGTTAAGTTTCATTTTCTTATCAATCGATAAAACAGTGAATGTTATCTTTTTGCTAAAAGAATAAAAAGTATCAAATATCTTAGATTATTGATTCATCCCCCCCCCCACCCTCTCAATAATCTTGGACCTTGAGGAATAGCAATTGGTATCATAGCCTTTATTTTCTTTGTAGTGAAGCTTAACAAATTGAGGTCAAGATTTGAGAATTATGAGAAAGAAAGGTCCTAAGTTCACATGGGAGAACTACTTGGTGTCGAGTGGTAGAATGAAGATTTATCTAAAAGGTATGGGTAACCAATATTAGAATCATGTTGTTAATTAGTATGTAATTCAAACTAGTTCTCTTAATGGAGATCAACTAAGGTAACAACAAGAGAATACTACAACTATCGAAGCTATTGCAAGTACATTATCTGATGTAGTGTTTATTGATATCTAAGATCTTTATACAGCCTATGATGTGTGGGAGAAATTGAAGTTAGTGCATGGTGGATAAAAACATGTGCAGAAAGATAAGGTTGATATCCTAAAAGGAAAATTTATTAACATGAGGATGGTTGAAGGCGCAAACATTGAGAAGTATGGTCAGAGAATCATAGAAGTGGTTGATGTTATCAAAAGTGCTAATGGAACTATTGATGAAGATGATGTGTTAAGTAAAGTATTGATAATCTTATTTCCTCTTTATGAAATTAGGGTTTTTTCTATTAAGGATTTAATATTTTTAGGAACTACAACTATCACTCTTGATGCATTAATTGGAAAGTTGACTTCTTTTGAACTTAGCAATTATGATAATATTTTTTGAGGGGTTGAAGTTGCATTTAAGGTATCTATGTCTCCTACACCTACAAGGAAACCAACGGAATGTATTCATGAATCCTCTTTTATGTCATGTTACTCTAATTATTATGACTCTATCTTGTCTAAGGAAAATAAATAGCATGGGTTGGAAACATTTTTTTCTAGACGGCTACCTAGAGGACCTAGAATATAGAAGGGTAAGCTACCTTTTAAAGGCTTTTCATGTAAAAATATTGGACACATTTCTGCTAGGTGTCCTAATGGTGATAACAAGGATAAGCCTAAGAGATTCAAGGATAAGAGAAAGAAGAGTTGTGTTGTTTCTGCTAATCTAGGGGTTATCGATGAGGAATTTGAGGATAATGAAGAAGATGCATTTACTTGTGTTGTTGTTAAGGAAAATCCTCCTATAGGTAATGAAAAATATTTTATTTCTAGCATGGATCACAGTGAGTATTAGGTAATATTTAGTGGATTTACAGATCACATGACTAGTGACATGGGTAAATTCACTAATTTAGAAGAATGTGATGGTGGTGCAGTGAACTTTGGTAATAATTCTCCTTGCTTAGTAAAAGGAATTGGATCTATTACACTAAATAGAAAAAAAATTATGATTATGTTTACTGGGTAGAAGTCCTAGGTTACAATTTGTTGAGTGTAGCACATATGACTAATAAAGGTTATCTTGTAGAGTTCAAAGGAGGTGTTTTCATGATACTTAGGAGATCTGGTGATGTGATTGCTATTAGTATGTAGACTAAAGGTAACTTATTCCAACTGAATACTATGAGGTTTTCCACAACTAGTGAAATCAAAAAATTTCATGTGCAAGGAATGTCAGTTGGGAAAGTTAAGTAGTTTTATTTTTATCAATAAGTCATTTTCATCTAAAGGTATTTTGGATTTTGTTCATATTGATTTATGTGGTCCTATGAGAACAAGAAGTTGTTTGGGAGATAAGTAATTTATATTTTTTTTTTATGATTAGTCTAGGATGATGTGGGTTACTTTTTTGAAAGACAAAGCAGATGCATTCTATTTATTTAAGGGGTTCAAGGAATGAGTTGAAAAAGAAACATGTAATATTGTAAAGCTCTTGAGACTTGACAGAGGTGGTGAGTGCACATCTTTGGGATTCACTTAGTCTTGTGAAAAATATGGAACCAAGAGGTAAATGTCAGCACCTAGAACTCCTTAGCAAAATGGGGTTGAGGAGAGAAGGAACATATATATTATTGATGCTACAAGAATGATGGTGATTCAAAATGATGTGCCTCATATGTTTTGGAGAGAATTTATCAACATTATTGTTTATTCATTAAACTAGGTACAGGTGAAGAATGGTACCGATAATACTTCATATGAGTTATGGCATGGTCACACACCTAGTGTGAAATACCTCAAAAACTTTGGGAGATGTTACATAAAGAGAGATGAACATACAAGGAAATTTGATCCTAAGAGTGATGAAGGAATATTCCTAGGCTATTCTAAAAGAAGAAAAGCATACAAGTGTATAAATAAGAGAACCAACAAGTTGATAGAAATTACAAATGTAAACATTGATGAATACCCAGATAAGAATGATGGTTCCAACAAGAATGAATCAGGAGATGCTCAGAGAATTATATATGTTCATCTAGTGTAGCAAGAAGTTGAAAATCAAAACAATACAGATGAACTAGTTCAATCGATAGAAGAGGATCCTAGATCTAAACTGATGATACTAAGGTATGTAAAGATTAATTATTCACTCAATCATATTATTGAAGATAAGAATGTTTTTATTCAGACTAGAAGAAAGATCAAAGAAATTACTTTTTTGGTTTTTGAACATGAACCTAAATCAGTAGGAGAGGAATTGAAGAAGGAAGAATGGGCCATGGAAGAAGAATGGGATCAGATAAAGAAGAACAATACATAGGTACTAGATCCTAGAACTTTTGATAATAATGTGATAGGAACTAAGTGGGTTTTAAAAAATAAGCTCAATGAAGCTGGTGAAGTATTCAGAAATAAGGCAAGACTACATGGTTAAAAGGTATGCACAAGAAGAAGGTTTGGACTATGGTGATACATTTGCACCAATGGCTAGACTTGAAAGAGTAATTATTTTTCTATCATATGTTACTTATAGAGGTTTAAATTTTTTCCAAATGGATCTTAAATCTATATTCCTGAATGGAATTCTGGAAGACTAAGTTTACATATAATAGTCTGATGGTTTTTCCCTATCAGAAGATGAAGACATGGTGTATGAGTTGCATAAGGTTCTTTATGGATCGAAGCAGGCACCAAGGGCATGGTATGAGAGACTTCACTCATATTTGATCAAGATCATTTTCATAAGGATAATTGAGGATAGTAATGTTTACATGAAGGTTAAGAAGGATGACTAATTCTTGATTGTTGAAGTCTTTTTGGATGACATCATTTTTTGTGCAAATGATAAGATGAGCATTGCATTTGTAGATGAAATGAGCACAAAATTTGAGATGTCAATGTTTGGTGAGATCAATTCTTTGTTGGACTATAGGTACTCAGCTCAGTGATGGAATCTACATCAGCCAAACAAAGTATGTGAAAAAAGTATTGAATACTTTTAGGTTATAAGATTCTAAATTGATAGAAACTCCAATGGTAACTAGTTTTAAGCTATCTAGGGAAGATGATTTAGGTGAGTGAAAATTTATATAGATCCATGATCAATAAGTTACATTATTTTATGTATAGTAGGCTTGATATAGCACATGCACTTTGGATTGTTGCAAGATTTCAATCTAATCCAAAGGAATCCTATATGGTGGTTGTGAAGAAAACCTTTAGATACTTAAAAGGGATTGAAAATTATGGTCTTTGGTATGATCACAAAGGAGATTTTTCTTTGTGTGTTCACTGATGCAGACTAGGAAGGTAATCCAGATGATAGCAAGAGAATGTGTTGAGGAGCTTTATTTCTTGGAAAGATACTCGTGTCACAAACAAGAAAGACAAATAACTATATTTCTAAGTCTACTCTAGAGGTAGAATATGTTGCTACTACTATTAATTGCACTCAATTTTCTTGGATGAAGAAATTATTGGAAGGACTTAAGGAAAGGGTACCTAAATTTGTGGTTATCTATTGTGATAATATCAATGCTATTAACATATCCAAGAACCCTATGATGTACTCTAAGACCAAGAATATTGCAATTAAGTACAATTTTCTTAGAGAGAAAGTGCAGGAGAAAGAAGTATAGTTGGAGTATGTGCCAACTAAGGAGTAGGTTGTAGACATTTTTACTATGCCACTACTAAAGGATATATTTGAGTATCTAAGAGACAAGATGGGCGTCATTCCCCCACCTAAGTATAACTAAAGTGATTTTGTTGCATCAGTCCAATATTTTATATTGAAAATATTTGTTGGATTGATGTAATAAGGAGCTACTCCTAAGGGGGCGAACCCAGTGGTAAAGGTATTCAAGGAGAAGAAGAGATCTATAGTATGGTATCTTTGGAATTATTTTCAAAGGGGGGGAGATGTACTAAGAAGTGGAAAATAAGATGAGATAGATGATAATATATTCAGAGATGATGTTTCAATGTAAGAAGGCAAGAAGAGAAGTTTATCTAATTGAGAAGATTTTATGATTGTTTGTATTTGCATCAATGCCAAAGGGAAGATTGTTGGCATAACTGATAATGTGATGGTATAGTGATGGTATAGATTTGGTGATTGAGATGATCATTTATTGTGTTGTCATTAATGTCAAGTATTGAAATAGTGTTCTTAGCATTTTGCCAATTATGTTAGAAGAATGAACAATGTGTTTCAAGTGGTTCTAGTGATCGCAATTCTTAAGGGAGACTTGTAAATGTCTCTAGTTGATAACAATATAATCACAATTATTGAACGTATGATTGGAAAAAGTTATATCTAATTGAAGTGTGACAAGGAAACTGCTAGAATAGTCTGTGACTAGAAATGAGTGATTTGATTGGTTTATCAAATTTATGGTGAGTTAGGTGGTCTGATCATAGAATTATGTTGTTAATGACATGTTTACCTCATAGTTATGAATGTGACTAATCTGTATGATTGGTAACCATATTTTGTTGTTACATAAGTTATTTATGAGAAATGTGATTGTGTTGTTGAGATACCCATGGTAAATATTCTATTGGTAACCAGTGATCGAGTTGTGGTGAGTTATTTATATTCCAACTGTCATGTTGATGTGTCTCAATTCTTTTATGATGATGCATTGACATTACATTGATTAAGGTAGATGTTCTATCAAAATGAAGGTTGATTTTTTCAAAACATGTTTGATTGTTCTTGATAAAATAAATTGTAAGGGTTTATCCTCTAGCTGGCCTATTTATTAAATTTGGTTGTTACATTATGATGTTTATTTTGGCATGATCTCTCCAGATGAAAAGATTGGAAAAGTAAATTCAAACGTGTTGGATGAGGTTTTAGGTTGGTGGTGGTTTAGGGCTTGAGTGGTGATAGTTATATCATGGAATCATATATTTATGTGTGTAGATCATTATTTTGATGGTGCGATCAAGCCAAGGTATTCCAGAGTTGTTTGATGAAAGATTGAAGGTTTTATAAAGGATCTGATCAAGCAAAGGAATTGATATTTCCATATCATAAGACCCTATCATGTTTCTTATATGTAAATCCCTTAAACATGTAGATGCTAACAAATCATATTTTTAAATCCTTCAATAGGGTGGCACTTGAGCTAGTGTCTAAAGTCCTCTAACAAGGCTACTACTAATAGGGTAAAGCTCCTAACAGGAAAAGAGGAAAATTCCATAATTGGGTGGCACCTAACAATGTCTTCATAAACCTCCTAAAAATGTTAATCTCCTAAAAGGGCATACTTTAGAAGAGTACACAATTTGTGATTTTCATCTCACATGTGGTTTTCATAGGAAAAATATTTTTGTGATGTGTTGTATGTTAGGAATGGGAACACTGAGAAGGCGGGGGGGTGAATCAATGTTCACTATATCTTTACAATTTCTTAACTCTTGAACCTTAACTTGAATGCTTAAGTACTGATATGAACATTAATGTAAACAAGATAAACAATCACAATACATAACACCAATATGGTTATGGGGAAACCAAAATAGGTAAAAACAATGGTGGGAATTGACACCCACTAAGAACTGCACTAGTGTTTTATGATCCTTGTGAGAGGATCTGCAACCTTGCTAGGAGTTATTCTTTACAATGCTTTTAGTACAGAGACCTAATCAAAGGTCAAACCATATTAGGATTCTTTTACAATAACCCTATTAGGGGTGGGGACACACTATCCTATAGCTCACTGATCAAGTGGTGACGGCTACAACCTTTTGATCTTAGATACACACTATATCTGCTAGATGAAGTGGTGTTGTGACACTGCTTGTCTAATCAGTTCCTTTTGTGCACTGATGCTTTAGACATTTTTAAATCTCTAACTTATTCTATCTTCACTTCTCATGTCTTTGGTATGCTATCTTATCTCTATATCCACTTTCATGCTTTATTATAAAGGTGCATCTTATATTTATATGCGCTAACAAAACAATTAACTAGGTCGGCCTATAACCGATTACATACAACGCTTCCAAGTAAATTGGATCAAGAGTGTTTACAAATAAAGATGTTTACATGTATACAACCTAATTACAATAGGCACATAGCCTTTTCAAAATATTATTATAATTGCTAATCAAAATACTAATAGTCGGCTGCATACTCTGTTCTGTTATGGCATTCCCTATCTGTACCACTTCAACTGACTGTATCTTTGTCATACTATCTCATCTGATCATGCACTCTTAGACTTAGGATAAATACACAATTATCAACTTAACTTCAAGGGTGCATACTGTAACTCAGTCATACACATGTGCTGATTCTCTGATCTTCTGGGGCTCTACTAACTATCCAGTCTTCTATACTTAGCCATATTCCAACCTTATGATAATGTGCGCTAACTCCAAAACTCAATATGAATTTGTTTCCATAATGAAAACACTATATCTAGTCATATATAATAGTATAGTCAACTTGTGAACAATCTCCCCCTTTGTCATTGATGGCAACAAAGGAATATGGCCAAGTTACTAATTGTATCCTTATACAAAATTCTTTAATATATACTCTAACTTATATCTCCCTTATGCTCTGTACTATACTTCTTTATATATAATACTCCCCTTTTGACATTAATGACAAAGATGCTCAAAAAAGTGTATCTACAAGTACTTACAAAGAAAGTACATCTAGATAAGCAATCTGCAAGTTCTGGATCTCTTGTTTCCAAAATGCTATTAGTGCATTGATAGTCTGTAGATGGGCACATAAGGAATATGTTAGCTTCTCCATCTTTTCCAAGTCTACACTCAGACCTTGATCATATGTCACCATAGTGGTACAGATCTCCTTGATGTTCTGATTAAGTACATCTAGAGAGGGTGCAAGATAATTCCTGACCTGTGTTTGTCTTGCCCTTATCTTAGACATCTCTTTCTCAGCCTTTTCTATTTTGTCTATTTTCCCCTAGTACACATTGTTGCACATGTTCACATCAATCAAGGGATCTTCCACTGATTTTCTTACACTATTAATCATTGCTTCTACCTCCTAGATTTTCTTGTAGTGATTAGTAGTTAGCTTGTCCTGGTTCATACAACTAGCTATGATCTTCCTTCCCTTAGCTACAAACTCCTTTAAGGATGCTTGACCTATCTTCAATGAACTAAGGTCAAGTGAAAAGTTTCCAACTACACTCAATCTTTTCTTCATATATTTCTCTTCTGCAACTTGGGATGCAGATTCTTCCAAGATGGAAAATTTTTCTTTGAAGTTTGTCAATATGGTACTCACATCATCAACTGAATAAACCTTATAAAATTTCTTGTCTTAAGGTAGTAAGTTGTTCAGAATGTTGACTGATTCAACAAACAGAGGGTTCCTCATCACTTGCTTCTCTTTTTCTTTCTCCATAACAAGGACAATGATCTTAATCGGGTCTTCTTCTCCCTAAGAATCCAAGCTAGTGGTTTCTGGTGTCAAAATTGAGAAAAATGATGCTAAGGGAGTAATAGGAGTGATGTCCATCACTTTTGTCTTTATCTTTATAGGTATTTCAATAGATGGCTCATCTGTTGGTTGACTATCTTTCTCTTTATCCTCTTCTACCTTTTCTTTTTCTTTTTCTATATCTTTTTCTATCTCCTTTTCTTCTTCTTCTCCTGTTAGATCCTCTATTAACAATTCTTCGTATAGCTTAGGTGAATTTTCACCACATAGAATTTCAACCTCTTTTGTGCTTGTAAAAGCTTACTCAAATTTATCCAAGTCATTGTCTCTGACCACCATTTCTATTTCTACATTATCAATAAAGATTGTGTCATCTTTTTGTGTCTTAGTCATGGGCGCAGACTTCACTACCTCTGTAGGTGTTACCACTATAGGCATTGAATCCTGAGGACCTGTTACTAGTACATTAGTGGTTTCTAACTCCTTCACTTCCTTAGAGGGCACTTGAGTTGTGGGTCCAGTGGGTGGGTACATTTCCTATCCACAAAGACTTTCTCAAAATATTTCTCTATCTCTTTAGCTGCTAACTCATAGTTCTTATCCATTATGTGCAGAGTTCTTGACTTAGTTCTTAGGTGTGGCTTCACCAGATCTAACAATAATTTTTTCTCTTCTAGGGAACATATAGGTAGGCTCTCATCTAGAATCTTTTCTCTTATTCTTTGATCCTCTTCAATAGCCTATCTTTTCAAGAATTCTAAGATGTTCCACACATTGTCCAGAATTACTATCTTAAGTTCTAAGACTATCTTCTTAAACTTGAGCATGTGTTTAATTATCATTACATGAATTTTTTATTGATCAATCTCATTTTATTTCTCATATAATTTCCCTACTCAATCAATTCTTCCTTCCTTAATAATCCTTGTTTTCATGACTTGAAGACTAGGTCTGAAACCTACCTGCGGAGGTGCTTGAGTGTTCTTTTTTTGACTTCTAGTTGTTTGCGAGGATGGGTGGCTTGAATCGATCTCCTTCTTCCTCTTGGTCATTGTCTTATACTTAGGAGGTGATGTTAGATCAATTGTAACTTTGGGCACATGAGGGACAACATATGTTTTACCTTGCTCATCCTTTGGATCATCAGTCTTCTCAATCTTGCATTTCTTCATTTTAGGATCATCCATTTTAGCTTCCATTGTGGATGCACTCTCAATATCCAAGGCTATCTTTTCTTCTCTTTCTTTTTCAAGATCTACCTGTGTTACACCATGAATTTTGAGTATCTCAGATGTAACCTTAGAGGCTTTCCTCTTAGTTGTTGCATTATTTAGAACTGCATCAACTTCCCTTGTCTTTTCTTCATAAGTTCCCCATCTAGGTTCATTAGGGTCCTTAGGTGATGAAAGTAGTACTTGTGAATAAGCTTCCAAGATTGGTTCTTCTACCTCATAACCAAGTGGATGGATCCACTTTGTTCTAGGCTTGACTCCTTCCATACATGTTATGTCAGTTTCTACCATAAAACAAATGTTGTCCTTGTATTTCACAACAATACTTTCTGGTATCTTGTACCTCATCTGTATTTTGATCCTAAATGTCTTCAATTCTAGCTCCATGTAATCCTTCAATGTGCTCTCAGTAGATGCCTTGAGATATATTTGAGGCATTGTAGCCATACTTTTTTCTAGGTACAAATCTGAGACCTTTCCAAGTATATGGAAGTACATATAAATGATTAGAGACCCAAACCTGAATATTTTGGTCTTATCCTGCTTGATGGCTCTAATGTTATCAATCATTATGCGCACAAGATCTCACACAGATTGAACTCTCCATTTTCTCTAACAAGTCTTATTGCTACAAGAATAGTGGTTGCGAATACACTATTAACCCTATTGGTGTGCTGAAACCTGTAACCTAGTATCATACACATCAATTTTATGTCTTTCTCTTAAATAGGCTCAATTGTCATAACATGCCTATCACTTTTGGACTTACATGCCTATTCAACTAATTTCCTCACATCCTTGCCCACTGGAAGAATGGTGCCTGTCTTAGAGAGGCCTATCATTTCATGAATGAGTTCTCTTGTGATTCTAACTAGCACTTTACCTATCCAGAATAGGTCATCATGAATCCTACTTAGTAATATCTTGATCCACTCAGATTCATAAAACTCATATGTCATAGCATACTCAACAATGGGATGGTTTTCCAAATGTGAAAACTCATCTAGGAATGTTTTGTCTTGTTTCATCACAAACTCAAGGTGCGACCTTATCCTATCAAATCCAACTGGTTCCTTCTTACAGTATATATACGCACAAATATCTTCAACATGCATGATGCCCATAGGGGTTCTTGAAAATGCACCTTCTAGGTCATCTAAGGTGGACTTAAATGGGTGCCTTTTAAAAACATATCTCTTCCTTTCTGTGACATAAAATACAACAGGTGTAGCCATGACTTGGTTAACACTTCAAATTGGTTTTCAAGGACTTCTGAATCGTCACGTTAGACTAGGGATTTGCAACTGATCAATCACACTTCTTCACTGGTAAATCAATCTCCAACACTCCTCAATATAGCTTCTTAGGGCTTATGTGGTCTTTAATCACTCTATCTCAAATGTAATGAGTGATCTGTAAGTCTCTATATACTATAAAGTGAAATTTTTGCTACTAATGCTTGTTGCGTAAACCAAAATTCGATTGAGAATTTCCAACTTCCATCTTGCTATCGATTGAGTAGTATGCTCATGCACATAGCATCAAATACTCTCCAAAATTTTAAATCCAAAGGCACATACTCTAAGGGTGAGTATACTAGCCATGCAGGGGTTTAGAGCTAAACTAGCTCCCCCTATGACCTTGGGGGTCATTAATCCAAATGTAGAGAGTGCGTCCATTATGGATGCATCCAATACATGCTCATCAACTTTATCCTTCTTTTCCTCTAACAAAATAAAGCTTGCATCCTCTATAGCTTTCACAAACTTGACTTCTCCTTCTTCATTCAATATTGATACTGCTAGCTTTTTAGGGCTTTCCTGACTATGCATTCTTGATCTATAAAAAATTGAGATGTGTCCAGCCTTGTTACAAGAGTGAAAAATAACTGGAGGCCTTAAATTCCTTCTTGTATTGATATGGGTTACCATTTTACACTATCTAGCTGAGTGACCATTATAATTACATATCTGACATGTAATACTCTGAGAACTTCTTGCATTTGGTTGATTTTGATTTCTCTGATTATGCTAAGTCTTGTTCTTCTGACTTGTTCTACAATTCATAGCTCTATGACCAAATTTATTTAATGAACAACAGTAACCATTGAAAGGTCTAACCTCTTTACAATCCCTTTCTATATGTCCATGCTTGTTACATACATAACAAGTTTGGTCTAGTGGCTTGCGCTCATCCTTAGATGGTTTGACATTGTCTTTAGTCTGATTTCTAGTTTCCTTAGCAGTTGTGGTGTCTTTTGGTTCTTTCATCTTTTCTCGTATGTCATCAATCTAACTATGTGCTTCATTGAATCCAACACCACTGGTATCTCTTTTAAGCTTCTATGAATATAACTGACTCTATCAAACCAGAACTCATGTGTAATTTCTCAATGTGATTCTTTGCCTCTTTCAACTCAGATTCCAACTTTTCTTTGTTGTTTCTTAGCTCCAAGATTTCCATGTTTGCTTGCCTCAATTCTTCATTCAATTGACGGTTCTCTTTGATCTATTCATCATAAACTTCTTCATTGTTAGTTATCTTTTCATCCAACTCTTCAATCTAATCTATTAGAGATGTGTTCTTCTCATTCAACTTCTTAACCATTTTTCCCAAATCATTGTTTGTACAATTTTTCAAATCTTGTCTCAGTTTCTTGATGAATACTTGTGTGCCACTGACTTTCAATTTTAGTTCTTCAACTTCTTTCTCATATTTTTAAGGTCTTCATGAGCTTCCATAAGATTCTTCTCTAGATTCTTTTCTTCTTTTGAACCCATTGATCTCATCAAGTGTTTAAACTTTTCTTCAGAGGACCAGAGCTCTAATACCAATTGTTAGGAATGGGAACACTGAGAAGGGGTGGGGGGTGAATCAATGTTCACTATATCTTTACAATTTCTTAACTCTTGAATCTTCAAATGAATTCTTAAGTAATGATATGAAAATTAATGTAAACAAGATAAATAATCACAACACATAACACCAATATGGTTATAGGGAAACCCAAATAGGTAAAAACCCCGGTGGGAATTGACACCCACTAAGAACTGCACTAGTGTTTTATGATCCTTGTTAGAAGATCTACAACCCTGTTAGGAGTTATTTTTTACAATGCTTTTAGTACAGAGACCCGATCAAAGGTCAGACCCTATTAGGAGTCTTTTACAATAACCCTATTAGCGATGGGGACACACTGTCCTAGAGCTCACTGCTCAAGTGGTGAAGGCTACAACCTTCTTATCTCAGATAGACACTATATCTGCTAGATGAACTGGTGTTGTGAAACTGCTTGTCTGATCAGTTCCTTTTGTGCACTGATGCTTTAGACCCTTTTAAAGCTCTAACTTATTCTATCTTCACTTCACATGTCTCTACTCTGCTTATCTTATCTCTATATCCAATTTCATGCTTTATTACAAAAGCACATCTTATATTTATATGCGCTAACAAAATAATTAACTAGGTCGACCTATAAATGATTACATACAATGCTTCCAAGTGAATTGTCTCAAGAATGTTTACAAACAATTATTTTTACATGTCTACAACCTAATTACAATAGGTGCATAGCCTTTACAAAACATTATTATAACAGCTAATCAAAATACTAACAATTGTCTGCATACTCTGTTATGTTCTGGCATTCACTATCTATACCACTTCAATTGACTCTATCTTCGTTGTACTGTCTCTTCTGATCATGTGCTCTTAGACTTAGAAAAAATACATACTTACCAACTTAAATTCAAGGGTGCATACCATAACTCGGTCATACACATGTGTGTTGATGCTCTGATCTTCTGGTGCTATTCTAACTGCCCAGTCTTCTATACTTAGCCATATTCTGACCTTATGATAATGTGTGCTAACTCCAAAACTCTATATGACTTTGTTGCCATAATGACAACAATATATCTAGTCATATAAAATAGTATAGTCAACTTGCCAACATTGTATGCATTGGGGTGGTTGTGTTTATGTGGTTAAGTTTCATTTTGTTATCAATCGGTAAAACAATGAATTTTTCTTTGTGTTAAAATAAATTAAAAGTATCAGATATCTTAGATTACTATTTCACCTCCCCTCTTAGTAATATTGGACCCTTAGGACTAGCATGAGGTAGGTGCGGAAAAAGAAAGGACATGTCATTCTAGGATCAGAGCAAGTCAAAAAGCCCATAAAAATGAATAGGTCCTAGGTGAAGAAATGAATTATGTGATTGCATGTAAAATGATAAAATATACCTAGAAGTAAGGTCCAACCTTGAGTTTAAGAAATATTGAAGGAGGTGGAGGACCCATATTTGAGTTTTGGTACTTTTTGAGTGCTCTATGAAGTCCTACCATAGAAAATACACTAAAGTAGCTAAAAAAATATCCTAAAATTAAGCACAAGTAAGGTTCTTATAATTTAGGACAATACACACAAATTTCCATCTTGAATGTTGGATAAAAGTAAAAACCCGTGTCACACTTTTATAAAGGAGAAAGTCAACAACACAAAAATTGTTCAACTTTAATGACATAATGTTATCTCTATTTGAGCATTAATGGATTGTCATTAGTATCAATCGGTTATTTAGTCTGTAAAAGAGACAAATTGAACAGTCGATCAAGCACACAAATCCTTCACATCACAAAAAGACAAGGAAAAATTCAAGATAACCGAACATAGGTTTGACTAAGCACACTTATCGAGAAATTGGCATTTACCAAGTACCGAGCTAGTGATCACCGAGCATGCATTTGAACCGAGCACCAGTAATTTATCAAATGGATAATGAAGTGATTACTGAGTAAAGAAGGAAATGATATAGAAATTAGGAATGGCACAAAAATCTATGCAAATGGTTTATACCGATCATGGAAATAGTTTACCAAGATCGAAACATTTTTAATATGGATGTAATCATCAAATTTGTGATCATTCCTATGTATTCTTAGATCTAGGTTATTTTCTTACACCATTGATCTTAGGTTTTCTAGATGATGTAAACCCTCATTAGGTCAAGTTAGTTTGATATATAATCATAAAGATTTCATTAAGAAAATGTATCATTAAGGAGTAGCCACACTAAGGACATCAGGAGATTAGACAAAGGGTTTTTGACAGAAGGTTTATGAAAGTATAATTTAGTTTTCAAAGAACATACAAGGCTACCAAGCATAACAGAAGAGCACGTGCATCACATTGAGGTGATATTTATTTGATACTTTGAAGATCTAAATCAGACAAGATTAAGTTGTTATTTACAGATATTTAAACTGTTATCAATTTAACCATTGTAGCAAAATTCAAAATCTCTTAACAAAGTGAACTTAACAATTCTTATGTAAATCTCTTAATCAAACACACACATGTATTATGCTATTAAAATACTCTAACTAGGTAGATCTAGTCGATCTTATTGTTACTCCTAATAGGTTAAGATCATCATAAGTGATCACAAACTTGTAGTCTTAACCACCATACATTATTGCTACAATAGTGAAGATTTTTGGGTGTCATCCCCACTGTAGTTTTTACCTTCTTACAAGGGTTTCTAAAATACCAAAATATTTTTGTCATGAGTATGAATTTTCATGTATGATTTATTGTTTTATTTATATGCACTTTACATTTTCAATGACTTGAATGTATGTTTCAAACAATGGATTCTATTGGTTAATTGAGATCTAAAATTGGAAAGTTTTTAGTTTTAAAAGTTTTTGAGGGTACTAATTCACCCCTCCCCTCTTAGTACTTATCTTTCCATAATCCCAACAATTGGTATCAGAGATAGATCTCTTTCTAAGGAATTTTAATCACTCAAGAGGAAAGATCTAAGGATGGAAAGATATAAGTTGGACAAGATCATTGAGAATCAAAGGTTGTAGATGCTGATCTTTATTGAGAAATTTAAGGAAGCTAAAGAAGAACTGAAGAATTTATTGCTCAAAAGGAAAGATATTAAAATTCAGTATAGTGAGATAGATTATCATGAAGAAGAGATAGATAACCCATTGCATATATCTAGATCTGGATATGGTATCATATATGATGCATCTAAAGGAACAACATTTGATCTATTTGAAAAGAACCTACATCTTATTGGACAATTTAAAGCTCTGCATATCAATCAAGAGACACAAAGGATGATGAACTACAACTGATTGAATACCTAAATGACTTGAAGATCAATGATTAGAGATCACTGAGTTACTGAAATGATATGTAAGATAATTAAATCAGTCATTATGTTGTCATTGATGTCAACTAGTTTTGGTAGTACTTATCATGTTAGTTGCAAACATCTAAACATCTCTAAAGAGGAGAGAAAAGATGAAGAACTAATATATCTACATGGAGAAAGATGGATATGACAGATGAGGATAAGGAATACATTGGGTAACTTATTGATGAGTCTATGACTTCATATTGTTGACTTCATTATGGAGGAAGAAAAATGTACAAGGCAATGTGGTCGACAAATGAAGCACTTCAGTATGCACCAAGATAGTGTAGTGTATACCAAGTGAAAGTATTAACTAATCTTGTGTTCATCGACACATTTCTTTGTTAACCGAGTACAGATTAAAGTATTAAATTCTTAAGTTTAGCCGACATAAATTGATGAGATGGAAATTGTTATGATTTCAAGATTAAGGATAATGTTTCTTATGAGATCCACGGCTAAAAAAATTCAGAGAAGATCTAAAGGATGAAATTGAAACTTGTTATTGACACATCATTTGAGGAAGGTTTAAGAGGCAAAATTAATGAAGGAGAATAAGCGGAAAAATATGATGGTTGATATGAAAATGGTTTATCTGTCTATATAAGAGATATGAGTTTCTTTATTGAAACATGTCGAAAGAAAGAAGACTACGGAGATTTCACATGAACATATTTTCATGCATGCCTAATTATACTAGTTGAAGAAGAACTGAACTACAGAACAATATCGAGTGTTAGAGAGCTATTACCGAGTAAAAGTAAGTTAAGCAAGTGAATTAATAAATTGATCATAGGATTTGTATGGGCTTAGAAATAGATCTAAACATATGCAAATTTAGTTGTATTGTAATCAGATCAACTACTATTTCAGTTTAACCATTGATACACAAAAATCTCTTAACCAAGTGGACTTAACCATCTTATGTTATGCCCCTATGTCATTCAATGAATGTACATTGTTATCTAATTGACCCCATAGTGAATGTTGGTCAAATGATAACGGTTAGTCTTAAATCCTCTAACAAGGTCACACCTAATAGTGTGTTTGTAACCTTTAACAAGGTTGTCTCTTCACCGAGCTCACTTTAGAAGAGTGAAAATTATTTTGGGTTATCGGTCCCAGGTGGTTTTTCCCTTAACAGGGTTTCCACATTATATCATTGTGTTATGTGTTTCTCTGATGATTATTTTATTTTCATATTTTACATACTACATATTTCATTTGGTTGATAATTACAATGATTTAGTTAACTGGTAATCGGAAAAAGACACAGATAGTTTAATAGTTTATGTTACCAAGTTGTAGAATTTGTTGAAATTGTTTAAAGTGTTACATCTTTGTATTTGGGACTCTAGGATAACTGATCTAACTGATTCGCCCCCCTCTTAGTTATTCTAACAATTGGTGTCAGAGCACTATTTCTTGGAACAAAGATTTAAGGACTTCAGCAGAAAGATTACAAGATGTATAAGAGGGAAGTGTCAAAGCTAAATAAGGACAACTTTACTATATGGAAAAGTCGAATGAAACTTCACACATTTGGAATCGCAGATTCTACCTTACATCTACTTAAAAATGGCTACTTACAACCACCATCTGGACCTTTGACTCTGTTGGGAGTTCCCTTTGATCTTCAACTTGTAGATTTATACTTTGATGGATAATTTTAATATTACTTTGACTCTATCACCACTCCAAAGTCCACAAGGAAGAGGGCCAATTAACAAGGATCAACAAAGAGATCCTCCTATACTTTGAGCCTTAATGCTCAGGTGGGTGTACCCTTGACTCACTTCTCCAAAGGAGTCTCAAAATAATATACAACTATACCCCTTACTAATTGATTAAAGATTTTATCATTTATATGTGTGTGTGATTAATGATGATGGACTACTTCCAAAGAAAAGATCAGTGCCTTATCCTAGGGCAAAGAGTCACTTAATAACACATATCAACCTAAAACCTTAACTCAAATACACATGAACTCAGAATAAGTGCTTTTCCTATTACCCCTCTCACTCCCAAACCTGATCATCAAATTCCAATCTAACAATGAACTCACTGAAAGCACCCTAAAGGCTTTAATCCTAACTTTGTTAGGAACTCCAAGCTGATCTCACAATACTCTTTGTTTACCATATGCTAATCTACTTTGTGACCTTAACATATATGAATCCACAATCAGAACAAGAAGACAATCAAAAGTTTGAGAAAGGAATTCAAGTGTATTCTCATTAACTCTCAGAATCAATACATTACCAAGAAGATAAATGCTAGGAACAAGACACATAATCCAAGCTCTCCTTGTTAAATATAATACCATCAACAACAACCAAGGACCAAAAAGAAAGTTTTGGAACCCTTAAAAAATAAAAAAAGCTACCACTTATACCCCTAGTCACCTTGGAATCCTCAAAGAGGATGCAACAAGCTATGGATGACTAGGGTTAGGGTTTCACCCACCAGATCAACTAGAAACAATCAAAAAATTAAATGCAATGGATGAAAACCAGTCGGCCATGCCTGAGAAAGATTTGCACTTATGATAGATCTCTAGGAAAGTACTACAAATCATGGAATTCCAAATTTGTCAACCCTTTTGGCCACCTGCAACATGCCTCGAGCACAAAAAACATAGTACAAACCCATACAAATGATCATGGCACACCCTGGACCACTCTGCAATGGAAAACAAATCATCTCCTACTAGCTCTAGTCACTTTTGCATTGAATTTTAGTCCTTCTGGTCATAGGAAACCCTCAGAAATTTGAATTTGAAATTAAACAGCTAGTTTATGGTGCCAGCAGTAAATCGTCAGTCAACATTTGAATTTGGATCAACTTTATATCGTGACCGTTAGATCTTTTATTTCATGGGCCTTTTGTCTTAACTCAATAGATATCCCTGGGTTAACTCCTATCAAACATGCGATAAGACATTTCTTATTCATGAAGTGAAAACACTAACCCACCTTTAACTCTGTGACTTAGCGAATAAAGGAAACCTAACTCATCCTAGCTACATCTAGCAAACTGGTGACTGAAAGGTAATCAGCCATTCGCAGAATAATTTATACTACCGCCAGATATTTTAGTGATTATGTGAACGTTTGTTCACTGAACCGCCACCTTTTTTAGAACACTGCTATTTTACTACATGAATGAGAAAACCTTTGAACATTTATTAGGACCGCTAAATACTTTTCCAAACCACCAAAAAGACTGAGAAACTTTACTGGGCCCGCATCAAGAAAATTGACGGTTGTCTCATCTTCACATAGACCTCTAAGATTCCTCCAGATCATAAGACAACCGTTGAATGAAGAATCTTACCCTGCCTTGACAACCCTCTAACATCGAAAGAGATCAACAGTTGTCTTAAGTTTGAATGTGTCAGAAAAAACCCATCAGATTACACGCCGATCGTCGATGCTCTGCAAGTGTCAAAAACCACCAAACCTTAAAAAACTTGGCCCCACTGATAGCATATCTAGTCATTACTATGTGGACCAATCAAATGCCACCAAATCAGCACACCTGGCATGTGGACCCGCCGCACTTTATCCCCTCTAAAAAAGGTAGAATCGATGGTTGGTGCATGATCTTAAACCTCTGACACATCCCATAAGATCATGCACCCATCATTGATTTTCTAAGAATTTTAGGACCCTCTGACAAGCTAAAAAATTAGGTCCCACTGACAACTACCACCAAACTAATACATGGACCAATGAGAAGCCACCATTTTTACCTATGTGTCACCTTGGACCCACAATTTGAAGTGTCGTGTCATAAACAAAATTAACGACTGTCTTAAGATCACATAGCTCTGACACATCTTATGAGAACATGCACCCACCGTTAGATTGAGATGGTGTCAGAGTCAGGCCCAGGAAAGAATGAAGTCAAAACATAGGAAATATTAATCACTGAGACTTGGGAAAATAAATCAAGGGGGGCCGACATAAAACCCTAGTCGCATGATTGCATAGCATGAAAAAGGTTCATGTGATAATGTGACAAAGAGGTTAACAATTTAGCACATGCGCTAAAGGGATTTCAAGTGATTCAAAAAGGGTAATGTGAAATTAGAACAAGGCCAGGGCATTCTAGGGCTTTTTGAACATAATGGCTATATTTTTAAATTTTTTGAACTAGGACTTGAGCTAGAGGCATGAAAAACATTGCAGAGACCAGAGGAAAACTGGTAAAGCCATGAAATTTTTTAAAGGTGCTAATAGTGGCTTTGTCTAGGGATGTGTGCCTCTTGTAGGCATAGCAAGGATCTAGAATCACTTGTTAAAGTAGACCATCCCATTGGATAAACTGACAATAGGGAGCAACAGGACCAAAACCCTACAGACCAGGATAAAATAGGATAGGGGCAAGGAACTTTACAAAATTTATAGAATGTACAAACCTAAATACTATTCATGGAAATAAAATACCTTCAATTGAAGTATTTCTTCAAGAATTGTCCATGAACTAGCAATTCCTGAACTTCACCATTCAATTCTTTCACCACATAAGAATCCTAGCCTCATTTTTCATGAATTCGATATGGCCCTAGCTAGATGGGATCAAATTTACCATATTTTCCTTTATCCTCCAACCTGGCATTCCAAATTAATACTAGGTCATCAAGCTCAAACTTCCTCTCAACAACCTTCCTGTCATACAGGTTCTTGATTTGCAATTGCAACTTGACATTTCTTGCAACTGATTCTCTTCTAGTCTCATCCAACCTAATGAGGTCCTCAATCCTCAACTGCATCTCATCATCTATATCATCATCATATAATTGCACAAATTTGTAGATTTCCAATAAATTATTCTAAGGCACTCTTGCATGTATTCCATATACTAGGTCAAATGCTACACAACCAATTGCCCTCTTCATAGTTACCCTATCAGCCCATAGAGCTAATGGCAATTTTGAATTCCATGCCCTCTTATTCTTTTCAAGAATCTTCCTGAGGATCTTAATCAAACTCTTATTAGTAGATTCTACCTGACCATTTCCTTGTGGATGATAAGGTGAGGACTAAGAAATCTAAATTCCTAAACGTTTCCAAAAGTCCTTATATTTAGTAGACCTGAAGCACATTGCATTGTCACTTACTATTCTCTCAAGAAAAAGGTTTGAAACCCAAGAAGAGTGCCTTATAGGCTTGATAATTCCAGCATCTCTCAGCTTCATTAACTCTTCTTGCATCTTGGGTGCTAAAGTAGGATTAATATGCCTTTGTTTTTGCCTGAAAGGTCTAGCATCTTCTTTCAAAGGAATGATGTGTTGAAACAAGTCTTCTCTATAAACCATTAGGTCATCATATGACCAAGCAAAAACATGCCTAAATTTTCTTAGTAATTCAATCAGAGATTTTCTCACATTGTGAGACATGTCCCTACCATTGTATACCCTCTTAGGTGCCTCATGTGTTCCAAGATTTATCTCCTCTAGATCAGCATGATCCTCTCTTTTGATATTCTTTTGAACCCTCTCCTAGTTATCAAAGACAATCTCCAAAACAACAAGCCCCTTGGGCACCTTTTTAGTTTTAAGTTGAATGACCTCATTGCCAAAGACAACCTCTCTTCCTTCTATTAACTCAACCAAAGTTGAGCAATCAAATTCCTAACCATGATACTGATCTTCACAACTCATAAACTTCAAGATATCATTATTGTGTGTGTGAAAATTGTACCTGATTTGTAGACACAACACTTCAGTAAAACATTAGAGGTTAGCTAAAATCAAAATCATGCAAAATTGAAATCTAATTTAACCAAGCGATTTACTGCCTTCTAATAGGTGCGAGATTGATGTTCTCAGATTGTAATCGAGATCAGTGACCTAGACGACACCTAAATGAAGCATTTGAATGCAAAAGATGGATATGAAATTGAATGCAATTAATCTATATTTTTGATATTTTCTATGCAATAAGAATGATAAAAACTGATATGAATCTATGCTAGATGAAATTGATATGCTATGAATGCTAAATGATCTAACAATGAAGATTCTAACAATGATATGAAAACTATGAAATTCTATGCTATGATATGAAAAATATGCAATTGAAATTGATCTCACAAAGCTTTGAATTCGCAAGTTGATTCTTTCAAGCTCCAATTGTGCAAATTCTCCAAATCTGATATGCTATGATTCCTGTAGAGTAAGTTTGCAATTTGCGAGATGATTGAGAGATATTATAGAGATGAATCATGAAGAGCTAAGCCTTGTTTTTATAGAAATCCAAGGCTTTGGAGGTGCATGAAAAAAAAGCCATAAATCACTCAAATAACTCAAGTTGATTTTTGAGTTATTTTTAAATAAAGGATAATTAACTCACAAAAACATGCAAAAGCTAAGCTTTAACTCAAAATAGAGTTTAGCTTTAATTGATAATTGATAGTTGTCTGCTTTTATGATTGTGCATGTTTTATTTATGAATTAATTTAATAATAAAGTGATTTATTTCCAACTTAACTGCTTTTGAAAATAAAACAATTGATTTATGGGTTAATCAATTATTTAATCAAATTTTTATTAAAAACTATATTATTAAATTTAATTACACAATTAAGTGGCAAGATATTAAATCTAATTAATTAAATATGAAAATATTCAATTAATCAAACTTTAGGATAAATGTGATTTATTGCCAAATAATTATAAAATTAAAGATAATTATGATGATTAGGAATATTACTAAGAATATTCCCCATTGCAGAATTTAAGATAATCAATTATGATTCAATGATGTTTAGATGTGCCTTAGATTAGGACTTTGATGTCGATTTCGTTTGAATTGAAGATGTAGGAGATTAATGAACTTATAGCCCATTTTTGGGGTATTACATTTTGCCCCTCTTTGAATTACTATGCGAAGCGCAGTGGTTCAAAGATAGTCTGTGTTTGATAAAGATATGAAATTGATTCAAAAGATAAACCGATCTCAAGATAGAAACCGATTGAAATATATTGAGATAGGAGTTGATTGATATTAAATTTGATATGAAGATAATAGGTCCTGAATGACCAAAGATAATGTTCACTATAACAGAAAATGAACCTATGATTGTGAAAAAGTGTCCAAAACGTCTGATTCTAAACCTTAGGATTGCAAAGAAGTGAGTGATCCATTCTAGACTCGATTGTCTTAGCAGAACTAGCAGGTATCACATCCAAACCCTTCAGTTGCCGAAGAACCAAGGAAAGAACACTATGATCTGATGGTTGCAAAAACTGATACAGTTTACAAGATTAAGAGAATACTAGATTGATATGGGTTGATGAATCTGATATGCCCCAAGTGATGATAGATTTGCCCCGAGCGATGAGGTCTTTTTTTTTTTGATGAATCAGTAACTAGACGTGATTGTTTGTCTTGATTACTGATGAAAGATATTGATAGATTTGATTGACAGACTTTGAATGATGTGCAATACCATGCCCCCTTCGGGATTAAAATTGAAATCGGACAAGAAAAGTCAGCGTTATAGTTTAGAAGCATGTTAATTGAGTTGAGAAGTGGTTAAACACATTCGAGAATGCATTCTACATCATTTAGAGGTCCTGGAGACCATGTTTGACTAGGTTTGACCATGAGTTGACCATAGTTGTCCAAGTTGAAATTTTGATAGTTTGATGTAAGATAATCAGTTAAGTTGAATACTAGATTTCTGTGATGATTGAAGGTCGATTATGCAAGTAGTTGACAATATGAATGATCTCAGATTTGAATTTTGATCCCGAAAAAGGATTCTACTTGTTGCTTCGTTGGAGGAACCTTTGTGTGAGATTTAGCTCTTGTTAGATTTGAAGAATCATTTAAGCATTGAAGTTCGTTTAGTCATTGTGAGATCATGCAAAGATGAAAAATGCAAAGAAGCATGCAATATGAAATGCAACCTAAGACCTAGGACCTAGTCACTGATCATATGTCGATTTGTTATCATCATTGAACTTTTAGGTAACCGGATAAATCAATACAATGCCCACTAGCTAACAAAAAACCATAGACATATGAATATTGATTTGTATGCGCAAGAATCAATACAACCCCCACTGGTCAAACAACCATGGACATATGAATATTGATTTTATTTTTGGAATGTCGGATTAGATATAAGCACCAAGGCACAAACGCCAGGATGACTTGAATATCATGTCCATTTTGATATAGCAATTTGTATAAGCATCAAAACATGAATGTCGTGATGACCAAAATACTCCTTGCATTGCAAACACATCAAACAATCAAAAGATCATTCTAAATCCAGTGTGAATTACCCGTAGTGACCCTTTATCGTTCACCTCCTTAGGCAAGATCGTGTTTCATAGTAGGAGAAAGAATTTACTTCAAAAAGATAATAGTTGGATCAAACGTCCTTGAATTTTTTGGGTATCAATGGTCGAGGTACGCATGGCCATCCAATTCGAGATAGAGGCTCTTACAGTCAGACACCATTTCAATCCATAATTTCCAAAGTTGTTAGATTTTCACATACAAGCAGAAGACAAAGAAAAGATTATGCCCCTAGTCATCACCCTCTAAATCCTGTAAAGGACATCATCGAAGAGCTCGAAGAGACACAATATGCAAAAATCTCAATGCGAATCAGTAAGCATACAAGGAGATAAAAGCATGAAAAGCACAGATTATTTTCCGTTTGTGTTTGATTGTTGTTGTAGATGCAAAATCCTTTCTGGAGAGGAGACTGACTGACTGACTCACATGAAGCTTCAAAGGACTTTGACTAGATATGATCCATCTAAGATACATGGGAGACCATAGGATATGACATTGATTGCCCCCAAGTTTAAACATTGATAGGATATAGACACTTGAGCAGATTGGTGGACAAATTGACTTATTGAAAACTGGAAATGCAAAAACAAACCAGGAGATATGTAAAAACTAAAGCAAGACTGAAAGCTAGGAAAGACCAAGATTGTGCTGATAGATGGAGCATTTTGAACAAGTGGCACCCGTTTGCCGGGTTTTCACCATTTTGGTAGAGATTCTATTTTTGCTACCAAGGCGCCTATTTCCAGGTTTTCACCAAGGCACTTTTTCTTTTTTTCATTTTTTTTGTATTTTTCATTTTTTCAATTTTTTGTACTTTTGATATTTTTCAATTTTTTTGTATATTTGATATTTTTCAATTTTTTTGTACTTTTGATATTTTTTACCTTTTTTTGTGAATCATCAAGGCGCCTATTGCTAGGTTTTCACCAAGATGTTCATTTTTTTAGGACTTTTTCTGATTTTTATAATTTTTTCAGGATATTTACCAAGCATTGAATGCCTTAGGCATAGAATTTCTTCAGATGGAGAACGTTGATTGGTTCTCAGAGCTGTTCTCCTTAAGTCATTGAGATTTGATAGGCACCAAAGCCAAAAGTAGCAGTGATTACAAAGGGACCCAGCCAGTTGGGTTCAAACTTCCCCTTGCGTTCTCGATGGGATTGATTTTTAGGATTTTCTCTCAACACTAGATCACCAACCTGAAATTCTCTATGTCAGACTTTCTTGTTGTAGCCTCTAGACATTCTTTTCTGATACACTCTGAGATGATCATACACTGCTTGTCTGCGCTCATCTAATAATTCAAGTTCTTGTAACCTAGACACTCTGTAGTCTTCATCAGTGACAAGTCCATGCATTCTGATTCTGAGTGATGGGATTTCAACCTCAATAGGTAGTACTGCTTCATACCCATAAACTAAAGCGAAAGGTGTATCCCCTATAGGCATTTTGATACTAGTCCTATAGGCCCATTTTGATACTTGTTCTGATACTGGTTCTAATACTTGTTCTGATACTGATTCTGATACTAATTCTGATAATTGTTCTGATACTGGTTCTAATACTGATTCTGATAATGATTCTGATAATTGTTCTGATACTGGTTCTGATACTGGGTATACTTGATAGCATATTTTTCTATTGCAAAATCTCAAGCAAGATCATATCGTGCAGTCCCAATGTCTAGAAAGGTGGAGAACAAGAGAGATTGGCAAGCTAGTGGAAGAGATGGAAGACAAGAGAATAAAGGATAATGAAGGGAAGAAATCCTCAAGGGAAAACTCCTCAAGAATACCCAAGCTAGGGAAAAATTGTCATGTAAAGCGTATTTAGACAAGTAATGAAAGACTAGCATAGGATAAGTCACAAAAGTGTGATGCAAGAGCAGGAAAGGATGCAGTCCAAAAGAGTAGACATGTCAAGAGGCTTCATAGCACTGTGTTTTACTCTTTCTTTCTTTTTTTATTAGATCAAGACCAAAGGGGAAAAGGATAGCGATAGGCAAAAATGAATGGAGGAAGATGGATATGAAGGCTAAACATGGAAGGAATGAAAGCAAGATCATCGTAAGATAGCTCACAAAATAGTCAAATGTTCATGTATAGATCAACATTGTCAAGATCAAAGAGAGAAGATGGAATGGATGAAATATGTAGAAGAACTACGCATAATGCCTGATTGCCAGGTTTTCATCATGGTACTTATCCAAGGCACCACAAGGGAGTGGTTTTCACCATAGGATGAATTTATTTCTCTTTACTTTTACTACCAAGGCGCCTGTTTCCAGGTTTTCACCAAGGCACATTTTCAAATTTATTTTTTTTTAAATTTCTTTTTTGGAAGAAGGCAAGATTTTTAGATAATGCTCCTTGAAAGGATAAACCATGATATGCCAAGGATTCAAAATGACACGCTCAAAGATGTTGATAGGGAAAGGGAGATGAAAGAGAAAAATGGAAGATAAGGTTTTATGTAAAGCGAGTGAGGTTGGAAGATATGAGGAATAGGCAAGTGAGGAAAAAGGATAGGAGGTAGAAGGATAATGCATGGAAGGATTGTGAAAGGGTAGATGGAAAGGAAGGAAAACTCAACATCAACACATACCTTGAAGGGTGGAGAGAGGGTGGAGGAAACGTGAATGAAGGAATACATGAAGGAATATGGCAAATGGATAGCAGAGGTTGTGGTTTAGGCACATGAAATGGAAGAATATTTTTGGAGGGAGATGAAGTGGAAGCCTTTGGAAGCTTGAATGTCAATTTCACTTTTTTCTCAACACTAGACTCTTTCAAGAGAGACTTTGGAATCCATATAGTTGTAGGCTTTTTATTTCCTTTTGGTAATTTGGAGAGAATATCTTCAATGATGGATTTTGGAACCCATACTTGTCTTGTAGTTTTTTTCTTAGATATCTCTTTTGACTTTATGCCTTCGTGTCGATTAGAGGAGACATGGTGATCTTCTTTTTTTGATGGATTCTTGCATTGCTTCTTTTTCTTGTATTGAACATTCAAGTTACTTCCAAAAGACTTGGGATTTGTGGAAGAGGGAGGATATGACTAGTTTAGATGGGTGGGTGGATGAAAAGGATTCAAGGGTATGCATCTATGTTGATCTTGAGGAAAGATGGGAGATGGAGGTATGTAAGGACCCAAGATGGATGGTGAATCAGGAGAGTTAGGAGGGGAAAGTGAAGGGACATAAGGACCCAAGATGGAAGGAAGGCATGAAGCCCTTAGTAGTGGTGGAAGAGGTCCAAGGATGGAAGTGGAAGATGCAAAAGGATAATCAATAAGTTCATCAGCATCTATATGACAACCAAGGATATCAACATCTTTAGAGTGAGCATTAGAATTTTCAATAGAATCAAGGACATCTTGAATATGAGCACCTTCCTTGATAGGATTGTTCAAAGCTTGCAAAGACTTAGGAAGAGTAGAAAGTGGAAGTGAACATGGAGTGGTAGAACAAGAAGATAGAAGACTTTGATCTTGAGAAGGATCTTTGGAAAGCATAAGCGTATAATTTTTCTCTTGATTTTCAATAGGCTCAACATTGGAAATAACAACACCATTTTTACCAACCCTAATGGAAGTATCATCTTTGGAAAGTACAAGTGTAGTAAGGTCATTTTGATTGTCAATAAGCTCAACAATGTGAGTAGTAGCTTGATCTTGCTTAGGAGAAGACTTAAGACATGGTGGAATGCATGAAAAAGGGTGTATAGGATCAAAAGAACCATGAAGTAGATAAGAGGCATCGAGAAAAGGAGTGGATGAAATGGAGGGTTCTTGATCTTGATCTTTCTTTATGTTCTTTTCTTCATCATTTTTGGAATCCTCTTGACATGGAGCCACTTCTAAGGACAAGGAAGCATGTTGGGATTGTATGGAAGACTTTGGAAGAGATCGTGGAGGACTAGCTGAAGTAGGGATTATAGCATATGAAGGCTTACGCTCTTTAGGTTTATCATTATTGAAAGTCTTTGCAGCCAAGTGAAGGTTAGCTTGAGTTTCTTTAAGAGGTAGCCCTGGAGGATAACTATAGGGAACCGCATGAAAAGTATCAAGGCTTGTGTCGGATGAAGGTTCTATGAAAGATTTGAAAGACTCGGAAGCTTTAAGAAATGTACGGGTATTGGAGGAAGTAGGGGATGGAAGGGAACCATCACCAGACAAAGGTTCAGCATTAACATGATCTTTCTTGAGAGTGTAATCTTTATTTTCAGCTGGAGAGTTCTTAGAGGAGAGATCCTTATAGTATTGACGTTTCAAGCTAGCACGATGTATTTTATAGTCTTCAGTAGTAGTAGATGGATCATCATCAAGGTATTGTCCACAAAAGCCATCAAAGTCTCTTTCAAAATTAGAATCATATGGATCACCATCACGATCTATCCAATGTGACGGCCCATTTGTAGTAAGCAGGAATGAATGATGAGGAGGACTCTTAGGAACAGAGGTGTCATAGGTTTCATTACATTGTCTGTCGTCATAGTCATCATAGTCTCCAAAGCTAGATGTGTCACTCTCCGTGGAAGAGGTATCATGTTGCTCAAATTTTTTTCGGGGGTATGGTGACATGTACAAGTCTTTATCAAATGGAAAAGATTATAGAGATTCCACAGAGAACTCTTTAGATTCCTTCTCTTTCTTAAGATTGTTAAGTTCAACTTGCATAGCATGCAGCTGTTTCCTCATAGCGGTGATCAAAATTTATTCCTCATGTGTACTGATTCTTTGAGACATGTGTACTGATTCTCAATAACTACTGCTCTGTTCTTGACACAGTGATTTGTATGACAGATTCTGGAAATAGGTTGTAAAAAGCTGAAGTATCTGGCAATTCTGACAATTTTTTTGACAACTTTCAAAAAAATTTCAAATGACACTCTACAGACTCATATGATAGTGGGTAGGCTATGAAATGACAGTTGAAAAGCTTGTACGACAGTTGGGTAGCAATGAAATGATAGTTGACAAAACTTGTACGATAGTTTCTAACAGGGTTTTGACTTTCTTGAATTTGCTGGTTTGAAAACTCGTACGACATTGGGTTCTCAATCGTATGACAGATGGGCAATACTGAAATGACACTTGACAAAACTCATACAACTTTTGACTTCCTAAAATGACTTTTGACTCCAGAAAGAATTTTACGTCAATTTTTGCAAAATTTAAGGTTTTCAGTTCAAGATTGTTTGCAAATTGTACTGTCCAGATTTTGAAGGTTATACCAAATTTGATCATTTTTAATAGCCAAGTAGATAAACAAGCACGTAGAATAGCAAGCAAGTGATTCCAAGCACATCTGAAAACAATGAACAAGGGCAAAAGCAACCTTGCGCATGAACAATCAAGTGACCAAATTGTGCTAATCCCTGAGAGTACTAATTGTGTATGTTCTGAAAAGTTTTGCAATAACACACATATACCTGAAAGTGAAAAATTGGCCTCTCTAGGGTTTTTAGTAATGGTTTGACTCTGCAACTTTTATGATTCAAAGGGGTGAACTCCAATCCTGGCACACCAAGGTTTTGACACAGTCTGAGAACTTAATCTTTAAGAGCTGCTAGGGAGATCTGACAACCCAACAATGAACCATACCCGTGGAGATTTCTTCCACAAGGACATTTATATAGCGGCTGTCACTACCATGGTGAAAATGGCTATTACCACTTGAGGTTCCATCAACATATTTTTCCCTATGAAGGGATAATCCACTAAGGTTAACCCTCTCTAAAGGTGACTCATAGATTTATACCACAAGGGAACTTGGCTCTAGATCCAAGGTTTTTGACACCTTTTCACTTTTAACCCAAACAAAGCAAGCAGATTAATCTGACACGCTAAGACAAAGTTTTGTTCCACCAAGGTCTGTGATATGAACTCCACGTGATTTATCAACCTCTTTGGGGAGAGAATGTATCAATCAATAAGAGAAGATGCACCAACCAATTTTGATTAACCAAAGCTCGTGATATCAACCCCATGTGATCTATCAACCTCTCCGGAGAGAGAATGTGTCGATCAATAAGAGAAGATGCACTAACCAAGTTGAATGTGAAATGCACTAAGTATCCTCCCTACCTACAAGGATTCTGTCGTCAAGAAAGATTTCTCTAGGAATCCAATCTCTCAAGAATCACGAATAGTGTTCATAGGGCCTAATTACTATGTGAGCACAGATATATTCCTGAAAGTAAATCTACCAAAAGCATCCAAAAAGTAGAAAGAGGAACACTTAACGCTTAAAGAAAATATGAGATGAGTCCACAAGGTGGAACACTTAACACCTCAAACAAGCTGAAAATGAGTCCACAACTTAGAAAACAAGTGAGGTCCTAAAAGCACAAAAGGGTTGCCAAGTGGAACACTTAACGTTTCTGTCCTGTTGACCCCTCCCCTTTATGGCGCTGAGATTGCAACCACGGGGCAGAAATGAGGGGCCGGAAGATTAGCGAGTCCAATAACCCAAGATAGCAATCAAGATCAATCACAAGTATTCTAAGACTACTTAATGAATCCTTAAGGGATCACAACCTAGTATCAAATTATGCAAGTGTGTAGAAATAGATCAAAAGCATGAAAAGATGCACACAAGCTTGACACATAAGAGATTTATTTTAAGTCCAAATCGAAATGTTTTTAGAACAAGGAGAATACCTCATGATCCTTCCAATGTGCTTAGTAGATTCTACCTGATTTTTAGCAATTTTTGTTGAGCTTTTCCATGCAAGCAAGTGACGAACTCTCCAACAAGCAAACAAGCAAACAAGATATGCAAAATATAATCAACTTATGAAAACCATGGGGTTAGCTCTAAAAATCAATTATTAGGAGCAATAATAACCATAAATTAATCCAAATGACAACTCATATCATGCATTGAATCATATGAAAAATAAGTGCATACCCATCATAAAATTTTAATTTTTTTGCACTACATTTGACCTAGTCAACAAGATCTAATTTTTTTGATATGATTTTGGCCACAAAAATAGAAATTCAGAATAGAGACCCCTACTAAAAAATAAAGAGCTTTCCAAAAATGCAAAAAATTTAGAAAAATCTCTTCATTTGTGCCCTAGAGACCCATTTTATCAAAATAGACCAGTTTTTGCAAATTGACTATTTGAGCTATTAAATTGCATCCAAATTTAAAACACAAATAATAGACCCCCTGTAGAATTTGAAGAGATTTCTGAAAATGTAAAAATTTAAGAAAAATATGCTGATTTACGTCAGATATTAATTTTTTTATGAAAAATAAAAAAAAAATTATTAAAAATTCAAAATAATTCAGAAAATTCTAATTTTTTTTTGAAGCTTCCCTGATATGTCTCCAACTTACAAAAAAAATTTCAGACCAAAACTCCAAGCCATTTGGGAGATAAAATTAAATCTTTGAAACTTTAGGGTTTTAGCTCCAAGAATCAAAATCAGCATGCAAAGGTGGGTTGCCCCACGGTGGGTGCCAAAAATGTGTGTGTGAAAATTGTACCTGATCTGTAGACACAACACTTTAGTAAAACATTAGAGGTTAGCTAAAATCAAAATCGTGCAAAATTGAAATCTAATTTAACCAAGCGATTTACTGCCTTCTAATAGATGCGAGATTGATGTTCTCAGATTGTAATCGAGATCAGTGACCTAGACAACACCTAAATGAAGGATTTGAATGCAAAAGATGGATATGACATTGAATGCAATTAATCTATATTTTTGATATTTTCTATGCAATAAGAATGATAAAAACTGATATGAATCTATGCTAGATGAAATTGATATGCTATGAATGCTAAATGATCTAACAATGAAGATTCTAACAATGATATGAAAACTATGAAATTCTATGCTATGATATGAAAAATATGCAATTGAAATTGATCTCACAAAGCTTTGAATTCGCAAGTTGATTCTTTCAAGCTCCAATTGTGCAAATTCTCCAAATCTGATATGCTATGATTCCTGTAGAGTAAGTTTGCAATTTGCGAGATGATTGAGAGATATTTTAGAGATGAATTATGAAGAGCTGAGCCTTGTTTTTATAGAAATCCAAGGCTTTGGAGGTGCATGAAAAAAAAGCCATAAATCACTCAAATAACTCAAGTTGATTTTTGAGTTATTTTTAAATAAAGGATAATTAACTCACAAAAACATGCAAAAGCTAAGCTTTAACTCAAAATAGAGTTTAGCTTTAATTGATAATTGATAGTTGTCTGCTTTTATGATTGTGCATGTTTTATTTATGAATTAATTTAATAATAAAGTGATTTATTTCCAACTTAACTGCTTTTAAAAATAAAACAATTGATTTATGGGTTAATCAATTATTTAATCAAATTTTTATTAAAAATTATATTATTAAATAATGACAACTTGCTTTAACTAATTAAATAAAAATTTAATCAATTATTCATAGGATATTTGGATTTATTGTCAAAATTAAATAATACAATTAATAATAGATAGAATTAAATTTAATTACACAATTAAGTGGCAAGATATTAAATCTAATTAATTAAATATGAAAATATTCAATTAATCAAACTTTAGGATAAATGTGATTTATTGCCAAATAATTATAAAATTAAAGATAATTATGATGATTAGGAATATTACTAAGAATATTTTCCGATGCAGAATTTAAGATAATCAATTATGATTCGATGATGTTTAGATGTGCCTTAGATTAGGACTTTGATGTCAATTTCGTTTGAATTGAAGATGTAGGAGATTAATGAACTTATAGCCCATTTTTGGGGTATTACAATTATCATCATCAAAAACTTGCCAATTTTCAACATTGTCTGGTATACTAGGCCTAGCTTGAATTTCAACTTTAGAGATACCAGTAAATGTAATATCACTGGGATTGATTGCAATATTGGCTAACAAATCAGCCATCTTATTGTTACTCCTATCCTTCCACTCAATATTGAAGGCATCAAAATGTTCAATCAAATCCCAAACTGCATTCCTAAATTGTTTTAACCTTTTGTTCTTGGAAGCATATACTGACCTAACTTGGGAGACCACCAACTCAAAATCACCAACAACACTTAAGCACTTAATACCATGTTTTTGTGCCAACCTCGGTCCTAACAAAAATGCCTCATATTCTACTATATTGTTGGTACAAAAGAAATTCAATGTGAAAGAAAATTTGTAGGTGTTTCCATTAGGAGAAATAAGTAAAATACCTACTCCTGCTCCATCCTTTCAATTTGCACCATCAAAGTACATCACCCACAAATCACCCCTTATAGAATTAACACTTACCTTAATAGAGATAGGTGAAAAAATAGGTTCCTTCTCAAGTACATGGATCTCTTCCCTAAAAGAATTAATATCAGTATCCACAAAACATGTAGTCTCATTGTCAATATTTCTCTCAATCATGTGGCATACTCTTGGCTCTTGATCAATCTTGACAAACTGATCATCAATCTTGAAAGAGGCATAGGACAGATCACACTATAAACTTCCACCCATGGCAATACTCCACCTTCTAGATAGCAGCATACCATAATGAGGAGGGATGTCCACCACCAAAACACTCATTGTCAACTCTTTCTCTAGATATGCTGCCAGCCTATATGGCATTGCATTGATAGTCCCAATGACCGATACCTCCCTCTAATCCACTGCACAACATCTGCCTTGAACTGTATCAACTTTAAGGCCCAACTTTTCCATAATCTTAAAAGGCATAACAATATTAGAGGCACCACTATCAATCATACAATTTCTTAATTTCATTCCATTCACAAGGACACTTAAAAAGAATGGATCAATGTTGTAAAGGCTAGCATTGACAAAACTATTCAAATATATAGGAGGAATTTGAGATACGATTCCCTGAGCAACAACACCTTTCAAAGCTTTATCCTAAGATCTATTGCACGCAACATCATTGTTATGAACATTATCTACCCATGCAATAGCTCTATCTTTGTGTTCAGGGATCCTCAACAATTCTGACAATGAAACCTTAACTATGATTTGGGACAATACAGATAACATATCAACAGGAGTAGAGGAAGGAATCTCAATTTCCACTGCCTTAATACCTCTTTGTTTATCTAATACATTAGGTGTATTGGCCACCCTCATTTTTTCAATCTTAGCCATTGTGTTAACTAGCTTCTCAATCTCACTAGAAAATCTTTCAACTCCAACTCCCTGAGGGTCACAATTCTTACCTTTTACATTCTATAATTTCACCATGTGATCACCTTTTGATTTGTTCTCATTAGGCTCTCCAGAGTTGGTACTCTTTATAAACATTCCTGCAGCTTTTCCATTTGTATCCCTTGCCATCATGCCCCTAGTTTGCACTTGGGCAATCATTTCTGTAGTAGTCCTATCCATCTGTTCTCTAGAAGGTCTTCTTAAATTTACTGGCTCAGAAGAAGAGTTCATGTTACATGTCTTCTTATCAATGTCTTAACTATTAGAAAAAACCTCTTGATGACAAAGGGCCTGAGTGTGTCTCTTCACATTTACATCTGCTTCTTCATCAAAATTAGAATCATCTTCATATCCTAGATATGAAGTAGCCATGTTGCATCCAGCATCATCTTGATCTTCTTCTTGATCTATCTCCTCATTGCCACAATTTTGATTTGCAACCATAGAATGTGCAACCACACAATGCTCTGCAAAATGAGGGGACTGGCATGCAACACACCAAGGTATGTCCTCCATGACATTTATTGAAGCTTTTTGTAGAGGGTCAAGGACACCTCTGTCATTATTACCTCTTGCAGCATGGACAATAGCCTTGCCATCCTTCCATTGGGTGTTGTAGGGGTAGTTCTGTAATCTATTCTACTTATTGAAATTATTGTTGAACTAAGGCCTTTCATTGGTAGGAGCATTGATGTTCCTATTTGTAGGTGCCTTCAAATCTTTCAATGCATTGAGCACCTTATCTAGTTTATCCTCTTCTTGCCTCCTAGTTCCAACATTCCTATCATTTTCATTTTTGTATTTCTTGTCCCCAAACAACTTAGGGTCATCTCTCTTCCCACCCAACTTCCTTGATATTCTCATATTGTTCTCAATATTGATAGCAATCCTAATATAATCTCTAAGGGTTCTTGGTTCCTTGTCCCTCAACAAATATCCCATCTTTCCATCAAATGCATTGAAGTATGTAGTTAGACAAACATTGTCATCTAACTGCATAACTTGGAACAACTTATGCATACCCTTTTGAAATCTCATGTTGAAGTCAACTGCAGACTCATTCTAATTTTTCCTTATGGTGTTGAATTCATTCAACATGAAACTAGCATTAGGCCTATCACCATACTGCTCTTTGAAACATCTTTCAAAAGAATCCCAAGTATCAATACATTTATCAGGAAGTCGCTTAAACCAATCTCTAGCATCCTCCATTAGAGATTGAACAAACAATTTCATGACTACATCCTCATGCTCTACCTCATAATCATTAAGCATATCAACAAATAACCTAAGATGCTCCTCACAACTAATAGCATTATTACCAGCAAACTTAGGTACCTTATCTCTTATATCATTTGGAAAAGCATTTGGGTAGCCTGGTATCCCATCAAAACTAATTTGCCTATAGCCTTCTAGTTGCATAGGTCTTCTTTGAAATCCTAAACTAGTGTTCGCACTAGAATTATTATTTTTATCTACATTCCCATCGACTTGCACATTTGACTATCTATTAGGATCAACAAATGATTTGGTAGATACATTAGGAATTAGATTACTAGTAGTAGCATTGCTAAGTGGAACAGTAGTGTTCATAGATGGCATACCTAGTTCAATAGCAGAAGGGCCATGAACATTAGCTAATGAAGCCTTCAAGAACTGGATCTTTTTTCTTTTCTCTACAATAGCAGCATCAATTTTATCTCTTTCCAACTCTTGAGCAAGAGCTTCATCCTCTTTTCTTTTTCTTTCTATCTCTGTCTCCCTATTTGATTTAGGTGGTGGGATCTCTGATATTGTCACTGGTTTGTTTATTTGGACACCCACCATCTTTTGCTTTCCTTTTTCATTAATAACTACAGTAGGCCTAGTGATCTCATGTCCATTCTTACCCTTAGGCAAAGGAGCATAACTTTGCACTTGTCTGATCATAGGGCCCTCTTTATCAAACTCCTGGTCTTGCAACAAGCATTCCTGCTCACTTCTTAGAGCTTCAAGATCACCAAAAACATCATGCTACAACACCCTAGGCACAGAAGCAAGCATCTTGTTTCTCTCCTTCATTTCATTAACTTTTCTTAGAAGAGACTGTCTCTCCATTAGAGCATTTATTTTTTAAGCCTCTCTCTCCTCTTGTAACCTTTTGTATATGGCATCCTGCTCTAGCAACTGCAACCTAAGTGCATTTAGGTCATGTGGATCTATCATGTTGTCTTTAGAGCTTGATGACACTTCCACATCAGTAGGATGCTGATATGGGAAATGCACTTGCTGTAGTCTCATGGGCTCCCTTTTGAAATTATCCTCATCAAGATCTAAATCAATCTCCAAACCCATCTCTCTGGCTTGTTCATCCTGACCTGCAGGAAATGAACCCTTGTCTTGAAATACAGCCTCTGGGGTATCATAAAATTTATCTTCAGAGCGACCACCATCTGATCTAGAAACTCTATCTTGTGAACCTTCCTCACTTGAGGAAACATGTGGTGCTCTACCTTAGGTATTTCTTTGTTCTCTTATAAGAGCACTAGTAGACTCACCATTTCTCCTAATCCAACTCTTCTTCTCCTATCTAGGCAATTGTTCCAGAGTGACCTCCAGATTTTTCTTGACAAAAGACCTAGTATTCCTCCTTTTGTCCATGATTTATAGTATGACACTAGTTCTAACCTTTTTTGAGTCGCCACCCACCAAAGTGGGAAATCCTTAAAAGCTCAAGAAAACACTGAATATAGCAGGAGAAATACAAGAGTGCACTTTGCAAACTTTTATCTCTAGACTCTCCCCAGTAGAAACACCATTTTGTTGGGGACTCGGATGGGTAAATCAATCTAGTTAACAAAAGATTTTGAATATAACAATATAACCCCAACCAAAGATCCTAACAGATATACTTCTTCATTGTTTCTCTCCCCAGTAGAGTCGCCATTTTTTTGGGAGTTCCCTTTGATCTTCAACTTGTAGATTTATACTTTGATGGATAATTTTAATATTACTTTGACTCTATCACCACTCCAAAGTCCACAAGGAAGAGGGCCAATTAAAAAGGATCAACAAAGAGATCCTCCTACACTTTGAGCCTTAATGCTCAGGTGGGTGTACCCTTGACTCACTTCTCCAAAGGAGTCTCAAAACAATATAAAACTATACCACTTACTAATTGATTAAAGATTTTATCATTTATATGTGTGTGTGACTGATGATGATGGACTGCTTCCAAAGAAAAGATCACTGCCTTATCCCAGGGCAAAGAGTCACTTAATAACACATATCAACCTAAAACCTTAACTCAAATACACATGAACTCAGAATAAGTGCTTTGCCTATTACCCCTCTCACTCCCAAACCTGACCATCAAATTCCAATCTAACAATGAGCTGACTAAAATCACTCTAAAGGCTTTAATCCTAACTTTGTTAGGAACTCCAAGCTGATCTCACAATACTCTTTGTTTACCATATGCTATTCCACTTTGTGACCTTAACATATATGAATCCACAATCAGAACAAGAAGACAATCAAAAGTTTGAGACAGGAATTCAAGTGTATTCTCATTAACTCTCAGAATCAATACATTACCAAGAAGATAGATGCTAGGAACAAGACACAAAATCCAAGCTCTTCTTGTTTAGTATAATACCATCAACAACAACCAGGGACCAAAAAGAAAGTTTTAGAACCCTTACAAAATCAAAAAATCTACCACTTATACCCCTAGTCACCTTGGTATCCTCAAAGAGGATGCAACAAGCTATAGATGACTAGGGTTATGGTTTCACCCACCATATCAACTAGAAACAATTAAAAAATTAAATCTAGGGGATGAAAACTAGTCATCCATGCCTGACAAAGATTTGCACTTATGATAGATCTCTGGGAAAGTACTGCAAATCATGGAATTCCAAATTTGTCAACCCTTTTGGCCACCTGCAACACACCTTGAGCACAAAAAATATAGTACAAACCCCTGCAAATGATCATGGCACACCCTAGACCACACTACAATGGAAAACAAATCATCTCCTACTAGCTCTAGTCACTTCTGCATTGAATTTTAGTCCTTCTGTTGGAGGAAACCCTCAGAAATTTGAATTTGAAATTAAACGGCTAGTTTATGGTGCCAGCAGTAAATCGGCGATCAACATTTGAATCTAGATCAACTTTATATCATGACTGTTAGATCCTTTATTTTGCAGCCCTTTTATCTTAACTCAACAGATATCCCTGGTTTAACTCCTAGCGAACATGTGACAACGCAATTCTTATTTGCGAAGTGAAAACACTAACCCACCTTTAACTCCGCGACTTAGCGAATAAAGGAAACCTAACTCATCCCAGCTACATCTGGTGAACTGGTGACCAAAAGGTAATCAGCCATTCATGGAATACTTTATACTACCACCAGATATTTTAGTGATTATGCAAATGCTTGTTTGCTAAACCACCATATTTTTTAGAACATCACTATTTTACTATGCGAACAAGCGAACCTTTGAACATTTATCAGGACTGCTAAATACTTTGTCCAAACCACCAAAAAGGTTGAGAAAATTTACTGGGCCTACATCAAGAAAATCAACGGTTGTCTCATCTTTGCATAGACCTCCAAGATTCTTCTAGATCATAAGACAACCATCAAATGAAGAATCTTACCCTGCCCTGACAACCCTCTGACACCGAAAGAGATCAATGGCTATCTTAAGTTTGCATGTGTCAGAAAAAACCCATCAGATTACATGTCGACCATCGATGCTCTACAAGTGTCAGAAACCACTGAACCTCAAAAAACTTGGCTCCTCTAATAGCATATCTAGTCATTACTAGGTGGACCAATCAAATACCACCAAATCAGAACACTTGGCATGTGGACCCACCACACTTTATCCCCTCTAAATAAGGTAGAATCAATAGTCAGCACATGATCTTAAACCTCTGACACATCCCATAAGATCATGCACCTGTCATTGATTTTCTAACAAAGTCAAGACCCTCGGAAAAGCTAAAAACTCAGGTCCCACTGACAACTACCACCGAACTCATACATGGACCAATGAGAAGCCACCGGTTGTACCTACATGTCACCTTGGACCCATAGTTTGAAGCATCATCTTATAAAGAGAATCAACAGTTGTCTTAAGATCACATAGCTCTGACACATCTCATGAGAACATGCACCCACCATTAGATTGAGATGGCCCAGGAAAGAATGAAGTCAAAACATAGGAAATATTAATCACTAAGACTTAGGAAAATAATTCAAGGAGGGCCAACATAAAACCCTAGTCGCATGATCACATAGCATGAAAAAGGTTCATGCGATCATGCGACAAAGAGGTTAACAATTTAGCACATGCACTAAAGGGATTTTAAGTGATTCAAAAAGGGTAATGCGAAATTAGAACAAGGCCAGGGTAGTCTAGGGCTTTTTGAACACAACGGCTATGTTTTTTAATTTTTTGAACTAGGAGTTGAGCCATAGGCATGAAAAACATTCCAGAGACCAATGGAAAACTGGTAAAGCCATGAAATTTTTTCAAGGTTCTAATAGACTCTTGATCAGTTGAGAGACTGACAAGAACACAACTATACTATGATAGAGATTATTGTTGTTCTATTCGATGTTGAATTTGAGGATGTCTAGAATTACACTATTGCAAAGGAAATGTGGGATAATCTTGCTCTAGTCTATGGTGGTGATGTTAATGTCAAGAGAGCCATAGTTGAAAGCCTAAGAGGTAGGTTTGATGATATAAAAATGAAGGAAGGAGAAAACATAGTAAAATATACAAACCAAATAAAGGAGGTAGTCAATGCTATCAGAGGATTTGGTGGTGCCATTGATGAAGATACAATGGTAAGTAAAATCCTAAGAACCTTGTTGCCTACTTATGCAATTAGAATATCTACTATACATGAAATGAGGTCTACACCTAGAAATCCTTTTACTCTTGATAGTTTGATTTGTAAGCTAACAACTTTTGAGTTGAACAATTTTGATAACAATGTTGTACCGTCTGTTGAGTCTGCTTTCGTATCTTCTCTGAAGATTGGTAAGTCTAGCAGTAGAAATAATATAAGGAATGATTAGTAATAGTGATGATGAGCTTGATGAACTTGAAGCTCTTATTTTCTAGAGATTACCTAAAGGTAAAGGTAGATATAAGGGTAAATTACCTTTAGCATGTTTTAACTATAAAGAAGTTGGCCATATTGCTGCTAGATGCCTGAACAGGAAAGAGGAAGATAGAAACAAAGATCGATCTAGTGAGGGAAGCTATAGATGGAGGAACAACAGAAGTTACCGACACTGCAACAAAGACAACCAAGACCACAAAGATAAGGGAAAAAAGGTATGTTACTTTTCTGAAGAGAATGATACTGATACCAACACAGATGATGATGTTGAAGTAGTATTTGTTGCGATGAAGGATGATTTTGAGGAAGAAGAAAGGTATGTATAAACATAACCCATTTCTAAAATTATTAAAAATGATACATGAATCATTGATAGTGGCTGTACACATCAGATGACTGGTGATGAAGAAAATTTTGATCATCTTGAGCATTATAATGGAGGATCAGTAAAAATGGGTAATGATACACCATGTATGGTTAGAGGAAAAGGATCTTTATTGATAAATGATAAAATCAAATGTGATAATTCTTATTGGGTAAGAGGATTGAATTACAATTTTCTAAGTGTGGCACAACTTAACAACTCAGGTCACTGAGTAGATTTTGAAAGCAAGAAGGTAAAGATATTTGATGAAAGTGGAAAGCTTGTTGAAATAGGAGGAAAATCTAAAGGTAACTTATTTTATCTTGACAATGCTGAGACTTCTTGTTTACTAGTGAAAAATGAGGATGCATGGTTATGGAATAAAAACTTATGTCATCTAAATTTTGATAACATGATTAAGATCAGTAGAAAGAAAAAGGTTAGAGGACTACCTAGCCTAACAAAGCTTGATCATGTTATGTGTCATGAATGTCAAAAGCAGAAAATGACAAAATCTAGTTTTAAGAGTAAAGACCATTCAAAAAAAATAATCTTGGAGCTAGTTCACACCAACCTATGTGGTCCCATGAGAACTCAGAGCTACTATGGAGATAGATACTTTATTCTATTTGTTGATGATTACACTAGATTGATGACTGTCATGTTTTTAAAAGAGAAATTAGAGGCATTTCAAATGTTTAAATGGTACAAAGAAAAAGTAGAAAAAGAAACCAAGAAAGAAATGAAACTCTTGAGGTCTAATAGAGGTGGTGAGTTTACTTATGATGAATTCACTAACTATTGTAATGAGCATGGCATAAAAAGGTAGGTTTCTACACCTAGAACACCGTAGTAGAATGGGATTGCTGAAAGGAGAAATAGCTCAATTATTGATTGTGCGAGGACACTGATGATAGAAAAGAATGTTGAAAAAGTATACTGGAGAGAGGCATTTAGCACAGCTATGTATGTTCTGAACTGAGTACAATTGAAGAAAGACACAAAAAAAATAGCCAACAAGTTATGGTTTGATTACACACTGAGTGTAAGTTACTTTAGAATTTTTGGTAGTAAATGTTTTATTCTAAAAGATGATAGGAATGAGAAATTTGACTCTAAAGGGGATGAGGGAATATTTCTTGGATATTCTACTAAAAGTAAAGCTTACAAGCATTTGAATAAGGTTTCTAATAAGATGATTGAAAGTGCCAATGTCAGAGTTGATGAATTTGTTGATAAAAATGATGAAGAAAGCAATAAGGAGTTAGAAGACTATGGTAGATTTGTTTACATTGAACATCCAGAGTACCTACTAAAGCCACAGGTTGAGTTGACTGAGCATCAAGAAAACAACATCGAGGAACAACAAAGAGAAACTAAGGAACAATAAAGGGAAGCCGAGGAACAGGTAGAAGCTACCAAGAAAGGAAATGAACTTGAACAAAATGAAGAAAAAAGAAGAGATCAAGTGCTAGCGAGATTTGTTAGAAGGCATCATCCTGAGAACCAAATCATTGGAGATAGGCAAGCTGGGATACTAACAAGAAGTAAGTTAAGACAAAATGTATGCTTAGTTTGTGAGTTTGAACTGAAGAATGTTAAGGTTGCACTTGAGGATGATGAATGGATAAATGCTATGAATGCTATGAATGAAGAGATAGAACAAAGTGAGAAAAATAAGACATGGACTTTCGTACCTAGATTGAAACATAAAAATGTTATCAGTACTAAATGGATTTTTAGAAATAAGCTGAATGAGAATGGAGAAGTTACAAGAAACAAAGCTAGACTTGTTTGCAAGGGATATGCATAGGAAGAAGGTATTGATTATGGTGAAACTTTTTCACCTATTGCTAGACTAGAAGGAGTCTGCATGTTACTTGAATATGCTGCACATAAGAAGTTTAAAGTCTATCAAATGGATGTTAATTATTCTTTTCTAAATGGAATACTAGAAGAGGAGGTCTACATAGAACAACCAAAAGGGTTTGTTGATCCAAATCAGAAAGACATGGTATGTAGACTACACAAAGCTTTATATTGTTTAAAGCAAGCACCAAGAGCCTGGTATGAAAGGTTGCATACTTATCTTTTAAGTATTGGTTTTGTAAGAACTAGTGAAACAACAATTTATACATGAAAGGAGGATTTGATGATACTATCTTGATTGATGAAATATTTGTGGATGATATAATCTTTGGAGGACAAGATCATATCTGTAAATAATTTTCTGATGAGATGGGAAATGAATTTGAAATGTCTATGTTTGGAGAGATTAAATTCTTTCTAGGCTTGTAGGTTATTCAGTAGAATGATGGAATTTTCATCACATAATCAAAGTACATAAAGGAAGTATTGAGAACATTTGGCATGGAAGATGCTAAACCAGTTGGAACATCGATGGTCATAGGCTGCAAATTAAAAAAATATGATGAATCTACAAAGGTAAACTAGACATTGTACTGACCTATGATTGGTAAACTAATGTATGTAGTACATAGTAGGCCAAATATTGCACATGCAGTGGGGATTGTTGCTAGATTTTCTACCAATCCAAAAGATTCACATATGGTTGTAGTAAAAATAATCTTGAGATACTTCAAGAAAATAGAGGAACATGGCTTATGGTATCCTAAGGAAGGAAAATTTTAACTAAGAGTCTACACCGATGCAGATTGGGCTAGAAATATAGATGATAGAAAGAGCACAACTAGAGGAGCATTTTTCTTTGGTGAAAGACTTGTTCCTTGGAAAAGTAAGAAACAACCTTGTATTTCTCAGTCTACTGGTGAAGTAGAGTATGTTGCTACTACTACAAACTATTCAGATATTTCTTATATCAAACAAGTGTTGCAAGGGCTGAATGAGGTAATCACTAAGCCGATGAATATATATTGTGACAACACTAGTGTAATAAATATTTCTAAGAATCTTGTAATGCATTCAAAGAAAAAGCATATTTCTATTAAGTATAACTACTTAAAAGAACAAGTACAAGAGAAGGAAGTCAAAATGGAATATGTTACATCAAAGGAGCAACTTGCTGATATTTTTACCAAGCCTCTACCAAAGGAAACTTTTGAATACTTGAGGACTAGACTTGGGGTTCATCCCCTATCTACCAGTCACTAATATGATTTGGAGGTTGCATCAGCCTATTCTTATCAGAAGATCATTCATTTTGATGCAACATAGCTCACACTTTGGATAATGTCTAAGGTTGTGAAAGATTTGAGGAGCTAGAATAGAGATTTGCATAATAGTATACATAGATACATTGTCTGCACCAAACAACAGAGAGTTACTTAGCTATTGCAGAGCTATATGTTTTATGTTTTTCTTTGGAATTGTTGTCAAAGGGAGAGATAAATAGTGGAGAGATTAATAGAGAGATCAATGAAATATCTATCTAAGGGAGAGATAATCGGAGAAAGTCAGAGAGAGTTTTGAAGATTTTTTGCTAAGAATAGAAGGAATCTGAGAGCTAAAAATATCAAATCTATAGAGGAGATTTTGCACTTGTAATGCTGATATGCAACGTAGTGATTAAACATATATATATCAAGCTAGAGAGAGCTTACCGAGCTACAACATTTACTAACATAGTTGTAGAATACATGTTTGGTATGTGCATGGCATATTTCATATTGCTTGTGTTCCCATCAATGCCAAAGGGAGAGATTGATGAACTACAACTGATTGAATACTTGAATGACTTGAAGATCAGTGATTAGAGATCACCGAGTTACTAAAATGATATGTAAGATAATTAAATCAGTCATTATGTTGTCATTGATGTCAACTAGTTTTGAAAGTACTTATCATGTTAGTTGCAAACATCTAAACATCTTTAAAGAGGAGAGAAAACATGAAGAACTGAGATATCTACATGGAGAAAGATGGATATGATAGATAAGGATAAGGAATACTTTGGGTAACTTATTGATGAGTCTATGACTTCATATTGTTGACTTCATTATGTTGCATTAATCTATTATGAAGGAGGAAGAAAAATGTACAAGGCAATGTGGTCGGTAAATGAAGCACTTCAGTATGCACTGAGCCAGTGTAGTATATATCGAGTGATAGTATTAACCGAGCTTGTGTTCGCCAACACATTTCTTTGTTAACCAAGTATGGATGAAAGTACTAAATGCTTAAGTTTAGCTGACAAAAATTGATGAGCTAGAAATTGTTATGATTTTGAGACTGAGGATAAAGGTTTTTATGAGATCCATGGCTGACAAAATTCAGAGAAGATCTAAAGGATTGAATTGAAACTTTTTATTGACACATTTGCCAAGGAAGGTTTAAGAGGAAAAATCATCGAAGGAGAATAAGTGGCAAAATTTGATGGTTGATATGAAAATGGTTTATCTGTCTATATAAGAGATATGAGTTTCTTTATTGAAACATGCCGGAAGAAAGAAGACTATAGAGATTTTGCGTGAACATAGTTTCATGCATGCCTGATCAAATTGGTTGAAGAAGAACTAAACTATAGAACAGTACCGAGCACTAGAGAGCTATTACCAAGTAAAAGTAAGTTGAGGAAGTGAATTGATATATTGATCAGGGGATTTGTATGGGATTAGACTATATCTGAACATCTGCAACTTAACTTGTATTGAAATCAGATCAAATACTATTTCAGTTTTACCATTGATATAGAAAAATATCTTAACTGGGTGGAATTAACCATCTTATGTTATGCCCATATGTCATTCAAGGAATGTACATTGTTATCTAATTGACCCCATAGTGAATGCTAGTCGAAAGATAATTGTTAGTCTTAAATCCTCTAACAAGGTCACACCTAATAGTGTGTTTGTAACCTTTAATAAGGTTGGCTCTTCACCAAGCTCACTTTAGAAGAGTGAAAATTATTTTGGGTTACTGGTACTAGGTGGTTTTTCCCTTAACAGGGTTTCCACATTAAATCATTATGTTATGTGTTTCTATGATGATTGTTTTATTGTCATACTTTACATACTACATACTTGATTTGGTCGGTAATTATAGTAAGTTAGTTAACTGGTAATTGATAAAAGCCACATATAGTTTAATAGTTTATGTTACTGAGTTGCAGAATTTGTTGAAATTGTTTAAAGTGTTACATCTTTGTATTTGGGAGTATAGGAAAACTGATCTAACTGATTCACCCCCCTCTTAGTTATTCTATCATAGGATGGTTGATGTTATGAACAATGCTATGTACAAAGAACAAGAAAGAAACTTTTCTATTTGGTGTAGAGGCACCTCGACATTGAGCATTATGACAAGTATCATAATATCACTATGTATGAGTCATGTAAACTTTCATGACACCATGTTAAGAAATGGTTAAAATGATTCAAATTGCATTGATGTATTTTGAAAACAATATAGCATGATGTAATTATGGGACCCTAGAATCTCTATGATGAGACAACATTGTAACTGAAAAGGCACACATTGGTCATTTGGTAAGTCGGTAATTTTATAACTATCTAAGCATCCCTAATAAGGGAGAGGAATGTAACCGAGAAAATCTAGATAGAGAAAAGGAAGAATTACGAGAGAGTGAGAAAATAGAGTAAGGAAGTTGGCTCTCTAGCCCTCTTGCTAGAGAGCCAAGCACACTATGTATGTGGATTTTAGTTTAATATATATTTTAGCTTCAATAAGACAGGTCTGTGTAGCTTGTCATTCTCTCTCTTTCCTATTTAATTAGTTATTAAATTGCGTTCACAATTCTCTATCTGAATTTTGGTTTTTATTATGTTCTTGTTGTTAGTTTGTGAATGAAAGAACATAACAACAAAAGTGAGTCCATTTATTTATGGTTCATGTTTTGTTTGTTGACATTTCCTTTGGGAAATTGGAAGCCGATTGTATTCAGTAAAGTATTGATTTAGAAGCCATTTGTAAATCCTTGTGTGTACGAAAACTAAAACTATTTCTACACTGGTTTCATATCTTGAAATAGTTGTTAAAGATGAATGGAAGCATTAAAGCTGAAATGTTTGTCTAAAATGGTTTCAAAGTAACCAACATGTAGGTTTAGTGTAAGTTATGAGCCATGCAAAGATATCGGGAAGTTATCAAAGCTTTTTGTGCCATGAAGAAATCGTGGAATAGTGGTTTGATTGCCATGAAATGAAGACCCGATGTGTTTCAACAGTCATCATGCGATGGTTATTTGCAATGTTTATGTATGATGGTAGAATCTATGGTGCCTTTAAAGAAGAGGGTGAAATGTTTGTTTGAGTAGTGCCCATGATAGTTGGAGATGTGTTGTATTGAGACCAGCTTTTGAATAGCTGAAAGGTGGTGGAGTTAGATAGAACCTGAGCTAGATTGCAGTGATAGTCATGTTCCAAGGCAACCATGAAGATCATCTTGTGTTGATCTCAGTTTTTTATTAAAGGAAAGGTGATGAACTTATGTTATCTCTCATGCATGCTAGAGATGGAATCTTAGCACATGGTGGTGAGCATCATTGTGAATCATACAGACCAAGGAGACGTACATGCAATGTATTAAAGGAGATGGTGATTGAATAGTGGTATGATCTGAGCATTGTTTAGAATGAAGCAACGTAATGAAACTGACCACAAAGCATGGCATGTTGGAGCATACCGTGAGTTGATAAAGTGGAACTCAGTTGTGGAAGACCAAGAAGAATATGGGTAAGTTATGGTTAACCCATGCTGAAATGAAGAAAGATTTCAAGGATGAGTCTAAGTTGACTCTTAATGAGAACAAGCATTGAGTGATATTATGTGTCGTGGAAGTGAGAATGAGAAAGAATGAAGATTAGAGGAACTTGGTAGAGTTTCTCCACATCAGAATGATATCAGAGTTAGCGAAAGGTTTGGTGATTTGGTGGGTAGAATTTGTAACAAGGAAAAAATTCCTTCTTATATACCAAACTCAAATAATTACAAATGAGTCGGTCCTCAATTACAAAATAATAATTTCTACACGCAACACACAAAATTCACATAAAACTGTAGGCTTCCAAATCTTGTAACTTTCTCCAAACATATCCTCGAAGTTTGCACTATGAACCACATAATCATTAATGAGTCTCCAACATCCCTTTAACTGCACAAAATTAGATTCCATCCCAGCTAAGAGATATCCTTTGATTTCCAAAAGTCACTACACAGAAACATTGTCTAAACACTGCTTTCACCAAAATGCTCATAACTCTCATGAATGAATGAATTTATTTTTGTGTTGTTAACCATAGGTTAATAACACCAAATAAAATACCATCAACTATGCGAAAGCCAATCTGCAATACAACATGTGTGCAAAACAAAATTGTACCTACTTTCCTGCTGATATCCAGAATATCACTGTGTTGACATCAATGACAATCTAAGTCATGAATGCAACAACAACTGCTATAGAATGAATGCCAAAATACTTTTCATTCATTCCTTACAATCTCCCCCATTGGCATTGATGGCAACATAGATGAAAAACATCCAATGTTCCAAAAATCCAATACTGCAACATCATTGCAAAATATCAAATTAAATCTTGCTTTGTTCTCCCATTCAGCTCTCTCATACAATCCACAATTTTTTTCATGTATATCTCTCCCCCATTGACATCAATGATAGAAATTCCATCACTAAGTCAAAAACAACTTAATGTCAAAAGACACTATTCAGAAAAATACAATAACAAGAGTCCTCATGACTCAGCTCATAAACTCACCCATAGAGGAAGTTCCAACATCCAATCCAGAAGAAAGATAGGGCTCATATACCATTGGACGGATGCAATCATATGCATCAATTCTCAAAAATAGGTTGGGGCATAACCCCAAACATACCTCTCAGATACACAAATGTATCCTTAGGTAAAGGTTTTGTAAATATATCTACTATCTATTCCTTTGTGCTTATGTACTCCAATCTTACTTCTTTTTATGCAACTTTCTCTCTTACAACATGATACTTGATCTCAATATGTTTAGTCTTAGAATGTAAAACATGATTTTTTGACATACTCACTATACTGGTGTTATCACAATGTATAACAACAGGCTCATCAAACTTTATTCCAATATCCTTCAACATCTGCTTCATCCAAATAATTTGATTACAATTGTTTGCTGCTGCAACATATTCTGCTTATGTTGTACTTTGTGAAATACAATTCTGCTTCTTACTTAACCAAGAGACCTATTTTCCTCCAAGAAAAAAGGCTCCACCACTGGTGCTTTTCTTGTCATCAACATTGCCTCCCCAATCTACATCAGTATAGGCATATAAAGTAAAATCATCAGAATTCTCATACCATAATCCATAATCCATTGTTCCTTTCAGATATCTCAGTATCCTCTTTACTGCTGCATAATGTGATTCTCTAGGTTCTTCTTGAAATATTGCTACAATCCCAACTGAATGTGCTATATCAAGTCTTGTATGTGTCAAGTACTACAATCCTCCAATCATAGATCTATACTTTTTCTGCTCAACTGCTGGTGTCTCATCTTTGCTAGATAACTTATGTCTAGTTACCATAGGTGTTCCAACAGGTTTAGAATCTTCCATTCCATATATTTTCAATAAGTCATTCAAATACTTAGTCTAACTTACAAATATACCTTCCTTGCTTTGTGTTATCTGTAATCTCAAAAAATATTTCATTTCTCCAATCATGCTCATTTCAAATTCAGTCTTCATTTCATCTGCAAATTTGACACTGGCTTCATCTTCTCCTCCAAAGATAATATCATCAGCAAATATAACTATAACCAACAAACCATTCTCAATTTCTTTTGTGTATAAATTACTATCTGTTGTTCCTTTTATAAATCCCAATTTCAATAAATACTTATCCAATCTTGCATACCAGGTTCTAGGTGCTTGTTTTAATCCATATAAAGCTTTCTTTAACTTACATACCATATCTCCTTCTTGTGTCAAAGAAAAATCTTCAGGCTGCTCAATGTAGACTTCTTCTTCCAATTCACCATTCAGAAATGTTGAATTCACATCCATCTGATACACTTTGAATTTCTTGTAAGCTGCATATGCTAGAAACATTCTCACTGCTTCAAGTCTGGCCACAGGTGCAAAAGTTTCTTCATAGTCAATTCCTTGTTGTTGTGAATATCCTTTACATACCAATCTTGCTTTGTTTCTTATCACTTCTCCTTGTTCATTCATCTTGTTTCTGAATACCCATTTTGTTCCAATCACATTCTTGTCTTTAGGTCTAGGGACCAATTCCCATGTCTTGTTTTTTTTAATCTGCTCCAGTTCTTCTTTCATAGCATTAATCCAATGTTCATCTTCACAAGCTTCATTAGTAGTCTTAGGTTCAATTTGAGAAATCAAACATAAATGTACCTTATTTCAAGTCAAAACTCCTCTATCTAAACTTCCAATAACTTTCTCAATAGGGTGATGTCTTGAAATATACCTGTTAGGTGTCATAGTTACTGATCTTGTTCCAACTGTAGATTCTTCTCTACTTTCTTCTCTATTTTCTTCTCTCTTTTCTTCTCTAATTTCTTCTCTATTTTCTTCAGTATGACTTTCATTCAGCAAATCACTGTTAGTTTCAAAAAATAATTCTTTATTTTCAATGTTAGGCTGAGGTTGTGCTTCTCCATCAGATTTATAATCAAGCATTCTTTCCTGAATTTTAAACTTCTTATCAACTTTGACATTTGCACTTTCAACAATAGTCTTAGTTCTTTTGTTATAACATCTATATGCTTTGCTTTTCAAAGAATATCCAAGAAATATTCCTTCATCACTTCTAGGATCAAACTTTCCTATATCATCATCTCTCTTAATATAACATTTACTTCCAAAAATTCTAAAATACTTAACTGAGGGTGCATGTCAAACCATAATTCATAAGGTGTCTTGTTTGTATCTACTCTGATTTGTACTTTGTTCATAGTGTATACTGATGTGTTCACTGCTTCTCTCCAAAAATTCTTAGCCAAATCATTCTCAAACAACATAGCTCTTGCTGCTTTAGTTATTGACCTGTTCCTTCTTTTTGCAATACCATTTTGTTCTAGTGTTCTAGGGGCTGAAAGTTATCTCTTAATACCATTCATTTCACAAAAAGTATTAAACTCTCTAGATGTAAATTCACCACCTCTATTAGATCTTAGACACTTAATCTTCATTCCAGATTCATTCTCAATTTTTCTTTTCATGATCTTAAATTTATCAAATGCTTCAGATTTTTCTTTCAAAAATGCAATCCACATCATTCTTGTAAAATCATCAACAAGAATCATAAAATACCTTTCTCCATAGAATCCTCTAGTCCTAGTAGGACCACTCAAGTCTGTATGAACAATCTCCAGCTTCTCTGCCGATGTGAACTTCTTTCTGGGAAATGAACTCCTTTTCTGCTTTGCCATCATACATTCTTTGCAAATCATGTTAGTAGGTTTCATAATTCTAGGTAAATCTCTTACCACAAGTGTAGTACTCACTTTGACAATATTATCAAAGTTTATATGACAAAACCTTTTATGCCATAACCAACTGTCATCAATCTTAGTTAAGAAACATGTCATCTTAGTATGATTCAACTGAAATACATTACCTCTAGTTCTGGATCCTTTTCCAATTAGATTTCCATCTTTATCTTTTATCACACAAGTTTTCTCAGCAAACCAAACTTGATAACCCTTATCAACCAATTGTCCAATGCTTAGTAGATTATGTCTCAATCCATCAACAAAGTAAACATCATCAATGTTAGTCTTTCCATCAAGAGTAATAGATCCTATACCCTTAATCAAACAAGGTTCATTATTACCAACTCTAAGAATTCCTCCATCACAATCATCTAACTTAACAAACTTTCTTTTATCTCTAGTCATATGATGTGAACAACCACTATCTATAATCCAATCAAATTTCTTTTCAACTTGAGAAACTAATGCTTTTTCTTCCCTTTCATCAAATTTGGAACTTTCTTCTTTAATTGCTACAAATCCTATTTCCTCAAAGTTGTCATTATCATTGTCACTTAAATGTCTTTCAATTCCTACTTCAAGATCTTCATCATTTGCATAATAACATTCTTTAGATCTTCTAGGTTTAAAGTTGCTTCTATACTTCTTAACTCTTTTAGGACATTTAGATGCAAAATGACCATATTCTTGACAAGTCCAACATTTAAAGATTTTCTTACCTTCTGGTTCTCTTTTTACAAGTAATGCAATACCTTCTTCAATCTACTTATCTTCCTCAAATTTAGATCTGCTACTGTTGGCATAATCTCCATTCACACTAGTACTTCTTGATAATGTAGGTCTAATGTTAAGAGCACTGAATGCTATCTCCATTCTAGGTAGCTCTCCTGATAATCTTAAATTCATCTCTGCTATTTCTAATCTTCCAAGAAGAGTCTCTCTTGAAAAGTTTGGTGTACAAGGTATCACTTGTTCAATCATCTGTGTTGTCTTCTTGAATACTGGTGTCAAAGTTCTCAGAATTTTTCATATCACTTCATTCTCTGTCTTATCACCTCCAAAAGACTTTATTCCTATTACAATCTCAGACATCCTACCAATATAGCTTCTAATAGATTCATCTTCCATCATTCTGATATCTTCAAATGCACAAATCCAATTATGTAATCTAGCCTTCTTTGCATGTTCATCACCTTCAAAAGTAGAATGTAAAGCTTTCCAAATTACATGAGATGTTTTCAAACATCTTACCTGACTATATTCATTCTCCATTATTTTTGACAAAAGTGCTTCTCTTGCAAGTATGTTACACATGAATAGATCTATCTCATCTTTAGTTCCTGCCTCTAGATTGTCTTCCTTAATGATAGTCTTCTCATTCTTTGTAATCAACCAATAACTTGGTCCTAAACACAATAAATGTGTCTTCATCTTTTCTTTCTAGCTATCAAAATTTACTCCATCAATCTTAGGGCTTTCTTTCCTAAAATTTGCCATGGATCTCCTTAAGTCGTTAAACTTTTCTTTCAAGGACCTGCTACTCTAATACCAATTGTTAGAAAGTAAAGATCCCCAAGATAACTAAGAGGGGGGGGGGGTGAATTAGTTATCTGATAATTTAAACATTCAACTACTTTAAACAATATAATCAATGTAGTAATCAACCATAGAAAGATAACCATACACAATTGCACAATAACACAATATATGTTGACTAGGGAACCTCTTGAAAAGAGTAAACCCTGGTGGGAATGATGCCCACAAAATGATGCACTAAAATGAAAGTTCCTTGTTAGAGGATGGACCCTGTTAGGAGTCTTATGAAATACATTCCATACATATAAATCCCTGTTAGGAGATTTTGAATCCCTGTTAAAAGATTCTAACCCGGTTAAGAGTTTATGGAAGACAGAAGGACCCATTGCCCAAACAACTTCAAGGCAAGATCTCTGAACCCACTGTCCAAAAGATCTTAGAATTATTCAACAGAATAATATGAAATATATTACCTCCTTCATACTATGCCAAAACTGCACTCTCTGCTACACAAGATCACAATTCCAAATCTCTGTACTCACAAGTCTTCCTTCATCACTGAATTAGCTCTTTTTTTCACTTCATGCATATATTCACGTCTCAACTTTCACAATCCAATCCTCTCTACTCAATTCTCTTTTTTACAATTCTCTTTTTCTCAATTCTTTTTTTCTCAATTCTTATTACAAAAATTATTATTACAACAAGGAAAACATTCCTTCTTATATACCAAACTCAAATAATTACAAATGAGTCAGTCCTCAATTACAAAATAATAATTTCTACACGCTACACACAAAATTCACATAAAACTGTCGGCTTCCAGATACTGTAACTTTCTCCAAACATATCCTCAAAGTTTGTGCTATGAACCACATCATCATTAATGAGTCTTCAACATCCCTTTAACTGTGCAAAATTAGATTCCATCCCAGCTAAGAGATATCCTCCGATTTTCAAAAATCGCTACACAGAAACACTGTCTAAACACTGCTTTCACCAAAATGCTCATAATTCTCATGAATGAATGAATTTATTTTTGTGCTATTAACCATAGGTTAATAACACACCAAAGAACATACCATCAACTATGCAAAAACCAATCTATAATACAACATGTGTGCAAAACCAAACTGTACCTACTTTACTGCTGATATCCATAATATCACTGTGTTGACATCAATGACAATCCAAGTCATGAATGCAACAACAACTGCTACAAAATGACTACCAAAATACTTTGCATTCATTCCTAACAATCAGGTACATGAGTGTGGATCTAAATTGAATAAGACTGCTAAGAAATTCTACATGGAGAAACATTGTCACACTTGCATCATGCATGGATACATTTCACAAGAATGAAGGACTAAAATGAAGCAAGTATAGACACCAAAAGAACTAAACAAAGCATATCAACTGATAAAGCAAGGTAATGCATATACTTGGGATAACAACACATGGATTAATTGCATAGCATGTGGCAAGTATGGATGGACATATAGCAGCAAACTGCATGACAAAGAATTGGAGAGGAAGATCTCGCAATTGGACAAATACTAGTATGGCATGTTTGCATTGTCAAAAAGTTGGTCACCTAAATTAGGATTGCAGAGACCAAGCACTAGGGACAGAAACAAATGAAAATGTAAATATGATTGAGGAAATTTTATGAGGATAAGAAATACAATGTGAAGAAAAGCATCAAGTGATAATGTCGGATCAAGCAATGCATTCGGTGACATCACCACCTTCACCTAAATCATAAAAGGTATGTATGGAACTGAATTTTGAATTGGTTATATCTAAAAAATAGTTCCTTGTATCTAGTGTTTGCATACCAAATCTTCATGAAACAAGATTTACTATGGGTTTATATATTTAGAGATTTAAATGTGTACAATCGGTATAAATAAGATCGAGTATGTATTTTCTATTCAGTAAGTATTGGAAAGGTTAACCGAGTTATGGTATCAACTAAGTAATATTCAAGTGTTAACTGAGCTTATGATCTTTTGAAGTATAAACCAAGTGCAACTACATCTACCAAGTTGTGGTAGGTAAAGCATTAAATGTGAAAGTTTGAGCGGGAAACAAATGTTTGGGTATAAATACATGGTGGACTTACTCATTTTTCATATTGAGATTACAAAGAACCAGAGTGATTTTGAGAAAAAATTGAGCAGAGAATTTCCAGAGTGGATGAGCATAAATTTGAAGGATTAGTGAGTTAGTCTCAATCACAAGTAAGTTTTGCTTCCACCAAGCTATTTCACAGTTATTTCTTGAAGCTCTAATTTGAAGAATGATAGCATTCTCATTAGATTTTATTAAATCCAAGTCTAGTAGTGATAAGAAGGTCACTTTGATAAAATTTGCAAACTACACTATGCCTACATATAAGTTACATCTTGAGGTTGCATCACAATTTGACAAAACCAACTCATTCTTGAGCATACCACCTAGGGTTTTGTTGGTTGAGGACATTTGTGCATACATACATTACAAAATTAGTGAGATGGGGTATTTTGAGCTTCTATCCACCTTCTAGGAGCTGAGTGTCAATGGAAAGCTCAAGGATGAGCATACACATTTGGAGGTGAAGGGTTTGCTAAATGCACTCTATTTCCAAAGGGTATTCAAGAATGAATGGATTAAGGTAGTGTTGATTCATGTGCATGAGGGAAATTTATGGTTGGATGAACTGGTCAAAATCACCAAGGATATCATACATGTAGTCACCGATTATGCCATAACTGACAAGGTAAAACCAATAAGGAGTGCATCGAGAGCTGAGATTGAGAAATAACTAGAGCCAAATGGGATAGTAGAGGCATGAGAATCAACACCATTGTTGATCATGAGACAAGGTTCAACACATATACTATTGGGTATAAGATATTTCAATCTAGAAGGCCGAATAGTGTACCATGTGGAGCTGTGGATATAGCCTATAAGATTGTAAAGAAAGGCTTTCAATTCACCCTCACCGAGCTCTTATTAAAATAGTTGGATGAGAATATGAGAACCATCAAGTTGGAAAAGAAAAATACCTATAATTTTGGTTCATTTCTGATTTGCATACTTTTCTATGTACAAAAATTCTTTCCCTCATTCAGTAATGTGGATTGGGATGTTGACGGACTGGTCATTTTGCAAATTAATGATTTCATTCAAAGTTTAGGTCAAAATTTTGTCAATATCATGGATGTATGCTTTGAACAATTTAAGGATAGAATGCACCAAAGAAGTAGAATACCAGGTGTGTGTGAGTGATTACACCTTCATGAAATAACAAGATTTAAAGAGAATTTACACTATTCAAAGAAAACTAATCTAAATAATGCCCAATTAATCTAAATATCTCATGGTTCTCTAAATTGAAGTGGTAAATGAGGCTCTCAGCTGCAAATCCTCACTAGTGACACTCTAATTATGAGAATTGAACTAAGAATGATATGCAAAATAGATCTAATTATCAAATTCTAGCTCTATTTGATAAGAAAATCTCTAAAATGATCAACAATTAAGCTAAAATATCAATGAAAATGCTAAGTGAGTGGTGTGGATGCAAATTGCAAGAGCTTTGCTGCAATTCAAAGATATGGAGTGGATCCATAATGCCTCAAAATGCCTTCTATTTATAAGATTTTCCCAAGGGTAGGGGGTAGAGTGAAATAACCATGGTTATGCTTGGGTAAGGTCAATTGGCTTTGCTTTGTCCCTAAATTGGGGGACAAACATTTAAATGGTTTCAAAAGGCTGGACCATTTCAACAAAAGTGAGTGATTTGTGTCCATTTTGTCTCCTTTTTTTCCTTTGTTGAGAGAATTTATGATTTATTAATTAATTAAAGTAATTAAATTTAGCCATGAAGGGTAAGAGGTTCATTTTGATTTTTCATTTCAACAACTATGTCATTAATTGAATTTAATCAATTTCTTAGTGTTTTTCCCCTTTTCAAGCTTTATTTAATCATTTAATCATTTAATTGAATTTTCCTTTGATTTGAATTGCCTTTGTTCCATTTATCGATTTTTAGTGCTATTTTATGATTTGATTGCACCTTTTGATTGAATTAAGCCTTTGCCAATTTTCCATGTCTACAAATGCCCCTCTTTGAGTCGATGTGCGAAGAACACCGATTCAAAGATTCCCTTAGTATGATGATCTGATTCAGGTCCTGGTTCTGATATGCCTCTGATCGTTCTGATTGATGTACTTCCTGATGATGATGATGTGCCTCTGATGATGGTGCTGATATGATTCTGATGCCTCTGATATGATATGGGTCCTGATATGATGATAGGTCCTGGGTTGATTGATAAAGGTCCTGGGTTGATTGATTGCTGATATGTTGATAGGTTTGATATGATGACAGATTTGATATGATGACAAATTTGATATGATGATATGATATGATTTGCCTCCTGATATGAAACTGACATGCAATTGATTTGCCTCCTGATATGATAATGATATGATACGATACTGATATGATACGATATGATATGCCCCACTGATAAATGTTTTTGATGTGATGCTCATTTTGATACTCTGATGCCCCCTCAGAAATAAAACATATTGAGTCCTTGATTTGAACGAGTTTGAGTAGTTGGAATATGTTTTGATTTCTGATACCATTTGAAAGAAATAATCAAGTTTGATTTATGCCCCGATTGATGAAAATGTCCTATGATAGGTTCAAAGTGCATTTTTTTTAAGTGTTTATGAGAACCAATTTCACCTTAAATAGGGTAAAACCCCTCATTTTACTATTCATTTGCACCATTCCTTCTTGAGATTTGAGCTCTGATTTTAGCTTTTGGGAGACGATGGTGGTCCCACATCGCGAGCATCGGTTTGAGAGAGCGCGCCGGTTCAGTCGGAGAGTGACCGATGGTCCTCCGGTATGTCATTCAAATTTTCCTCATGTCTTTAAAGTTGCATTTATGACCTTATTTAATGCATTTAAAAATTTTAATTCTGCGTTCGTGAAAAGAAATGTCGCCTCCGTGCATTTTAATATCGCCTGAAAATTTTAAATGTCGCCTTTTGTAAATTTGATGTCGCCTCCCTTAGGTATTTTCACGCATTTAGAAAATCTGGTGTCGCCTAAGGAAAATTTAATGTCGCGTAGGATTTTAATCATTTTAATCAGGTGTCGCGTGATAATAAGATGTCGCCTACGGTAAATATTATACCGCCTCCGTGAAATTAAGTCACGCGGATGAATAAAATCACGCGTGTGACAAAGAAATGTCGCCTCTGGTAAAAGAAATGACGCCAGAAAGAAAAGTCGCGTAAGAAAAAAAAAATTTGTTTATTTCAAACTTTTCTAAGACGTCTGATTGCTCGATTGCGTCAACTTGATTGATATCGATCACGTCAATGAATTCAATCGAATGTTTAGTTAGGGTATTCCCTTTGTTCGATTTCAACAACGAATTAGGACATAGGTAACTATAATATCAAAGAATAAGGTTAATCAATCTTCATCATGAATGATAGATCATGGATCTAAATGTCCATTCATTTTATGCTCAAATGCTTAGAGACATAAAACTAGGATCGTCCTTCCTCAATGCTTAGAGTTAGGATTGGTAAGTCTGATAGGTATATTTAAATTGATGACCATGATTGATTGTTTGATTTCCTGATAGTAAGTTACTCATGTGATTCCCTTGTTTTGATTAAACAGGAGGATGTCCCTGTGCTGTACCTTCAGACTGTACCACACTGGGTGATGGAGCTTAGGACCCAGTTGACTGACACCGAGAGGTGAGTGATTAGGCGCTGCGGTTTACTGTGCGTATTAGAGCTTCCTCGGTTCCAGATGAACCGAGGTTTGATTACTGCTGTCGCAGAGCGTTGGCACTCTGAGACAAACACATTTTGGCTACCACAGGGCGAGATGACTATTACACCGGAGGATGTTTACAGATTGCTACGGATCCCGACTCATGGAGAGATAGTATATTATGACGCAGTCTATGACGGGACCTATTGTCGATGAGTATTCGGAGATCCATCTATTGGTGATGATTGTATCTTATGGCCTCAGTTTGCCTCATTTCCTGTTTTACCAGCCTTATTGGGTGCTATCATTGGTGGTGTTTTATTACCTGATCGGCGAGGTCGTGGATTTTCAGTGGGATGGGGTAGGATTATCGAGGATTTGCTACATCATCCTCGATGCTTTGACTGGGGATCTTGTGTGCTGGCACAGCTTTATCACGATCTGCATGAGGTGGTTTACAGGAGATCAGCCTCATTATCTACTGGGATTCATATTTTACAGTTGTGGATATGGGAGCACTTACCAGTCAGTCGTCCTATATCAGATCAAGATCATCCTCTAGGATATCCTTTTGCATGGCAGTATACTGGTATGGTGACACAGCATCACTTGGGTCACTTGGAGTATTGGCGACGACAGATTGATGACATGGATGAGGTCTATTGGAGACCATATGTTGAGGTCAAGGATTGGAGAGAGTATAGCTTGGAGTTACCCTATATGTTTTCTCCTCGATGGATGATCGGCAGGATCGACTCTGTTCTTGAGAGATTCTTGGCAGGGAGAGTACTACGATAGTTTGGGCGGATTCAGCCTATGCCTCAGGGATCTGCAGTATATGCTCATTCTAGTGCAGAGCGTGCTACTTGGGGTCACATGCCTTCATATGATGACGCTATAGAGCAGATATCATTACTGGGTTATATGGATTGGGACATGAGGTTACATATCAGAGATGCCGGAGTCACACAGGAGTATCTAGCTTGGTTGATGGAGCATCCGATGCCTCACTTTACAGACCCTGCAGAGCCAGTACCTGGGCGAGATGATGATGGTGGTGATGTTGGTGGTGGGAGGAGACGCAGAGGTAGACACCGAGGTAGGGCAGTGATTCGGCTCAGAGGACGAGCGAGAGATGCACCGGTACAGGCACCTCCTCCTCCTCCTTGTCCTGCAGTAGCACAGAGACAGAGGATAGATCATCAGGATCATGTGAGGGCTGCTAGACAGGATCCAGGTACAGGACAGGATACGAGAGCAGGATTACAGCAGACTACTATGGATGGTCAGGACACAGGTGCACAGCAGATGCCAGCAGCTTTTTCCCGTGATCGGGGAAAAGCTCCTATAGATACAGGTGATCCTCAGAGTACCTATGAGGTTGGAGAGAGCTCTAGTACTACCCAGCTACGAGCAGATGTGGGAGCATTACGGACAGAGGTGTCACAGATGTCATCTATGATTCAGCAGTTGGTATCGGGTTTGGCTCCCTTGGTTCCTCTCCTTGTTGCTATGGTTGGTCAGACGCCTCCTCAGCAGCCTCCATCACAGCCTCCTCCACAGCCTCCTCCACAGCCTCCTCCAGGACCTCCTCCCAGTGGTGACGAGAGATGAGCTATGAGTGCTCTTATTTATCATTTATGTACTAATGCTGAGATACTTGATATTGTACCATAGTCTTGTGACCTTGCTGTCACCTTTCCAGTTGTATTTTGACACTTATTTGACATTGATGCCCCTGTTGATGGGCGATTATAGAGTTGAGTTTTTATGAGTAGACGTGTGATATGAGAACATTTATGATCTTTCCTACTTTTACTTGATGATATATGAGATTTCCTTTAGATGCTGCTATATGTGTTTATCTAATGCATTTGTTTTTTTGGATGGATATTGGCTATGGATGCAACGTATCTTATGTATGATATAGATAGATGGATGCATTTCTTCTTCCTGTATGGATGCAGTTTTGATATGTTATTTCTCATGTATGCAATCTGAATGGATGCAATCTGTATGCAAATGTAAATGATTATTTACTTCTTTTCTTTGATAATATCTATGTAATGATTAATGATATGGAATGAATGCAAAAAGTATAATCTCATATATTTTTATTTTTGTAGAAAAGATGATGTTGAAATGATGTTGTCCTTGTTGACTTAACCCTATTAATGATGTCATGTACCCCCTTTTTGATGCAAAAATAAAACCCTTGGGAAAAAAAAAATGCACATGCAATTAATCTAACATGATAATGCATTTAACCTTTTTTATGAATGCAGCTAAGTGTCACTAGCTTTTAGCAAATAAATGCCTTGAGGATATATTTTCATCATTGAGCACTTGGGACCGGAAAGTCGATACAATCACCACTGCCCACTGACATGATGATATGAATATCGCTTTTTATTTACTGCTCATATGGTAACCTCCGTTTTGCTTTCCCATCGGTCTCATCGATACGACTATCACTGATTTCAAAAAAAAAATCATGAGAGTACGAATACCGATTTTGTCGGATTCTATGTTGCAAGTGGATTTTGTCATTTAGATATGAAGAATCTAAATATCCAAGGTATCCGGTTGCGTAAACAAACAAAGGTTAACTCATTGTTTTATAAGATAATCCTCGATGGTTCTTTGATGACCATGTCTTTAGATGAATTCTCATAAGGCAATGAATTTTCCTCCAAACAGTCACTTCATAGTCAAGAAAAATATCATGTCTCCATCATTGCCAATCTAGTCGAAACATCATTGATGAGCTAAAAAGACTTGATACAAATTGAATGAATGTAAGTAAACAAATTTTTAACCAACTTTTCAAAAGAATCTATCTAAGTGTTTTGCATTGTTTTCTGATTTTCAACAAAATATTTTTCCAAGTGTTTGATCATGACATGATTTTTGATTTTTAATCCTGAATAATAAGTCAATTCAGGCTTCAAGGATTTTGTTGTGGTAGTCAACTTTTTTTATTATCAATCCAAGGTTTACAAAAATCTGATCTCTCTTCTGAAAATGTTGATCTCTTTCCGTTTGTGACTGAATGTTGTTCATATGAATCCTTTTTTTTTGAGGTACCCACTTTCCAATCCGTTTATGCTGCCCCCAAGTATTTGATGTATCAACTTTGACAACTTTAGGCAATGCAAAGGATGGTGCTACAAACTGTTATTATGACTATGTACAAATGACGGATGCAATGAAGGTTTAGACAAATGGGATGATGAGATGCATTATATACACATGTGACTAGGAAGGAAATGACTTAAGGGAACCAAAAGCGCTTGTTACCAAGTTTTCACTTTTGGGTATTCTCTTTTTTTTGCTACCAAGGCGCCTATTTGCTAGGTTTTCACCAAGGCACTTTTTCTCTTTTTTCATTTTTTTTCATTTTTTTTCTTTTTCTTTTTTTTTTTTAATTTTTCATTATCACCTTGGCGCCTATTTGCTAGGTTTTCACCAAGAGATAGTTTTTCAAATGTTTTTGCTTTCTTCAGGCTCAATTTTCCACTGTTTTTGATCTTTCTTCTTTTCCAATGTTTTTGGATTTTCCATTTTCAAATGTTTTTGGTATTTTCCATTTTCAAATGTTTTTGGTATTTTCCATTTTCAATTATGTACAATAATTATGATGCTCTCTCATCTGATACTCTTTATACTCTTTCATCTGTTTTAGGTGTAGAATCTCTTCAAATGAATGCTATTTATGGGTTCTTGTAATTCTTCACCATTACAATCTGATAACTTATATGTTCCAGTTCCAAAGGATGATGCTATCACAAATGGGCCTATCCAATTAGCTTCCCACTTTCCTTTCTTTTCCCTTTCAACTTGATTTTTGGGATTTTCTCTTAGTACCAAGTCTCCTACTTGAAAAGTTCTTGGTTTGATGTGTTTGTTGTAATTGTGGGCAATCCTGTTTTGATAACCTTTTAAATGCTCATAAGCTTGAGTCTGATGTTCCTCTAACAATTCCAATTGTTGTAGTCTGGCAATCCTATAATCCTCATCAGTGATCAATCCTCTTAATGAAACCCGTAGAGATGGAATTTCAACTTCTAATGGTAGAACTGCTTCGGTTCCATAGACTAAAGAGAATGGGGTGGCTCCTGTAGGTGTTCTGATACTAGTTCTGTAAGCCCATAGTGCGGGATTTATTTGCACGTGCCAATCTCTTCCTGATTTGTTAACTGATCTTTTTAATATTTTGAGGATATTTTTGTTTGTTGCCTCAGCTTGTCCATTGCCTTGTGGATAATAAATGGATGATGAATGATGTGTAATGTGAAATGTCATGCAAAGTTCATCAATATCCTGATTTTTGAATTGTTTCCCATTATCCGTGATAATGGCATGTGGAATACCATAGCGGCAAATTATGTGGTTCAAAATGAACATTGAAATTTGTTTGCCGGTTGCTGTTATTAATGGAACTGCTTCCACCCATTTGGTGAAGTATTCTGTTGCTGTGATGATATACTTGTGGCCGTTTGAAGATGGAGGATATATAATCCCAATCAAGTCAAAACCCCATTGATAAAAAGGCCATGGTGTAATGAATGGGTGTAATTCTTGAGCCGGTGCATGTATCATATTACCATGATATTGACATTTGCTGCATGTCTTCACAAATTGACAAGCATCCTTTTCTAATGTTGTCCAAAAGTACCCTAGACGAAGGATTTTCTTAGCTAGATTAAAACCGCTTGAGTGTGACCCGCAAATGCCTTCGTGGACCTCGCGTAAAGCTAACTTAGACTCTTCTTCCTCTAGACATCTAAGTAACGTCCCATCAAGACCCTTACGATACAATGTGTCTGAAAGGATTAGGTAACGGGTGGCTTGGCGTATGAAGTTACGTTTTTGGGCACGAGTTTGGTCTATGGGGAGTACTTGGTCTTTAAGGTAAGTATAGATGGGTCCATACCAAGGAGAGTCATGTCCATGTAAAAGAGCAACAATTTGGGTGTCAGGAAGGTTAAATGCCAGTTTTACCAACTCTTCCACCAAGAACTCATACTTCTCATTTTGATCTGGTTTTTGTAACAATGAAGCCAAGGTAGCCATGGCATCTGCTGCTCTATTCTTTTCTCTTGGAATTTGTTCAAATGTGATCAAAGCAAAGTACTTCTTCCATCCATCAATCAAGGTTTTATATTTCATCAATGTTATGTCCTTGGTATTGTATTCATTATTAACCTGATTGATTATGAGTTGGGAATCTCCATACACTTGTAATTCTGCAATACTCCATTCTAAAGCCATTTTGATGCCAATGACTAATGCCTCATATTCCGCTATATTATTGGTACATGGAAATAAGAGTTTATAAGACTTTGGAATGGTGTATCCTTGAGGAGTAACCAATAATATACCTGCTCCAGAACCTCCTTGTGTGTAAGATCCATCAAAATATAACTTCCATGTCTTTGCTTCTATGTTGACAATTTCTGCATCTGGAAATTCAATTTGCATGGTTTGTGTAGAATCCATTGGGTTATCTGCTAAGTGATCTGCTATCACTTGTCCTTTAATTGCTCTTCTATCAACATATTCAATGTCAAATTCACTTAGGATCATGACCCATTTTGCTATTCTACCTGTTAAGGCAGTTTTACTTAGTAAGTATTTGAGAGGATCAATCTTGGCAATTAATTTGATCTTATGCATCAACATATAATGTCTTAGTTTTTGAGATGCAAAAACCACTGCTAGACATGCTCTTTCCATGAATGAATAATTGAGTTCATATTTTATTAAGGTTCTACTAAGATAGTAGATTGCCCTTTCTTTTCCTTGCTCATCTTCTTGTGCCAACAATATGCCTAGAGACCTTTCTGTGGCTGATATGTATAACAACAGTTCTTTACCTTTGATAGGTGACATAAGAATAGGTGGATTTATCAAATAAGTCTTCAAAGTAGCAAAGGCCTTATCACATTCCTCATCCCACATAAATGTAGTATCCTTGTGTAACAATCTGGTGAAGGAGTGACACTTTTCTGCTAATTGAGAGATAAATCTCCTTATTGATTGAATCTTTCCTTGGAGTGACCTCATTTGGCTAATATTTCTTGGAATCTCCATTTCTAGAATTGCTTGTACTTTTTCAAGATCAACTTCAATGCCTTTTGCTGACACTATATAACCCAATAACTTGTCGGATTGGACACCAAAGGCACACTTCTTTGGGTTTAGTCTAACTTTGAATTGTTCTAACCGAACGAATATTTTTCTTAGGATTTGTAAATGCTCTTCTCTATTGTGGGATTTTGCTAGAATGTTATCCACATAATCTTCTAAAAAAGTATGCATCATGTCATGGAAAATAGTTGTCATGGCCCTTTGATATGTAGCTCCAGCATTTTTTAAACCGAAGGGCATAACATTCCAACAAAAGGTACCCCAAGGGCAAGTAAATGCTGTCTTTTCTTGGTCTTCGGGAGCAATCTTGATTTGGTTGTAGCCACTAAATCCATCCATTAATGAGTACATTACGTGACCTGCTGTCAAATCCACTATGGTATCAATGCTTGGCAATGGGAAGTCATCTTTGGGACATGCAAGGTTTAAATCTCTGAAATCCGTACACACACGGATAGATTTATCATGTTTAGTAACTGGCACAATGTTAGAGATCCAATCAGCATATGCTATTGTTCTTATGAATCCCACCTTTAACAATTTTTCCAATTCTGCCTTGACTAGAAGAGCCACATGTGGGTGCATTTTCCTTAGTTTTTGCTTTACAGGTTTAACTCCGGGTCTAACATTCAGATGATGCATTATGAAATCAGGATCCAATCCAGGCATATCGGCATATGACCATGCAAAATTTACTTGTTGTTCTTGGAAGAATTTGATAAAGTCCTCTCTTTCAATAGATGTAAGTGATGCAGCCAAGTGTACAACCTTTGGCTCTAGTTCTATGCCAATGTTAACTTTTTCTGTTGGTTCTATAAGAATAGATGACCGTTCTTCTTCATGTTCAGGCAAAGTATCCAATCTCTCTTCTAATGGTGCCACAGTTGGGTTTTCACCAAAAGAAACGTCTTTTATTTTCATTGTTTTTGGTTCTAATGGTGCCACAGTTGGGTTTTCACCAATAGAACTTTTCATTTTTTTATTTTTTTTTATTTTTTCTTTTTTTTGACTAAGAGATTAGACCCTTGCTATTGTCATCATGTCCGTATTGAGTTCGTTGGTGAAAGAGGGTTCAACCGCATTGAGGTATTGGTTTGTGGCTTGGTCATTTGGGAAGTAAAGTAAGTCATGTGGTTCAGTTTGATCCCAATCAATGAGGTCTGGATGTATCAAAATTAAGGAATTATTGGGTAAGGTATCATCAATAGGATTTATGGACATGAATTCGTTTGAGGGTTCATACATTGTATCGTTTAGGTCTATGATGTGCGCTTCCTCAAGATGATCCATGGAAGCAGGGTCAAAGTCCCCTTCGCTTGAATCCTCGTCGACCTCTACGGGAAACAATGTGGGAAAAGCCACAAGCGGGTTAAAACTAACATTTGAATTTCCCTCCTCTGAAGGTGTCCAAAATGTTTCTATCCATGCTCCACTACTAGATGCTTGTTCTATATTAGGCCTTTGAATAGAAGATTCTTCATTAATTGGAGCATCTTGTTTTGGGATTTTTGCATAAGTATGTATAACAATGACTTCTTTATCTTGACATGACTCATCTGATAGAGTATCCCATTCATAATCCCTAGAATCGTCACTATCTCCTTCGGATTCTAATGCATTTATTTGAGGATGAAAATCATGCATTGGACTTGAACTTTCTCCCTTATGTTGAAAACCTACTCCGGCTTTTTCATGACTTGCCCTCCAAACAGGTTCAATAGGTTCTAATAACCCTCTATTTCTTTGGCCTAGGGGTCCTCTTCCTTTGTATCCCATCTTTTGCATAATATCAAATCCTTTCCCATATTGTTCTGTTTGTATATTAACATGCTGAATTCTTTCCATGGGAGTGTCTAGGGTACCATCCTCATCATGATAAAGCCACTGAAGGACATCATCCTCTTCCTTATCCCATGTTGCTTTGCTATCTTCCCTCACAAAATAAGAATTATACTTATGTGGAAGATGTTCTTTGGAGGGTTTTCCATGTGATTTAGGAGACATGGGCATGTCAAATAGAGAAACTGAATATTCTCCTACCCCTTTTGAACTAATCTTGCATTGTTTGTCAAATTTGTTCATCATCTCACTCATGTATTGGTAATGATCTGCTTTAGCTTGTTCTTTTTCCTCTTTAGTAGGTTTGTAGATCACTGTTTCCAATTTAGGTGCCACACATGGACTTTCCATCACATTTGGACCCTCGTAGCTCACTTTTTCCTTGCCCTTAGTTGATGTAGTTGAGCTAGCTTGAAGAGGATTTTGTGCATCTTCATTGGTGATTCTTGGAACAACTCCTTCACGATTATGTGGAATGTATAATTCATGCAAGGGTTTGAGTGCATTACAATATTGAAATGGATTTGAGTCTCCTCCAATTGTGATTTCTTCACCCATGTATGGGAACTTGATGCATTGGTGGTATGTGGAGGGGACAGCTTGCATCTCATGAATCCAAGGTCTTCCCAATAAAATGTTATAGGTTAATTTCATGTCCAACACTTGACATTTGGTTTCCTTCTTAACTGGTCCCACTTGGATGGGCAACACAATCATGCCTTTAGAAGCTCTTTCAGCCTCATCATAAGCTTTTATGGTGATTTTCTTTGTAGGGTCAATGCAAGACTCGGAGAAACCTAGGGATTTTACAAGACTCAATGTGCATATGTTAAGGCCAGCCCCTCCATCAATAAGGGCTCTTTTGACTCTATGCCTTTCGATCAAAACCTCTATATGTAATGGAAAATTTTGAGGATGAGTTATAGACATGTCATCTTGATCTGAAAATGAAAGACAATGAGGAGCCACAAGATGTCCTACCATATTTTGAAACTTTTCTTCCCCTAAGGTAGTAGAAACATGTGTTTCTTCCAAAGCTTTTTCCAAAATCTCTTTATGATTTGGTGACAACTTCAATAACTCTAAGATTGAGATTTGTGCTGGAGTACGTTGCAATTGATCTACCAAACTATAAGGTCTTGCTGCTGTAGGAGATTGTTTGACCACAATGTTGGATGGTGGGATATTGGTGTTTTGAGGGACTATCCCTTGTAAAGTCATTCTAGAATTCTGCCCTCTTGTAATAACATTTGTTGCTTCCTTTTGAGGCTGTTCATTAATGATGATAGCATTAACAATATGATCATATGATGGCGCAAAGTTGAGATTATTGGCACTTTGTTTCTTGCCATTTGATGACTCACCTTTATCATGTTTGTAAAAAGGTTGTTTGAAGGCCGTATGATCTTCATTATTTTGGGGTCCATCAACAGTGATTATGTTATTATCTATCAAGTCTTGCACCACATTCTTTAATTGTAAACATTCATTTGTAGGGTGCCCCCGAATCCTATGATATTCACAATGATGCTTAGCATCCCACCAACCCGGCTTGTGGTCTGGTTCATAAGGTTTAATGGCGGGTAATGTAATAACATTGTTAGCTATGAGAGTCTTTAATGCAGTTTCAAGTGATTCTCCCAAGGGTGTAAAGTGTCTTGCAGGAGTGGGTTTCAAATACTTATCATACTTGCTGTTTTGATCCTTGTTTCCTTGATTATTCTTATTGGCATTGTTGTTGTTGTTGGAAGGTGCATTATATGCTTGATTAGCATTATTCACTTGATTTGGTGTCTTTGTAAGGGCAAATGGAATCACCTTCAAGTTGCTGGATTCCACTACACCATCATTAACAATACCTTTGTTGTTATTCCTTGCAGCATAACGGCTATTGTTGTTGTACCAACTTTTATTTGGATTGTTGTTATTGTTGGTATTGTTGTTGTTGGAGTTAGAGTTATTCTTATTTTCCTTGTGTAATTTCAACTCTCCACTCTTAATCAACACTTCTTCCATTGTAATTCCGTTATCAATTAGATCTTGAAAGGTTTTGGGACATTGCATCCTTAGTCTATAATTCAGCTCGCTTCTCAAACCGTTAATAAAGATATCCATTTTTTCTTTCTCCGGTACACTTCTTGGATATCTAGCAAATGCAGTCCTCCATCTTTGCAAGAATGTGAGAAAGGCTTCTCCATCTTGTTGCTTCGTGTTACATAACGTTATCATGGTGACCTCATGTTTGATGTTATAAGAGTAATGAGTCACGAATTTAGATGCTAACTCTTCAAAGGATTTTATGCCGGATGGTAGTTTTGAAAACCAATCCATGGCTGTTCCTCCCAAGCTTCTTGGGAATAGTCTCATTAAATAGGTTGATTCATGCATGAATTCAAGACTCAATGCACAAAACCCCCGAAGATGATCATGTGGGTCAGATGTTCCTTCATATCTCTCATATTTAGGAAATGTTACATTAATGGGAAAAGGCACCATGACCAAACTCTTATCAAATGGAAAAGGACATAATGTTTCAATAGAGAAAGGCTTAGGAGCCCCATTTTGTTTCAAATTGTCAATTTCCATTTGTAATGCCTTGAATTGTTTCCTCATTGCTTCCATAGGGTCTTCTATTTCCTTGGGCTTTAATTGTTCTATGTCAAAATCTTTAGGTAGCTTTACCCCCGTTTGTATTAAGTCCATGAAGTGTTTTTCTTTATCCATAAGCATGGTCTTTTTCATTAGTTCTATGAAATAAGGACATTGTCTTGCCTCTAATGCTCTTTCAATCGTGGCTTCTTCTGCAGTTGGGGGTAAGTTTGTATTATGAGGAGGCAATAAGTTGTTGCCTTTTGAATTTGCCTCTTGAGAATTAGGATCTCTTCCTCCATTATTAGAATTTCCTTGATTGTTGTTAAGATCCATACCTCCATTCATGTTGTTCCCTTGGTTGTTATTGGGATCTATGCCCCCATTCATGTTGTTCCCTTGGTTAGTGGGATCGATATTTCCTAGGGTACCACTAAACATGTTGTTAATGTCCTTTGCCTTAGTGGGATTTTCAGTCACTCGTGAAGTAATGAAAGTGTTCTTTGGAAATGGGAGCTCTTCTCCGTTGTAGGTCCCGTCTGTTTGTAATGCTTTCCTTATAGAGAGTGACCTTGTAATAATAGGCATGAACAAACTTTAAGGGTATGTTGACTTTCTTCTCTTGATAAGCTGTTTTTAGAATAAGGTAAAAGTTTTTGATCAATTTTAAATGGTTTAAAATTTTAATGGTGTTTTGATCAATAACTTTGGAATATCTTGTTTGAAAATAAAAACAATCTCAACACACACATCAATTGGGTACCATATCCCTAGAATGCTCTAATGTGTATATTTTTGAACATTTTCACAGGTTTAACACAAGAATAGCTTCCACACAATCTACCTAGCACATAATTGGTTCGTAAACATGGCTCTAATAGGTAGTTTTTCTATTTTACCGTTATGTAGTAAGTTTTCCGTTCAAAAGAGATCTTAGCTTTTCATCCCCCAACTATGTTAAGGGGCTTCCCACACGCACAAAAGCACGATTTTGTGCAATCTGTTAGGACTACTAGAGGAAGTTCGAAAGAGCTAAAATCCTTTTGTCGTGTACCCCATTAAGGATACCCGCGTTTCGTTTTATAGTGGGTCGGATTCTCGTGGCAAAAGCAAGTGTATCCCACTTTGGGCTGTCCCTCTCACCGGCCCTTCTAAGGCAATCTCGGGAGGCGAGCCCACTAAGTTTTAAACATATTCATTAAAAAGCATGAAAAATGGATTTGGTAGAGCAAGTTTGGGAATTTGATTCACTCAAAAAGTGAAGAGCATATCCCTATTTCTTTTCCCTTATCCCAAACACTCACAATCAAATTGGTTCTTTTTCAACCCTGTGACAAAGGGGTTCTTAGAATTGAAGTGTTTATTTTTTTCCTTTTATGATTAAACTATGTTTTGAACTTTGAAATGCCACAATTTAAGGGAAAGTGCAAGCTTGATGAGAAAAATACCTCAAACGATGCTAGCAAAGGCTAGGCGCATTTTTAAGTAGTAGATTTTTGTTTTCTCTCCAAATCCTCCTCTTACCTTGGCAAAATGTTCCCTCCACCAACAAGTTAGTCAGCACAATACAAACAAAGTGAGGGGAAACCAAAATCAAAGCTAAAAATGATATAATTGATTATGCTTTTGATTTTTTTTTTTTTACCAAAATACTTGCAAAATTCTTACAAATTTAAGGACTAAATTCCCAATTCAATGAGACATATTTTCGTTTGTAAGCATCTACAACAGCAATATATTTGGCATGCAATTCTACTTCTTTCTCTAAATTATTATTGAGAACAAAGGTAGAATGTACCCGGTTTTCTTTCCTTATCCTCTTAGAGATCAATTTCTCCTCTAAGTTGTATCTTCTCTCTGGTTTTTGCACTTTCTTATGACAGACCATGCTCCTGATACAAAAAAAAATGACAGTAAAGTTAGCATACAGTCCTTATTTTGACAAAATAGTGAAAATACTGTCAGGCGACATTGTCCAGACTACAGGCGAGATTAAATTTAACAAAGGCGTGACTACTTTAACCGCGAGCGTCACCAAAAGGGGCTCAAGCGAGATTAAAATAGACAAGCGCGATATTAAATTTAACAAACGCGTGAAATCTTTATTACAGGCGACAACAGCAATTACTATAATTGAAAATAGATGCTATACCAGGCGACATTTCTTTTGCTAAAGGCGATATCTAATTTAACAAAGACGTAATTACTTTAACCGCGAGCATCACCAAAAGGGGCTCAAGCGAGATTAAAATGATTACGTACGATATCAAATTAAATGAAAGCGCAAACTATTTATCTAAAAGTGACAAAGTAATTCAGCTAAGCGACATCTTATTAAATGAAAGCGACATTTAAAATAATAAGAGCGACAAATCAAAAGCAAAGTGCAGTAAACTCCCTTTACACCAGGCGTAAACTAATCCGTCGGCCACGGCTTTTAATTCGTTGTAGGCGACATCCAAATAGCCAAAGGCATCATATCTTTGTGCGTCAGGCGATAATCTAATGTCCGCAGGCGTGATTTCTTTATCCAGAAGTGTGACTCTGCTGGTAAGAAGCGTGAGTGTTCAGACTCCAGGCGACATCTAAATTTCCGCGAGCGACATCTCTTTACTGTAGGCGTGATTTCTTTACTGTTAGGCATGATTTCTTTCCTGTAACCTGCAAACAGTGAGCAAAATCATGCAATTCTAGCCTAAATTTGCAAATAACGTGGAAATTTTGATAAATTTGAGGCCTAGAGCCCCACGGTGGGCGCCATTTGTGTGTGAGTGATTACACCTTCATGAAATAACAAGATTTAAAGAGAATTTACACTATTCAAAGCAAACTAATCTAAATAATGCCCAATTAATCTAAATATCTCATGGTTCTCTAAATTGAAGTGGTAAATGAGGCTCTCAGCTGCAAATCCTCACTAGTGACACTCTAATTATGAGAATTGAACTAAGAATGATATGCAAAATAGATCTAATTATCAAATTCTAGCTCTATTTGATAAGAAAATCTCTAAAATGATCAACAATTAAGCTAAAATATCAATGAAAATGCTAAGTGAGTGGTGTGGATGCAAATTGCAAGAGCTTTGCTGCAATTCAAAGATATGGAGTGGATCCATAATGCCTCAAAATGCCTTCTATTTATAAGATTTTCCCAAGGGTAGGGGGTAGAGTGAAATAACCATGGTTATGCTTGGGTAAGGTCAATTGGCTTTGCTTTGTCCCTAAATTGGGGGACAAACATTTAAATGGTTTCAAAAGGCTGGACCATTTCAACAAAAGTGAGTGATTTGTGTCCATTTTGTCTCCTTTTTTTCCTTTGTTGAGAGAATTTATGATTTATTAATTAATTAAAGTAATTAAATTTAGCCATGAAGGGTAAGAGGTTCATTTTGATTTTTCATTTCAACAACTATGTCATTAATTGAATTTAATCAATTTCTTAGTGTTTTTCCCCTTTTCAAGCTTTATTTAATCATTTAATCATTTAATTGAATTTTCCTTTGATTTGAATTGCCTTTGTTCCATTTATCAATTTTTAGTGCTATTTTATGATTTGATTGCACCTTTTGATTGAATTAAGCCTTTGCCAATTTTCCATGTCTACACCAGGTCATTTGGTTGAATAATAAAAGGAAGATATATATTTCTTAGTGGATCGGCACCACTCTAATAAAGGCTGTTGAACCAAGAATTGCGTGGTTAGCACCTATGGGCTATGAACTTGATATTAATCAAACATCTAAGTCAATAAATGAACTTTTGGCTGAGCCCAAAGATCCACATACATTTAGGTTTGGAACCTATGAAGAGGCCAAATTAAGAATCAAATGGATCTAGTCAGAGTTAAGGTGAACAAGAAATCAAAGAAAATGATGGATACATTGATAAAGAAATTTAGAGATGATGCATAAGAGGAAGAGGCATATGAAGCTAATCTGGTTGAAGAGGCAACTGAGGAATAGATATTGATAGGAAATAGTGAACATGACAAGGAGGCAACTGTGTCTAATAAAGACATTCAATCTACACCAGTCAAGGCCACATGAAAGAGAAAGTACATAGAAGCACCGAAAAGAGCAAGGACAAGGTTTTCAATAGCTGCTTCTCCACCCCTAAAGAAATGAGTAGTAAAAATTTCTAGGCCAAATCCTACAAAAACATATCAAAAGAATAAGAGAGGTGCCCAAGCTAGCTTTGAGCTACCTAAGAAGAAGAGGAAATTGATAGGGGAAAATGATGATGTTGATGAATAGGATGAAGAGGAAAGTCAAGATAAATTTAAAGTTGTGAATAAAATCAATCAATTGATGAATTAGTGGAAACAATAAAGGAAACTGGCAGTCTTAGTAACTCCAAATTGAGTCGATATGTACATATGTCTACCGAGGATCAAGAAAATCTTGAAGAGACAATCATACAGATGATGATTAAATTTAAGAAGGTACCTATTTAATTTTCTAAGTATGTACCTAAGGGTTTGTATGAGAAAGTGTCTGTAAGATGAACTTATGCCTTGCACACTGAAAAGAATATGAGGGAACATTCACTAATATTGGCTATGCCTACCTTATCAATTACCAAAATAGAAGAATTAATGACACAATATTATAAGAGATTTATAGTAAAGAGTAGAGCCCTAAATATTCTGGTAGGAAAACTTGAGGAAGTTGACGAGAATAGTAAACTTCTATGGACTTCAATTCTAACAAGCTGAGAAGAAGCAGATAAATTAGAATTAGTAGTAGTTCCTAAGAAGAAGAGTACAAAGAAAGGTAAAGGAATTCACTCAGATGATGTTGATCTTGATACCAAGGAGCCCATTGATTTATCAGACACCGAGGTAGTAGATACTACCATTGCTATAGACTTTTATTCAGTGGGAGACAAAGAAGAATACAAGGATCCTCCCTAATAATAACATGAACAAATGATGTATTAATTAAACAAATCACAAATGGAGATCATGATGACATAGTAGATGATGAAGACATAAACACTACTACAGATACAACTAAGGAGAATGCACCCATCGAGGCAACAATAAGTGAAATTTCAGGTGATATACCAATTTTGGTACAAGAAGTGTACATAGTCACACATAAGGAACCCAAAGGATCGACCCCCAATAAACCTATAGATATAGTAGAGGAACAAGGGACAACATACCAGAATAATTCTAATGAGCCTAAGAAAAAAAATCCAACAACACAAGCACCAGAAGAATATAAACCAATAGAATCAATAGCAAACACCATAATCAACACCCAAGGGCAAACCACCAAGACACCGATTATCGGGAAACCTAAAGAAGAAAGCGTGTCTACTGAGTCTGAGAAGACAAATCTAGAGACTAAATCTCTTGTTCCATATACTAAATCACCATCACTGAAGAAGAAAAAGAAACATGGAAAAGGTCTAGTCATATTGGATTAGGTTATTGAGATACCTGAATGTGACCCTAGAACATTAGACCCTTGAGGCACTAAGAAAATATGGGGAATTGTGCACAAGGAAGGTTGCACAAGAAAAGGTGAAAAAGAAGAGTAAAAGAAAGAAAATTCTAGAGGACGTTAGAGATATATTACAACAAGTAGTTCCTGAGATCAATTTCGATGAGGATACTCCTATCCTTGATCAACTTGCAACTCTAACTAGCCACATAAATGCCCCAGATATTAATGCTAGGAAGAGAATAGAGGAAAGGGAAGAAGAAAAGATTCAAGTGAAACTAGCAAAGAAAATAAGCCAATAAGTGGCAATAAACAAGGTTAAGCTCTCAGAGGTTATTACCGAGATGGAAACCATTATTTAGAAAATAGTTCAAATTTTGTTTAAGTTATGAACTGTTGATCAATTCGCTACCAATGTTAGTGAGAAGATTAAGAAATTGGATGAAGAAATTTAGGTCAATGCAAACAGTTCTCTAACTGAGCCAAATTCTTTTCATAAGAATATATCAAAAGTTCAAGAACTTAGGCAGTTGAGATCATATTTGAGGAAGCAAGAAGATACCATAAGTGATCAAGTGATTGAGCTACAAGATGATTAGCTTTCACATCTAAAGATCATGAAGAGACATGTCCATAAGGAAAAAAATTTAGTTTCCACTCTCGAGATCTCTGTGCTAGAGAATATTTTTGACATGCATGCAAAAGTCGGTCTAGAGAATATTGCTCTTGACAAATTGAAAGAGGAATGGGAGAACCTCTTGGCATCCCTAAAGAAAACCTATCAACACTTTTTTGATAGGTTATAAGTACACCTTCTTTGTTTGGCATTAATTTCAAAAAGGGGAAAAGTCTATGTATATAAATTTACATATATGTGTCATTTTGTACTTTCCACCGGGAGCATGCATAAAGGGGGAGGCAGTGTATATATGGAGTTAGTATATTTTTGAGTTTGTATATATTTTAGCAATCAGTAGATATACACAAGGTTTTGATACTAATGCCAAAGGAGGAGACTTTTATCTTTATTTGAGCATTAATGGATTGTCATTAGTATCAATATGTTATTTAGTCGATAAAAGAGACAAAATGAACAGTCGGTCAAGTATACAAAGCCTTCACATCAAGAAAAGACAAGGAAAAACTTTAAGATAACCGAACATAGGTTTGACCAAGTACACTTACTAAGCAACAAGCATTTACTGAGTACTAAGCTAGTGATCATCGAACATTCATTTGAACAAAGCAACAATAATTTACCGAATGGAGAATGTAGTGATTACCAAGTAAAGAAGGAAATGACATAGTAATCAAGAATGGCACAAACATCTATGCAAATAGTTTACACCGATCAGGGAAATAGTTTACCAAGATCAAGACATATTTAATATGGATGTAATCATTAATTTTGTGATGATTCCTATGTATTGTTAGATCTAGGTTATTTTCTTACACCATTGATCTTAGGTTTTCTAAGATGATGTAAACCCTAATTAGTCAAGTCTGTTTGATATATAATTGTAAAGATGTCATTATGAAAATGTATCATGAAGGAGTAGCCACACTAAGGATATTAGGAGATCAGACAAAAGGGTTTTTAACAAAATGTTTATGAAAGTAGAATTGAGTTTTAAGAACACATACAAGGCTACAGAACATAACAGAAGACCACATACATCACATTGAGGTGATATTTATCTGATACTTCACATATCTAAATCAGAAAATATTAATTTGTTATTTACAAATACTTATACTATTATTAATTTAACCATTGTAGCAGAATTCAAAATATCTTAACATAGTGAACTTAACAGTACTCATTGAAGCCCCACCTTCTCACACAATGATGCGCTCCTGCTCTGCTCTGATTCAAACTAACACAACTCCTACCCATTTCCATGTAGGGGCTCCTAGCTATAACGAAGCTTCTCATGCTACTCTATCTACTAGGGCTTCTATGAGTGCTGGTGGGGCTTCCTTCACTATGGTGTCTGATGGCTCTTCGCCTGTGGGTGTTGCTTCTAGATAGTTTTCTATTGCTGCGACTGGTGGGTTTTCCTAGATGTTGCCAGGGCTTTCTCAGATGGCCTTCTCTGGTTCTCAAGTGGCTAATGCCTCCCTGGATGATGCCATCAGGGGTAGGGTTGATACCCCTTTTGATGGAAGGGCCGGGATAGTGGGCTCCTCTGCTAGTGCCCTTAGCTATTATGCTGATGTTGCCACCTTTGAGGCTGGCCTCCATGGGAGTTCTCCTACTCATTCTTTAGGGACTATGAGGCCCTAGGTGGCTTCCCTTGTAACTATGATTAAGCCTATTTACATGCAATTAGATTTTGATATAGTAGATAAATTTTTTGAAACTGTAGAGGTTTTCTCTTCACATGCTGCTATATTTCAATTTAGGGGTTTTTGCCCTTCTATGTCTTCTCTTCATGCTTGGATTACCAATCATTGGGATTTGATCTTATCCAAAGATGTTTAGATTTACCCAGCTACAAAGGGTTTTTTTATTGTAAAATTTAGTAATATTGAAGATAGGAAGACTATCTTGTTGATTATAGCTTCTCCTAGGATGACCGATTTCCCCTAATGGCCAAACCTTGGCATAATGATTTCAACCTACTTACAAAATCCTTTAACAATATTCATGTTTGGGTTAGGCTTTTGAATCTTCCCATGCATCTCTGGTTGGATCTGGTTTTGGAATCTATGGGGAATGCTCTTGAGGATTCCCAGATTGTGGATTTGGCTACCTCTGATATTCTTCATTCGAATTTTTGTCACATCCTTGTTGAGATGGATGTTTCTAAGGGTCTCCCTTAGAATATTTTCTTGGCCTCTCTAAGGGGCTCTTGGATACAGACTTTGGATTATGAGGGTATTCCCTTCCGCTGCAGGAAATGTCACATGACTGGCCATGTGGCTACTCGATGCTCATCTGAGAAGGTTAAATCAAAATGACAGCCTTCTTGGTGGTCGGGTGTCTCTACTGAACATTATATTATAAATAAATCTTCAGATGAGGTTAGAGAGAAGGTTGTAGGATCTTCTCAAGAGATTCTTTCTTCTATGGGAGTTGATGTTATGATGACTAATGTTTTGACTCAGCCTGTTCTGACTAATTCTGCAAGGTCAGATGATGCTTTGACTGTTGTTGTTGTCTAGACTATTGACTCTACTATCTAGTCCACTAATGCTTTGGGCTCGCCCAAACCATTTTCTCCTAGGGAGAATGTGTTGTTTGGTTTTCTACTCTGGTTTGTATTGTGGGTTCTTCTATTTCTTTAGGGGTTTGGCAAGAGGGTGCTGCTAAGTTGGAGGAAGGATAGACAACTGTGAAAGGAAAGAAACCAAAGTCATCCATTCATCCTTTGGATATGAATCTTCGGTCCTATAAGGGTGGCTCTAAATATAAATCGTAAGTACCCTTGTTGTGGATTGTTGTCCCTTGGTGTTGGTTTTTTTGGTGGGAGTTCCCTCTGTTGTTTTAGTGGTCTCCACCATTGTTTCTGGGCCTTTTATTGCTACATCTTTTGAGTTTTTGTACAAGGTTTCGGGTCCTTTCAAAACCTGATTTTACTTAATCAAAATAGTACTTATGTAAATCTCTTCACTGAGTACACACATGTATTGTGTTGTTAAAATCCTCTAACCAAATAGATCTAGTTGATCTTATCATTACTCCTAATAGGGTAAGATCATCAGAAGTGATCACAAACTTGTAGCCTTAACCAGCATAATTTATTGTTGCAGTAGTGAAGATTTGTGGGTGTCATCCCCAACGTAATTTTTACCTTCTTGCAAGGGTTCCTGTGATACAAAAATATCTCTATCATGAGTATGAATTTTCATGTATGATTTTCTTAGGAATAGTCCCAAGAGATAACTGAGAGGGGGGGGGTCAATCAGTTATCTACAAGTTTCAATTCTTTATCCAATTAAGTGTACTTAAACATAAAGCATAAACACAATGAAAGAACACATGAACACAACACCAATATTTTCATTACGGGGAAACCCAAATAGGTAAAAACCCCAATGGGACTTAATACCCACTAATATTCTGTACTAGTGTATAATGATCCTTGCTAGAAGATCCTTTACCCTGTTAGGATTAGCTTTACAATTTATTAAGTAAAATAGGCTTGGTTAAGGGTCAAACCTTGCTAGGAGTCTTTTACAATTGTCCATGTTAGGGGAGAGGACACACTGTCTAAGAGCTCACTGCTCAAATGGGCGAAGGCTAGAACCTTCTGAATAACAGATACACACTATATCTAGATCTTGGTGAACTGCGCTTTGACCTGATGTCTAGATTAGTTCCAATGAATAGCACACATACTCTACTTGGTCACATAGACCTTCTTTTGATGGTTCAACACTTCGCACACTCTGCTCTACTCTGCTTAATCAACCATGAACCATACTTCAGCAATCACAAATGACTACCCATAAATATCTTTCCTCCAACTGATATAATCAAGTCACCCTATTAGAACCACATTGAAATCATATTAGAGAAACCATAATAAACTCCAAAAAACATTTTTTCAGCTCTACTATGGGCGCAACACATTCTAGGACCTGTTCATATAATATAATTGTAGACGCACGCCACACACTGTCGTCTCTACCAAAACAACTGGAACTTTCTCTACAAGCTGAATTAACTCATGTGCACTTAAATAAACATCAAAAACTCATATCTAAGCTTAATTCCAAGTCCGCATATCCTCAAGATAGGTGCAAGTGAAGAACCAATAAAATCTCTGTGGGCTCTTCTAAACAAACACATGAAACTGCTACTGGTGAATAGCGACTTCATAACTTTACTTGCATCCAACATCAGACTATGCGTCCATGAAATTAACATCACTAACATGTCTACAACATAATCAAAGGGTGCATGCCCATAGGATATTTTTATGGACAACCATACATAGAACACTGTTGTTGCTATATAACTGTCTGTGCTAACAGTTAACCTCTGTGCCCATGATATCATGTTGATATCATGTCCATGCAACATATAATGAAGGCTTACTTCATTATACTTCCATGCATACTACTTTCCATATGTTGTCATCAATGAAAAACATATAGTTAGTACTGGCTTGCTGGCAAATCTCCAACAATCTCCCCCTTTGGCATTGATGGTAACATGTGGAATGAAAAACCACCATCAACCCAAATGAATAATTCTTTCATAACATTCTCCATTTCCTCTTCAAAACTCCCCCAAAGATGAAACCTCCATTTGCTACAATATATTCTAACATTCTTCATTTCCTCAACTGAACTACTATCACAACTGAATACTGCTCCCCCTAAGTACATTACTCCTTCTATTTTTCATGACTCTATATACTACTCCCCCTTTGACATCAATGGCAAAGGGTGCCATTCATTTTAATCACTGGTACTACTCCATAAGTAGAGTAGTCAACCTTGCGTTAGTCCCAGAGGATTGATGCCATTCCTTCTTCCTTCTAAGCAAAATCAGGGAAGGGAATTACTCCCAACTTCCCCTTGAGATACTCAAAAGTATGCTTAGGCAAGGGCTTTGTGAATATGTCTGCCAACTGTTCCTTAGTATTCACATAGTCCAACTTAACTTTTTTCTCTGCCACTTTCTCTCTTAGGAAGTGATACTTGATCTCAATGTCTTTTGTCTTTGCATACATCATAAGGTTCTTTGACATATTGATAGTGCTAGTGTTATCACAGTGAATAACAATAGGATAATCAATCTGAATTCCAAAATCTTTTATCATCTGCTTGATCCACACAATTGTAGAACAATTTACGGCTACTGTAACATACTTTGCTTCTGCTATTGACTGAGAAATACAATTTTGTTTCTTTCTTGTCCAAGTGACAAGTCTATCACCAAGAAACATTGCTCCTCCTATTGTACTCTTTTTCTCATCAACACATCCTGCCCAATCTGCATCAATGTATACATGAATCTCAACATTTTATGAATTAAGATACCATATACCATAGTCTATAGTGCCTTGTAAGTATCTGAATATCCTTTTTACTACCATGAGGTGACTTTGTTTAGGCTCTGCTACAAATCTTCCAACTATGCCAATTGCATTTGAAATATCAAGTCTAGTCGATGTAAGATAAATCAATCTACCAATCATTGACTTGTACAATGTTATATCAACTACTGGTGAGTCATATTCTTTTGTAAGGTTGCATCTAGTAATCATAGGTGTCCCTACTAGCTTGCAATCATCCATCTTGAATTTCTTTAATATTTCTTTCACATACTTGGACTGATTAATGAATATACCTTTCTTTGTCTACTACACATTCAATCCTAAAAAGTACTTGATAGGACCAATCATACTCATCTCAAATTCATTTTGCATCTCTTTGACAAATTCAGCACTAAATTTATCATTACCTCCAAAACTAATGTCATTAAAAAATATAGCTGCAAGTAACAAACCTTCAGAAGTCTCTCTAATGAATAAATTACAATATGTTGCTCCTTTCTTGAATCCAATCTTTGTTAAGTATCCATCTAGTCTCTCATACCATGCCCTAGGGGCTTGCTTAAGTCCATAGAATGCTGACTCAATGTATACTTCTTTTAGATCTCCATTCAAGAATGCTGACTTGACATCCATCTGATATACTTTGAAGTTTTTGACTGTAGCATAAGCTAGAAACAACTTAATAGCTTCTAATCTACTCATAGGTACAAATGTGTCTAAATAATCAATGTCTTATCTTTTCACATAACCTTTACATACTAATCTTGCTGTGTTCCTTACTACTGTACCATCTTCATTTATCTTATTTCTGAATATCCACTTTGTACCAATCACATTCTTATCACTAGGTCTTGGAACTAGTTCCCAAGTATCATTCTTAATAATCTGATCAAGTTCTTCTTTCATATCATCATGCCAATTTGAATCATTACAAGCATCTTCAACACTTAAAGGTTCAATCTGAGATAATAGACATACTACATCACTGCTAGCTAAGTTCTTTGCTTATGATCTTGTCAAGACTTTTCCACTTGGATCTCCAATGATGTCTTTCTTGGAATGGTTTGTAGATGTAAAATTTGGAACTTTAGTTGTTGCCGACTCATCAGCCTTAGGAGTCTCTTCCTCACTTGTCTCAGGGTCATTGAACAACACATCAATGCTGTCAAATATTTCCCCAATAACTGTCTCACTAGTGGAGGGTCTAGGATCTTCTTCAATCATGGGTGAGTAATCATGATATCTTTATTGAATCATAAACTTTTCATCAATCTTTACATGAGCACTTTCAATGATCTTTTTCGATCTTAAATTGAAACATCTATAAGCTTTACTTTTAGTAGAGTAACCAAGGAAAATACCTTCATCACTTCTTGCATCAAAATTGCCTATTGCTTCATCTGTCTTGATGTAGCACTTGCTTCCAAAGATTCTGAAGTATTTTACTATGGGAACATTACAAAACCATAGCTCATGAGGTGTTTTATCAATGCCAGGCCTTAACTAAATTCTATTGATTGTATAGACTGTTGTATTGACCGCATCTCTCCAATAGGTGTGTGCAACTTTTCCTTCTATCATAATCATGTGCACTGTATCAAGAATGATCATATTTCTTCTCTCTGTAATTTCATTCTACTGAGGTGTTCTAGGTGCACTTAACTGTCTCTTTATGCCATGTTCTTCACAGTAGTCATAGAATCTGTCAGATGTGAATTCTCCTCCTCTATTTGATCTCAAACACTTTATCTTTAATCCATATTCATTCTCAACCTTAGCTTTGAATATTTTGAACTTCTCAAAAGTTTCTAACTTATCTTTTAAGAATGCAACCCACATCATCCTAGTATAATCATCAACAAACAAAATGAAATACCTTTCACCATAGTATGATCTTGTTTGAGTTGGTCCACATAGGTCTATATGAATTAGATCCAACTTGTTCTCTGCTGAATTCTGCTTGCTCCTGAATGAATTTCTGACATGCTTCCCCATCACACATTTCCTATGTATAGTATCAATTGAATTTTCTATGCTAGGTAGATCTCTTACTTCCTTAACATTTCTTACCTTCACTGTGTTATCAAAATTGATATGACATAGTCTTTTGTGCCATAACCAACTGTCATCAACTTTAGCAACAAAACAACTTGCTTCTGAATTGAGTTGAAAAACATTACCTCTTGTCTTTGTGCCTGATTCAATCATAACACCATTTTTTTTTTAATGATGCATTTGTCATCTTTGAACTCTAGCTGATAGCCTTTACCAAGTAACTGTCCAACACTGAGAAGGTTATGTTTCAAACCATCAACATAAAGAACATCATCAGTACTATTCTTTCCATCCAAAGTGATGGCTCCTCTACCAACTATAGATTTAGGAGTGTTGTCTCCAAATCTGACCATACCTCCATTGTATTTTTTTAAATGAACAAACCTACTTTTATCACCTGTCATGTGATGTGAACAACCACTGTCTATAATACAATCTATCCTTATGTCTGCTTGGGAAATCAATGCTAGCTCTTCATTTACTTTCTCATCTTTAGGAACTGACTTAATATTTGTTCTGTCTACAATAGCAATGAATACAATTTCTTCTTCACCCGATTCATTTTTCTGAAACTCCATCTCTAGAAAAGTAACATTCCTTAGAGTACTTAGGCTTGTAATCATTTTTTAACTTTCTAACTCGAGTAGGACACTTAGATGCAAAGTGACCTATCTTATTACATGAAAAGCACTTGAAAGGCAATTGACCTTCATATTTTTCTTTTCCTTTCTTTTCTCTTTTAGAAACCATAGCAATAAAATCATCTAAAGTTATTTCTTCATCATCATCATCAAAATTACCAGAAGTGTTTGCAGATTTCTTACCATGAACTATTGCTTTGAAGGCTATCTCACTTTTGTGTTCTATCTTCAATCTTGAAATCTCAAAAGCTAAGATTTTTCTGATCAAGGTCTCTCTCTTAAAATTAGATGTAAGCTACATGTTCTCATCAAGGATATTGATATTTATTTCATATTCTGGAGTGAGAGTAGTCATCAACTTGTCCATAATATCTTCTTTTGAGATCTCTCCACCATTGTTCTTGATTCCAGCAACTACTTCATTGACCCTTTGATTATAAGATCTAATGTTTTCTTTAGGTAGCATCTCTAATGCATTGAATCTTTTCTTCCATGTCTTTTTGCATGCATCCTTTTCTTGCTTGTCTACTTCAAATATGTCTACAAGGTACTTCCATATCTTGTGGGCGGTGTCTACCTTTTTTATCTCTGAAAACTCACTATCAGATAGTGTGCTGATAAGGGCTTCTTTAGCTATAACATTATGATGAAACAATTCCTTTTGAGTGTCAGTAGCATCATCTTGTTCAAGGTCTTTTAAAGTAGGAATCTAGGCTACTTTGATAGTTACATTGAAAACTTCATAAGCAATACAGTGCAAATGGATCATCATCTTGTTCTTCCAATCAAGATAATTTTCTCCATCAAACTTAAGACTCTCTTTCTTGAATTATGCCATCTGATCAACCTCAAGCTGTTAAACTTATCTCCGAGGCACTTGGCTCTGATACCAATTATTAGGAATAGTCCCAAGAGATAACTGGGAGGGGGGGTGAATCAGTTATCTAAAAGTTTCAATTCTTTATTCAATTAAGTATACTTAAACATAAAGCATAAACAAAATGAAAGAACACATGAACACAACACCAATATTTTGGTTATGGGAAAACTCAAATAGGTAAAAACCCCGGTGGGACTTAATACCGACTAATATTCTGTACTAGTGTATAATAATCCTTACTAGAAGATCCTTTACCTTGTTAGGAGTAGCTTTACAATATATTAAGTACAGTAGACTTGGTTAAGGATCAGACCCTATTAGGAGTTTTTTACAATTGTCCATGTTAGGGGAGAGGACACACCATCTGACAGCTCACTGCTCAAATGGGTGAAGGCTACAACCTTTTGAATAACAGATACACACTATATTTAGATCTTGGTGAACTGTGCTTTGACCTGCTGTCTGGATTAGTTCCAATGAATAGCACACATACTCTACTTGCTCACATAGACCTTCTTCTGATGGTTCAAAACTTCGCACACTCTACTCTGCTCTACTTAATCAACTATGAACCATACTTCAACAATCACAAATGACTACCTATAAATATCTTTCCTCCAACTGATATAATCAAGTCGGCCTGTTAGAACCACCTTGAAATCATATTAGATAAACCATAATAAATTCCAACAAACATTTTTTCACCTCTACTATGGGTGCAACACATTCTGGTACCTGTTCATATAATATAATTGTAGACGCACGCCACACACTATCGACTCTACCAAAACAACTGGAACTTTCTCTACAAGCTGAATTAACTCATGTGCTCTTAACCAAACATCAACAACTCATATCTAAGCTTAATTCCAAGGGCACATACCCTCAAGATAGGTGCAACTCAAGAACTAATAAAATATATGTCAGCTCTTCTGAACAAACACAGGAAATTGCTACTAGTGAATAGTGACTCCATAACTTCACTTGCGTCCAACATCAGACTATGCGTCCATGAACTTAACATCACTAACATGTCTAAAACATAAATCCAAGGGCGCATGCCCATAGGATATCTGTATAGAAAACCATACACAGAACACCATTTATTACTCTATCAGGAACATTGTTGCTGCTATATAACTGTATGTGCTAATAGTTAACCTCTACGCCCATGATATCATGTTGATATCATGTCCATGCAACATATACAAAAGGCTTACTGCATAAGACTTCCATGCATACTACTTTCCATATGTTGCCATCAATCACAAACATACAGTCAGTACTGGCCTGTTGGCAAATCTCCAATAGATTTATTGTTTTGTTTACATGCACTTTACATTTTCAGTTAGTTGAATGTATGTTTCAAATAATGGATCCAATTAGTTAATTGAGATCTACAATAGGAAATTTTTTAGTTTTAAAAGTTTTTGAGGGTATTGATTCACCCCTCCCCTCTCAGTACTTATCTTTCCATAATCCCAACACATAAATGTGGCATTTGTGTTTAGAGTTTGAATATGATGTAAACAAATGAAATGTGTTAAATTGGATAAAGTTTATGCCTATAATTTTTTTAAAAATTTTAAAATAAGAATTGACACATTGTTTTAATTTTTTATGTCCATTTTTTAGTTGCTAAAAAATGCAAAATATTTGGGGTCTAGTTCCCGCCAAACAAGTATATACAAATAATCTTTTTTCTCTCTAATTTCAAAATATGTTATAGATGACATGTATAGCTAGTGCATAAAAGAAGAAAGATTGGTTTTTTATTTATATTTTCTCTGATATAACTACTCAAAGTTGAACTTATCCAAAATCAATAATTTTCATCTCCCGTCAAATTTTCCCTATCATATCTACATTATTCAGAAAAAAATTACATATTCTTGAAGAGGACTCTCTCCTCTAGTGTTAAATATAGATTTTAATTTTTTTTATATGATTTACTATTTTTTTTCTTTATTTAAAGCAGCATCTTCTCGAATGTTAAAATACCTACTTGCAGTATTTTGAAATTATAATATATTAGATCTAATCAAAATACTACAAAACTTATATGACAATAATCTTGACTTTGAGCTCTACAAAAGGGTATTTTTATATTTTTTAAAAAATATCATTAAAAAGAGTAGGAGTTATTGAAACATCACTTTTTTAAAATAATTTTATTTCTTTGGTAATTAGACTCAAATTGGTATAAAACATGCATTTAATAGGTATTTTCAATTGGAAAATTTGAAGCACTTATCTAATTAATATATTTAGACCATATCTTTGAAAAATAATAATTTTTAGTTAGAAATACTCAAATTTAGATATGTTGATAAGTTAGCCTGAAGCGTGACAAAACTTTGATGTTTGTATTTTTCTTTATCAAAGTCTTTTTCTTTTCTTTCTCAATTTAGAATGAAAGGTTGTGGTGTGGTGAGAAGAACAAAATTTGAAGTCGGTGAAAAGTATGGATTCTCCTATCCTTCTTCGTGTGGTGAATCCAAAAAGATAAGTTTCCTTCTTAGGGGTTGTGACGGACTAGAGAATCCAATAATTTTTATGGGACCTGCACATTATGGTGGTCAAGGTGGTATTGGGGATTTTAAGTAGTGATTTCATTAGGGTCAATTATAGGATAGAGTCAATATAGATATAGTGGTGGTATTTTTAGCAATGTCATTGCATGTTGGCATGAGAAAAAGGATAGCTGAGAAGATTTGTAGGAAATTCTTTCTTGGATATTTTCTTGTGGATAAGACCATAGTTCTATAGAACATAGATGATGATTTTACTATTCCAAGGCCTAGAGACTATGGTGTAGAAATGATTAATGAACACCCTCCAAAGAGATATTTGATTCTAAAAATAGAGAACTAGAGGGTTTTCAGATACATGAGGCTAAACACTAGAGAAAGGATTGATTTCTTAATGAAAGCATACAAGCTCTGTCACAATGAAGGTCCTACTCAGGTTCATGCTTTTCTCAAATTCTAGAATTTGGTTGCAGAGAATAAAGGAGATTAGAGGTTGAAGAATATGGAAGCAGGACTGCTATCAGTCTTTGATTCCCAATGTCCCCAGCATAGGACATTGAACCTTGGGATCTAGACTGGATTGCAGAGCATGTAGTGATGAGAACCCGACAAGACATTGTAATAATTCAGGCAAGAAGAGGTATGTCAACGGTCCATCTGCAGAGGACAACAGATTTTGTAGTGGACACAACAAAGGAAAGAAAGAGAGGACGAGGAAGGGCACATAAACGACTCAGGGGAGGCTAGTGTCTCTCATTCTGAGCTCTAATGGAGTTAGTTTTTTTTGTCTTTTTTTATCTTTTTGTTACACTCAATCATAGGTTTTCAGCAATGTTGATTCTTGTTCAGACTTTATCAAACTTTTATGGAGCAATATTTCTCCTTGGGGTCTTATACATTTTTAAACTAATTAGACCTTTTGGTTATTTTAGACTAATATCAAGTAGATTAATATAATCTAGCTCAAGCCTTTTATTCATCAAAAAGAGAGATGGCAAAAATATAATATAATATTAAATAATAAAAATATTATTATTATTGATTTTCTTATCAAAATGCAAGAAAGTCGACAAGAAAATTGAATTATTTTTCATTTTAAGAATTATAATTTTATCTATTTTTTTATTTTACAATATTTTATACTTTTTATTGAAACAAAACAAAACAGATACAAATAAAAGAATATTAAATAGATTACAAAAGAATAATAAACTTTACTGAAATTTCTAGATTTGATTTTTGTGTTTATCAACAAGAATTCAAACATTGATAATAAATTTTTACACAATCTAATCTAGAAACTTTATTGTAGCCATATAAATTATAGAAATCTAATAATTTTGAATAATAAACTTGAAATATAAACTTTTTCATTAGAAAAAGAAAATAAAGAAACTTATATAAAAGATTAAAATAAACATGCTTGTGACATGTTTTGCCTTCCGTTCTATTTTTATATTTTATGACCTTGTCAACGTGATGCTTAGTAAAAATTTAATGCGTGGCTGATATGGGCAGAAGCCGTTTAGACCGACTTACGGTAAATTTAAAAACTTCCATTATTCAGTGGAATAAACAGCTAATTTAATCTTATAACCAATTCTCTTTTCAATGAATTTGCTACAAGTGGGAAGATTATAAAAAACTTATATTATTTTCCATCCATCACTAGCAGAAATTTGAAATACTAGAAAGTAATAAATTACACTTTGTCAATCAAATTTTAAGTTCTATATTTTGAAACTTTAGGCATCAGGTTCGCAACAATAGAGTTTACAGTATGCCAATGGAAATTTCTCAAGATATAATATAGATTAGATTAAGGTAGCCAATAAATTTATGAGAGCATAAGTGTAATTAATGTTTGAATTAAAAGAATCTATTATAGTGCATATATGTAAAAAATAATTGATCTTGATGTAGCTGAATAAAAGAAGAATACATGTATAAAGATAAGTATAAAGATAAGTGATTAGATATATGTAATTAATGTTTGTATTAGAAGAATATGTCTTAACATGTTCATGTATGCATAAGAGCAAAAATAAAGATATAAGAAAGTGTATAAATGAATAAGTAAACAATATGGAGAGTAGATCTTGCTATTTGTCAATAAGATGAAAACTAACATAAATATATAAATTTTATCATTACAATAGTATAATTCTATGTTTATTAAATATTTATAAAAAAATTACATCAGTTAAATAGTCTTATAAATTTTTCCTTCAATATTTAAAAACATTAAGTTAATTCTCAGCACTTTTTAAAGAAAATTTTTGAAATATATCCCTTCTCCTTTATACATCAAATTAATAGTAGAACATCTGACATTAAACAAGATTTGAAAATAAATTAAAGATATATATACTATTTGATCTTGCCAAGATCATTAAAATCAATGATTCATTCATAACAGCGCTGATTAGATTCTGATATGGCGAAAGTTTCTGATATGTATAATTGGCACTGACCAACATGTATTCCTCATAGACACAGACGTGCAACTTTTTTGAAAATAAAATGTCAAAAATAATTAACAGATCAAAGTGTACAACTCTTTTCATCTGTATTGAGCGAACATCATGTCCACACCGACCCCATTTTTTATGAGAGGAGTACATTCTGTCCTTCAAATTCACCAAACGACCAGTCTAAATTTTCTGGTTCAATGAATTGATTTGGTTTTCAAATACAGTTCCCATAACCAAAACATTTTATACGTAAACTATTTTATTTGCTATCATCTTTGCTTTAAGGTACGTGACACAGACTTTTGGTGAATTGTGTCGTATAAATTTTAGATGCTAACTTTTTTGAACTTATGCGTGTGATTGAGGAAGATGGGAATCCTATGCAAGATGTGCATATGGAGACAAAATGTAATCATTGTGAAAATATTGTCTTTCTTTCTTGTTTCATTTTCACCAGATGCTTGGTGATGGCAAGAAAAGACTGGGTGATAAGCTCAAAGTCTGTAACATATGCGATGAGACCGTGAAAGGATTTTTCGGTTGGGTCACTCTTAAGAGGAAAGCTCTAACTCAAACTAGAGAAGCAAAGAAGAATAACAAAGTAACCTCAATAGAACACAGTTATTCTTTACATAAAAAAAATACTATTGTACACATCTGTAACAAAATACAACTTTATATATAATCAATCACTATAATCTTCTTCTATAATGTTATAAAAATGTTAAAAAATGATAAAAATACATTGAATTATGCTGATTTGTATTTTTACAGTTGTATCATTTTATATAGAGAATAGCTAGAACTAACTTAGTAAGAGGCTTTCTTTAACACATAATGTTCATTTTTATTAAGAAAAGATGGAAAGAGTTTTTCAATTATGAACATTTTTAATGATTTATATTGTAAGTAATAGTTTATAAGAAAACACTTTTTAGATGTATAAACAATTTATAAAATGATGTTGCTTCTTGATTAGACCATGTCTAAATTTTTTGGTTAACATTTCAGATCACACATTGTGATTCATCATTAGGATGAAAGACAACTAAGAAAAAAGAGTGAAGTAGTATTAGACTGTGTCTAAATTTTTTGATCAACATTTCAGATCAGACTTTGTGATCCATCATCGCAATAAAAGAGAGCTAAGAAGCAACATCGTTTTAGTACTATAGATTGTGGAAATCTTATATCATTAATATGAATAGTTTATGTAATACTCATTATATGTGGGTAATGATTAGATTTTCTCTTTAGCTTCTTGTTCTATTAGTAAAATCTTCACTAAATAATTTCTTGTGAACTATTCATTATAGAGCTCTTTAGATTATTCAAGTCGTAATAGGTGGTGATTTTATATCATCCCCATGGACATCAACTAGATGTTATGAGTGTTAAAAGGGTCATTCATGATCATAAGACATGGATTTTTGTGAGCCACTATTTGTAAAATATAAGCTGATGAAGATTGACTCAAAAGCCACATAGTCAAATTTTGAAAAAAAAAGTACATAATCTTGTAAACTATGGAGCACAATGTACCATTTCTTATTATATCAAATTCACTATAATTGTAAGTATATATGACTCACATTTATGATGTGTGCCTTTCTTTTTTCCATTGAATACATATTTAAAATGCTACATAAAATACTTACAATACATGTACACATATTGCATAATATCCTTTGTTAAAATAAATTAATATTATATATTTACATTTACTATAAGATAAAATATTAGATCTAATCAAATTTATAAAATTTAATTCTAAACTAGAAACTTCTATAAATTAAAGGGATTTCTTAAACATCAAAAAATTTAAAAACTTTTGCCAATAAAAGAAGACAACTAATTTTTGCTTTTGGATATAGAGGAGGTGTAATAATATTTATTGGTCATTGAATTGTTTGATGTATTAGTAAAGTGGGAAGGAAAAGTATGATTGGATATGGAAATTGACACCAAGATCTAGAGGCCTAATGGAGAGCACAATAACAAGAGAGAATTAATATGACGAGAATAAATTGTATTCTCATCAAGAATGCACAATAGATTGAAATAATTGAATTGACCAAATTGAATATTACATAGGAGACCACTTGGTTAAATAGGCCATGGTGAGATATAGGAAGGCATAAGATTATGACAAGTTTGTTATCTCTATTTGAGCATTAATGGATTTTCATTAGTATCAATTAGTTATTCAGTCGGTAAAGGTTGGAATAAGGAGACAAACAGAATAGCCAGTCAAGCATACAAAACCTTCACACCAAGAAAACTCAAGGAAGAACTTCAAGATAACCGAACATAGGTTTGACTAAGTACACTTACCGAGCGATAGGCATTTGCTGAGTACCAAGCTATTGATCACTGAGTATCAGAAATTTATCAAATGGTGAATGTAGTGATTACCGAGTAAAGCAGGAAATAACATGGTAATCAGGAATGGCACAAACATCTATGCAAATGGTTTACACCAATCAGAGAAACGGTTTACCAAGACCGAGAAATATTTAATATAGATGTAATCATTAGTTTTTGTGTTGATTCCTATGTAATGTTAGATCTAGGTTATTTTCTTACACCGTTGATCTTAGGTTTTCTAAGATGATGTAAACCATAATTAGGTCAAGATAGTTTGATATAAATTTGTAAAGATGTCATTATGATCATGTATCATGAAGGAGTAGCCACATTAGAAGGACATCCGGAGATCGGACAAAGGGTTTTTGACAGAAGGATTAAGAAAGAAATATTTAGTTTTCAGAACACATACAAGGCTACTGAGCATAACAAAATGACACACACATCACACTGAGGTGATATTTATTTGATACTTTAGAGATCAGAATTAGAAAAGAATAAGTTGTTATTTACAGATACTTTAATACTATCAATTTAACCATTGTAGCAGAATTCAAAATCTCTTAACAGAGTGAACTTAACAGTTCTTATGTAAATCTCTTAACCGAGTACATGAAACATACTTTGTGTTGTTAAAATCCTTTAAACAGGTAGATCTAGTCGGTCTTTTGTTACTCCTAACACGGTAAGATCATCAGAAGTGATCACAAACTTGTAGCCCTAACCGACATACTTTATTGCTACAATAGTGAAGATTTGTGGGTGTCATCCCCACCTCAGTTTTTATCTTCTAAGAAGGGTTTCTGCGATACAAAAATATATGTGTCATGAATATGGATTTTCATGTATGATTTATTGTTTTGTTTACTTGCAATTTACATTTTCAATTACTTGAATGTATGTTTCAAACAATGGAATCAGTCGGTAATTGAGATCTACTATTGCAAAGTTTAGTCTTAAAAGTTTTTGAGGGTACTAATTCACCCCTCCCCTCTCAGTACTTATCTTTCCATAATCCCAACAGTTGATATTAGAGTCATATCTCTTGTTAAGGATGTTTAATCACTGAAGACGAAAGATCCAAGGATGAAAATATATAAGTTGGACAAGACCATTGAGAATCAAAGGTTACAAATGTAGATCTTTATTGAGAAATTCAAGGAGGCCAAAGAAGAACTGAAGAAGTTACTAATCAGAAGGAATGATATGGCAATTCGGTATAGTGAGACTGACTATCATGAAGAAGAGATAGATGACCCATTTGAGACATCCAGATCTAGATATAGAAGCATATTTGATGTATCTGAAGGAACAATATATGATTTATCTGAAAAGAACCTACATCTTACTAAACAAGTCAAAGCTCTACAAATTGGTCAAGAGACACAAATGGTTAGGATGATTGATGTCATGAATAATGCTAGGCAAGCAGAACAAGAAATAAACCTGGCTATTGAAGATATGAGACAAATGAATGAGAAGCTACAAGAGAAGGAATCTAAGATACTAAGACTCATCGAGCATCACTTTGAAATCTCCAATCAGATGGTTATCATAAGTACATAATTTGGTACACTATGGACCACAATGTCCATTTCTTATTATATCAAGTTCACTATAATTGTAAGTATATATGACTCACATTTATGATGTGTGCCTTTCTTTTTTCCATTGAATACATATTTAAAATGCTACATAAAATACTTACAATACATACACATATTGCATAATATCCTTTGTTAAAATAAATTAATATTATATATTTCCATTTACTATAAGATAAAAAATTAGATGTAATCAAATTTACAACATTTAATTCTAAATTAGAAACTTCTATAAATTAAAGGGATTTCTTAAACATCAAAAAATGTAAAAACTAAAGGCAATTTTTGTCCATAAAAGAAGATAACTAATTTTTGCTTTTGGATATAGAGGAGATGTAATAATATTTATTGGTCATTGAATTGTTTGATGTATTAGTAAAATGGGAAGGAAACTATAAGATTAGTTATGGAGATTGACACCAAGATCTAGAGGCCTAATGGAGAGCACAATAACGAGAGAGAATTAATATGACGAGAATAAATTGTATTCTCATCAAGAATGCACAATAGATTGAAACAATTGAATTGACCAAATTGAATATTACATAGGAGACCACTTGGTCAAATAGGCCATGGTGAGATATAGGAAGGCGTAAGATTATGACAAGTTTGTTATCTCTATTTGAACATTAATGGATTTTCATTAGTATCAATCAGTTATTTAGTTGGTAAAGGTTGGAATATGGAGACAAATAGAAAAGTCAGTCAAACATACAAAGCCTTCACACCAAGCAAACTCAAGGTAGAACTTTAAGATAACTGAACATAGGTTTGACTGAGTACACTTACCGAGCGACAAGCATTTACCGAGTACCAAGCTAGTGATCACCGAGCATTCATTTGAATCGAGAATTGGTAATTTACCAAATGGTGAATGTAATGATTACCAAGTAAAGCATGAAACATCATAGTAATCAGGAATGACACAAACATCTATGCAAATAGGACTAGTGAACACTAAGATTGATAAGAAAAAGAAGATACTCTCACAAAGAATCTGTAATAACTCATTCATGATGAATCCAAATGAGGTGAAATCATAGGATAAGGTTTAGGATGAAGCCAAAAATATACTATAGAAACCTCAACTCAAAACATCAAGTACAAATTGTCTGCCACACAAAATTCTTGACTGATCAATAGGAAACTAAATATATTTTTTGGTTGATGCAAGATTGCTTAGATCCCAAGATTCTCCTGCATCAATTTGATTTGTTGCAAAGTGTTAGAATGGGTTGGTTGGTGTTCCATAATGCACAAAATTACTTTAAAAGATTTTTTCCATTGGTGGTGTACAATCTCCATGAAATTTGCCGTGTACCCTTAATTTTTTGCCTCCTAGTTGCCAACATGAAATGGTTGTTGGATCTCTTTTTTTAAACCACTTCTTTGCATCATTTGCATCATTTTTATGTGTACAAGAACAAGATACAAATCCACTAAAACATTTTTAATCAGATCAGCAATAATCGGAACATCTTTGTATTGTTCTCCTTTTCATATTGTACAGGAGGAATTTGGATGCAACATATGAGCATAAAGGTTCAACATTCGATGAACCTAATCAAAAGTGAAATTTTCTTGAGGAACGTGTTTATGACATGTCAATATTTGATGAAGGACTAGAAGTCAATGGTGCATTTCTTGGAGAATACATCAATAAAATTAGAGAGTTGTCTAAATTGATAGAAGATGTATCCAATCAATTAGAGGAAATGATAAATAGAGTAAGAGATAAAGAAGAAAATGTTGCAGCAATAGAGTTCAATGAATATGTGACTACAATGAAGGAATGTGAAGAGGTTGTTAGAAAAATGGTCAACACTCCCCTCAGGGTTCGCGACATAGCTTAAATGCCTCCTGTGTCTTCTATAAGTCTAGTGGTAATGGCAACCACTACTTGTAACTAGTGGTATCAGAGCTTGGTTAGAGGTTTGAATCCCCTCAAGTAACATTGAGGGGGAGATTGTTGGAAAAATGATTAGCACTCCCCTCTCCTCAGGATTCATGACATGGCTTAACTGCCTCCTATGTCTTCTATAAGTCTAGTGGTTGTATCGGGCATTAACAGGTTGATCTTTTGGTGCAAACACAACCACTACTTGTAACAAGTGGTATTAGAGCTTGGTCACAAGTTCAAATCCCCAATGATAACACTGAGGGGGAGGTTGTTGGAAAAATGGTCAGTGCTCCCCTCGAGATTCGTGACATGGCTTAGCTACCTCGTGTGTCTTCTATAAGTCTAGTGGTTGTATCAGGCATTAACAGGTCGATCTTTTAGTACAATGACAATCACTACTTGTAACAGAGGTTGCAAATGATCAAGGTGAAGTAGATGGTAGAGAAATAATAGAGCATATGGTAAATTTTGATAATTTTTATGGTATTAAGTATAGTTTTTCTTTAATAAAGATAAGAGAAGATATAGTCTTATATTTTACCATGAGAATTGGTTGGTTGCATATAGAGCATGTGGAGGATGTTGCATGGATTTGGTGGAAGTGGTTAATTAGTAGTGGACAAGATTCCAAAAAGGAGAGGAGAGAAGAGATTATTTAGAGGGGGTCAAAATACAGTGGCCATGAGTCCATGAGAGAGAAGAGGAGAAGAAGAAACACTTGGTGCAGGAGGTTAGAAAGTGTCCCAACTAAGTGTTGGAAGAGGCAAAGAAAGAAGATATTTTTGTATTCATAAGTGATGAAGTTTTTTCCAGGTTGCTTACAACCTAAAAGGGTATTTCAACTATCTAAATCCATTTTGTGAGTAATTAATGCAGGAGCATCTGTTAGGAATAGTCCCAAGAGATAAGTGAGAGGGGGGGATGAATCACTTATCTACAAGTTTCAATTCTTTATCCAATTAGGTATTATTGAACATAATCATAAATATAATGAAAGAACACATGAACACAACACCAATATTTTGGTTACAGGGAAACCCAAATAGGTAAAAACCCCGGTGGGAATTGACACCCACTAATATTTTGTACTAGTGTATTATGATCCTTGTTAGAAGATCATTAACCCTGTTAGGAGTTTCTTTACAATATATTTAGTACATTAGACTTGGTCAAGGGTTGGACCCTATTAGGATTCTTTTACAATTATCCATGTTAGGGGAGAGGATGTATTGTCCAAGAGCTCATTGCTCAAAGGGGCAAAGGCTACATCTTCTGAATGACATATACATACTATATCTGGATCTTGGTGAACTACGCTTTGACCTGTTGTCTGAATTAGTTCCAATGTATAGAAAAAATACTTTACTTGGTCACATAGACCATCCTCTGATGGTTCAACACTTCTCACACTCTCCTCTGCTCTGCTTAATCAACCATGAACCACACTCAAGCAATCACAAATGATTGCCTATAAATATCTTTCCTCTAAATGATATAATCAAGTCAGCCTATTAGAACCATCTTGAAATAATATTAGAGAAACCATAACAAACTCCAATAAACATTTTGTTGGCTCTACTATGCATGCAACACAATCCGGGACCTGTTCAATAAGATAATTTTAGACGCACGCTACATACTGTTGGCTCTACCAAAACAACTAGATCTTTCTCCTTAAGCTGAATTACTTCATGTGCTCTTAACCAAACATCAGTAACTCTTCTCTAATCTTAACTCCAAGGGAACATACCCAAAAGATAGGCACAACACTGGAACCAATAAAATCTCTGTCGACTCTTCTGAATAAACACAGGAAACTGCCACTGGCGAATAGCGAGTGCATAACTTCACTTCTACTAAATATCAGACTATGCGTTCATAACTAAAATATCACTAATATGTCTTAAACATATATCCAAGTGCACAAGGATCCATGATAAGTGTATGGACAACCATACATAGAACATTGCCAGTTACTCTATTAGGAACACTACTGACACAAGTTGCTATATAACTGTCTATACTAACAGTTAACCTCTGCGCCCATGATATCATGTTGATATCATGTTCATGCTACATATACTAAAAGCTTATGGTATAAGACTTCCATGCATGCTACTTTCCATATGTTTTCATCAATGAAAAACATATACTCAGTACAGGCCTACTGGCAAATCTCCAACAATCTCCCCCTTTGGCATTGATGGAAACATGTGGAATAAAAAACCACCACCAACCCAAATGAACATTTATTTTATAACATTCTCCATTTCCTCATCAAAAACTCTCCCAAAGATGAATCCTCCATCTACTGCAATAATTTCAACATTCTCCATTTCCTCAACTGAACTTATGTCATAACTGAATAATGCTCCCCCTTAATATATTACTCCTCCTATTACTTCTATTTTTCATGACTTTGTATATTACTCCCCCTTTGACATCAATGGCAAAGGGCACCATTCATTTTAAGCATCGATACTACTCTTGAGGTAGAGTATTCAACCTTCCATTAGTCCCTGAGGACTGATGCCTTTCCTTCTTTCTTCTAAGTAGAATCAGGGAAGAGAATTACTCCCAACTTCTCCCTGAGATAATCAAAAGTATCCTTTGGCAAGGGCTTTGTGAATATGTCTACCAACTGATCTTTAGTACTCACATAGTCTAGCTTGACTTCTTTCTCTGCCACTTTCTCTCTTAGGAAGTGATACTTGATCTCAATGTCCTTTATCTTTGCATGCATCACAGGGTTCTTTGACATATTGATAGTGCTAGTATTATCACAATGAATAACAATAGGATAATCAATCTGAATTCCAAAATCCTTTATCATCTGCTTGATCCAAAAAATTGTACAGCAATTTAAAGCTGCTGTAACATATTCTACTTCTATTTTTGATTGAGAAATATAATTATGTTTCTTTCTTATCCAAGTGACAAATCTATCACCAAGAAATACTGCTCCACCTGATGTACTTTTTCTATCATCAACGCATCATGCCCAACCTACATCTGTGTACACATAAAGCTCAACATTTTTTGAATTAGGATACGATAGGTCATAGTCTATAGTGCCTTGCAAGTATCTGAATATCCTTTTTACTTCTATGAGATGACTTTGTTTAGGATCTGTTGCAAATCTTCCAACTATGCCAACTGCATTGGAAATATCAGGTCTAGTCTGAGTAAGATAAATAAGTTTTCCAATCATAGACTTGTACAAAGTTATATCTACTACTGGTGAGTCATCTTCTTTTGTAAGCTTGCATCCAGTAATCATAGGAGTCCCTACTGGCTTGCAATCATTCATCTTGAATTTCTTTAATATTTCCTTCACATACTTGGACTGATTAATGAAAATACCTTTCTCTGTCTGCTGCACATTTAATCCCAAAAAGTATTTGATAGGACCAATCATACTCATTTCAAATTCATTTTGCATCTCCTTAGCAAATTCAGCACTAGGTTTTTCATTACCTCCAAAGATAATGTCATCAACAAATATAGCTACACGTAGTAAACCTTCAGATGTCTCTCTTATGAATAGATTATAGTCTTCTGCTCCTTTCTTGAATCCAATCTTTTTTAGGTATCCATCTAGTCTCTCATACCATGCTCTAGGGGCTTGCTTAAGTCCATAGAGGGCCTTCTTCAATCTGCATACCATATCAGGTCTATCTAATAAGGTGAATCCTTCTGGCTACTCAATGTATACTTCTTCTTTCAAATCTCCATTTAGGAATGCTGACTTGACATCCATCTGATAAACTTTGAAGTTTTTCACTATTGCATATCCTAGAAACAACTTAATAGCTTCTAATCTGCTCACAGGTGCAAAGGTGTCTAAATAATCAATGCCTTCTCTTTGTGCATATCATTGACATACTAACCTTTCTTTTTTTCTTACTACTATACCATCTTCATTCATCTTGTTTCTGAATATCCACTTTGTTCCAATTATATTCTTATCACTAGGTCTTGGGATGAGTTCCCAAGTGTCATTCTTAATAATCTGATCAAGTTCTTTCATAGCATCATGCCAATTTGAATCATTATAAGCATCTTCAACACTTAAAGGTTCAATCTGAGATAGTAAACAGACCGCTTCATTGCTAGTTGAGTTCTTTGCTTGTGACCTTGTTAATAATTTTCCGCTCTGATCTCCAATGATGTCTTTCTTGGAATGGTTTCTAGATGTAAACTTTGGAACATTAGTTGATACTGACTCATCAGCCTTAGGAGTTTCTTCTTCACTTGTCTCAGGGTCATTGAATAACACATCAACGTTGTCAAACATTTCTTCAATAACTGTCTCACTAGAAGAGGGTCTAGGTTCTTCTTCAATCATGGGTGAGTAATCATGATATCTTTCTCAAGCCATGAACTTTTAATTAATATTAACATGAGCACTTTCAATTATCTTTTTCAATCTTAAATTGAAACATCTATAAGCTTTACTTTTAGTAGAGTAACCAAGGAAAATACCTTCATCACTTCTTGCATCAAACTTGCCTATTGCTTCATCCCTTTTGATGTAGCACTTGCTTCCAAAGATTTTGAAGTATTTTACTGCAAGAACATTTCCAAACCATAGCCCATATGGTTTTTTCTTAGCACCAAGCCTTAATTGAATTCTATTGATGGTGTAGACTATTGTATTGACTACATCTCTCCAATAGGTGTGTGCAAATTTTCCTTCAATCATGATGGTGCGCGCTGTATCAAGGATGATCCTATTCATTCTCTCTACAATTCCATTGTGTTGAGGGGTTCTAGGTGCACTTAACTATCTCTTTATGCCATGTTCTTCAAAGTACTCATAGAATCTGTCAGAGGTGAATTATCCTCTATCTAATCTCAAACATTTTATCTTTAGTCCAGATTCATTCTCAACCTTAGCTTTGAATATCTTGAACTTCTCGAATGCTTCTGACTTATCTTTTAAGAATGCAACCCACATCATCCTAGTATAATCATCAACAAACAAAATGAAATACCTTTCACCATAGTATGATCTTGTTTGATTTGGACCACATAGGTCTGTATGAATCATATCCAACTTGTTCTTTGCTAAATTGTGCTTTCTCCTGAATTAATTCCTCACATGCTTTCCCATCACACATTCCCTACATATAGTATCAACTGGCTTTGCTATGCTAGGTAGATCTTTTACTACCTTTACATTGCTTATCTTTACTATGTTATCAAAATTGATATGACATAGTCTTTTATGCCACAACCAATTGTCATCAACTTTAGCAACAAAACAACTTGCTTCTGAATTGAGTTAGAAAATATTACCTCTTGTCTTTGAGCTTGATGGAATCATAACACCATCCTTTTTGTTAATAATGCATTTGTCATCTTTGAACTCCAACTGATAGCCTTTTCCAAGTAACTGTCCAACACTGAGAAGGTTATGTTTCAAACCATCAACATAGAGAACATCATCAGTACTATTCTTTCCATCCAAGGTGATGGCTCCTCTACCAAATATGGGTTTAGGAGTGTTATCTCCAAATCTAACCATGCCACCATTGTATTTGTCCAGATGAACAAATATGTTTTTATCACCTATCATGTGATGTGAACAACCACTATCTATAATCTGATTTGTCCTTATATCATCTTGGGAAATTAATGCTAGCTCTTGTTCCGCTTTCTCATCTTTATGATTTGTCTTTCTATTCATTTTGTCTACAATAGAAATGAAACCAATTTCTTCTTCACCTAATTCATCATCTAAAACTCCATCTCCAGCATAGTAACATTCCTTAGAGTACTTACGCTTGTAATCCTTTTTGAACTTTCTAGCTCTAGTAGGACACTTAGATGCAAAGTGACCGATCTTATTACATGAAAAGAACTTAAATGGTAATTGACCTTCATATTTTCATTTTCCTTTATTTTCTCTTTTAGCAATCATAGAAATAAAATCATCTAAAGTTTTCTCTTCATCATAATCATCAAAATTACTAGAAGTGTTTGTAGATTTCTTACCATGAATTGTTGCTTTGAAGGTTGACTCACTTTTAGGTTCTATCTTCAATCTTGAAATCTCAAAAGCTAAGATTTTACTAATCAAGGTCTCTCTCTTGAAATTAGATGTAAGTTGCATGGTCTCATCGAGGATGTTGATCTTGTTTTCATATTCTAGAGTGAGAGTAGTCATCAGTTTGTCCATAATATCTTCCTCTGAGATCTCTCCACCATTGTTCTTTATTCCAACAACTGCTTCATTGATCCTTTGATTATAAGCTCTGATGTTTTCTTCAGGAAGTATCTCTAATGCATTGTATCTTTTCTTCCATGTTTTTTTGCGTGCATCATTTTCTTGTTTTTCACCTTCAAACATGTCTTCTAGTTGCTTCCATATCTTGTGGGCGGTGTCTAATTTATTTATCTCTGAAAATTCACTATCAGCTAGGGCGCTAATAAGGGCTTCTTTAGCTATAGCATTCTGATGAAACAAATCCTTTTGTCTTTTGGTAGCATCATCCTTTCAAGATATTCTAGGGTAGGAATCTTGGTTTCTTTGATAGTTACATCAAAACATTCAAAACCAATGTACTGCAAATGAGTCACCATCTTCTATAAAGATAATTCTCTCCATAGAACTTAGGACTTTCTTTCCTAAAGTATGCCATCTGATCAACCTCAAGCTGTTAAACTTTCTCTCCAAGGCACTTGGCTCTGATAACAATTCTTAGGAATAGTCCCAAGAGATAACTGGGAGGTGGGGGGGTGGTGAATCAATTATCTACAAGTTTCAATTCTTTATCCAATTAAGTATACTTAAACATAAGCATAAACACAATGAAAGAACATATGAACACAACACCAATATTTTGGTTACAGGGAAACCCAAATAGGTAAAAACCCTAATGGGAATTGACACCCACTAATATTTTGTACTAGTGTATTATGATCCTTGTTAGAAGATCCTTAACCCTGTTAGGAGTTGCTTTACAATATATTTAGTATGGTAGACCTTGTCAAGGGTTAGACCCTGTTAGGAGTCTTTTAAAATTGTCTCTATTAGGGGAGAGGATGCACTGTCTGAGAGCTCACTGCTCAAAGGGGCATTGGCTACAACCTTCTAAATGACAGATACATACTATATCTGGATCTTGGTGAACTGCGCTTTAACCTATTGTCTAAATTAGTTCCAATGTATAGCACAAATACTTTACTTGGTCACATAGACCTTCCTCTGATGGTTCAATACTTCGCACACTCTACTCTGCTCTGCTTAATCAATGATGAACTACACTCAAGCAATCACAAATGACTACCTATAAATAACTTTCCTCTAAATGATATAATCAAGTTGTCCTATTAGAACCATCTTGAAATCATATTAGAGAAACCATAACAAACTCCAATAAAAAATTTGTCAGCTCTACTGTGCATGCAACACAATCTGGGACCTGTCCAATAAGATAATTGTAGATGCTCGCTACATACTGTCAGCTCTACCAAGACAACTAGATCTTTCTCCTTAAGTTGAATTACTTCATGTGCTCTTAACTGAACATCAGTAACTCTTCTCTAAGCTTAAATCCAAGGGAACATACCCCAAAGATAGGTGCAACACCGGAACCAATAAAATCTTTGTTGGCTCTTCTGAATAAACACAGGAAACTACTACTGGCGAATAGCAACTGCATAACTTCACTTCTACTAAATATCAAACTATGCATTCATAACTAAAACATCACTAACATGTCTTCAACATATATCAAAGTGCACAAGGCTCCATGATAAATGTACAGACAACCATACATAGAAAATTGCATGTTACTCTGTCAGGAACACTGCTGACACAAGCTGCTATATAACTGTCTATACTAATAATTAACCTCTGCGCCCATGATATCATGTCCATGCTACATATAATAAAATCTTACTATATAAGACTTCCACACATGCTACTTTCCATATGTTTTCATCAATGACAAACATACAGTCAGTACTGGCCTACTGGAAAATCTCCAACAACATCTTGGGTCCTTGGCAATCCTGTGTCACCAAAAAGATGTTTGTATATTGTCTATGTTTCTTGATTCCTTCTTTGACCGAGTTGGTTTGGTGTTGCTAGGTTTCCTTTGTTTACCGGTGTTGGTCGGTTATCTCATTGGTGCTCAGTGAATTTCCTTGCACTCGGTGATGCTTGTCTAGCGCTTGGTTTCCTCGCTTACCAAGTTGTTTATTTTGGATTTATGTTGGGGCCAACTTGTGCATTTAATTAGGGTCATAGATTTAATGTTGGTCTCTATCATTGGGAAGCATGTGGACCTAGATTTGGTCATTCCATCTATTGATGGTGGATCTGAAGGCCGATGTTGTTTGGTAGCCTCTTGTATAAATGTATTTGTTTGGATAGAGTTTAGGAAGAATTTTTTGGGAGTTAGAAGAGAGAAGATAGAAAGTTAGAGATTGTTGGTAGATCCTCACATGTTGGAGGACTTCTATACTTGATTGTAATATCTGGCCTAAATCGGGAAGGCCTTACAGCCCGATGTGTATGAATCAATTGAAGTTAATATATGAAAGTGATTTGCATTCTCTCTCTCACTATTGTGTGTTTTTGCTTCCACGTGTGATCTCTGCAAGGTAGATCTAGTTAGGGTGTGCCTTTGGCCCCATCTCTATATCCTCCCTTACATCAGTTGGTATCAGAGTGAGGTGAGATCTGAATCTAGGTTTGTGAATCTAGGTTTGAGGGTTCCTTCTTATCAAACCCTAGTTGAATTATGGTGGGGATCATAGATTACGATCTGGCCTATAATTGCAAAGGGTTTCAAGATGGTTTGTGGGAGGTGAGATGAAAATCCAGGATTGGAAAACATGTTGAGACAACTTGTTGCTAGATTAGAAGTTGTTGAGACATCCTAGAGAAGAGGAAGACATCTTGAAGATGTTAGTAATGATGAAATTAAGGAAGAACAAGTTGATGTAGAACCTGCACTAGTGATGGATCAAGGTGAGGAAAGATTGTTGAAAGCTTTGACAAATCTGAAGTCTACACCACACTTTAATCCTCCTGAGTATAGTGGAAAATTAGATTATGTTGAATTGATGGATTGGATCACTGAGATGGAAAAGTATTTTGAATATAAAAATGTACATGAGGAAAAGAAGGTGAAAATTGCAAGCACAAAGTTGAAGAGTCATGCATCCTTATGGTGAGAACATCTACAGTTGGACAGAAAGAGGAAAGACAAAGATAGAATCAAGGTATGGATTAAAATGGTGAATAAGTTGAAAGAAATTTTTTTAGCTTGTGATTATCAGATTAACCTAGTTAGGGGAATGCAAAGTTTTAGGTAGAAAGATAGCTCGGTAAAAGAATATACTGAAGAATTCTACAGATTAGATATGAGATCTGGATATGATGAAGATGATGTGGAAAGAATTTCTAGATACCTGAATGGTTTGAGAGTTTCCATCCAAGAAGAAATTAGTTTGGTCAAATTGGAGAACATTGAAGAGGCTTATCAATTTGCATTGAAAGCTAAGGAGAAATTAAACAAGAAACATGAACAAAGAAAAATAAGTAGAGGTGGTAGATTCCCTAGAGGAAGAGGTAGATCTTATGGTGAAAATAGTAGATCTGAACCTGAAATGATTATAGAAGAGGTAGTTTCTGAGGAACTTGTTACAATTATGGTGAAGAAGGAAATAGATCATTTGAGTGTACACATGCAAGTAAGAAGGTCAATAATAGTAGAAATGCCTTGGTGCAAGAAGAGTCACTAAATGAACCTAAGAAGGAAAATAACTTGATGGTAAGGAGAGAACTTTGGAGTGAATGTAATAAGGAAGATCCGGTAAGAAAATTTTTGTTCAAGACCAGATGTAGAGTCTCTGATGAAGTTTGGAAGGAAATCATTGACAGTGGTAGCTTGGAGAATTTGGCATCTGAGAAAATAGTCACAAAACTACAGTTGAAAAGATTGGAACATCTGAAGCCCTATCAGATTTCATGGATCAAAGATGAGCATATACTCTTGGTAAGTGAACAATGTTATGTGAATTTGAAAATTGGAAAGTACTATGATAAGTTGTTGTGTGATATCATGTCTATAGATTGTTGTCATATTTTGTTGAGTAGACCTTGGCAATATGATAGACATGCTATATATGATGGAAGATTGCACTAATATACTATTTGGGCTGATGGGAGAAGACAAATCTTGTTACCTTTAATGGAAGAAGTTGTTAGTAATGTTTGCACATCTGTGAAATTTTTCTTAGTGGAAGGAAGAAAGTCTATTAAGGATTTGAAGAAGAGTGATGTATATTTCTCTATGATTCCTAACAAACCGAGTAAGAAAATAGAGGATAGTGTCCCTAAGGAGATTGATAAGTTACACATTGAGTATAGTGAAATCATTTGTGATAATGTACCTGATGGTTTGACATCAAAGAGAAGCATTGATCATTGTATGGATCTAATCCCTAGATCTAGTTTACCGAATAAGGCACCACATCAATTGACACCTACCAAGAATCAAGAGTTGAACCGACAGATTCAAGAATTGTTGCAGAAAGGTTTGATCAGAGAAAGTTTGAGTCCTTGTGCAGTACCTATTTTATTTCCACCTAAGAAGAATGGAGAATGGAGAATGTGTACTGATTCTAGAGAAATCAACAAGATAACAGTGAAATATAGGTTTCCTATAACGAGAATGAATGACATAATGGACAGTTTGACTACAGAAAAGTATTTTACCAAAATTGATTTAAAAAGTAGATATCATCATATCAGAATTAGAGAAGGTGATGAGTGGAATACTATTTTCAAGATAAAAGAAGGTTTGTATCAGTGGTTGGTTATGCCTTTTGGTTTAACTAATACACCAAGTACTTTTATGAGATTGACAAATGAAGTTTTAAAACAATTCTTGGGTAAGTTTTTTATTTTATATCTTGATGATATTCTAATATTCAATAAGACCGGAGAAGAACATTTGTTGCATGTTAAACAAGTATTGCAGAGGTTGAAAGAAGAAAAGTTTCTAATAAATCTGAAAAAGTGTTCATTCATGAAAGAGGAGATTGTGTATTTGGGATTTTTTATTTCAACTGATGGTTTGAAAATGGATCCTGAAAAGGTTGAAGCTATTTTGAATTGGCCTACACCTATGAATGCAAGTGAGGTAAGATTATTTCATGGTTTGGAAATTTTTTACTAAAATTTCATTAGGAATTTCAGTTCAATATGTAATGATGTGATTGAGAATATGAGGGGAGATAAAAAGGAATTCAAGTAGACACATGGATCTGATAAAATTTTTGAGATGGTTGTTGAATTTCCTCTTTTGGCACTGTCTGATTTCAATAAGGTATTTCAAGTGGAATGTGATGCAAGTGGTAGTACAATTGGAGCTATATTGAGTCAAGAAGGTAAACCTATTGCTTTATTTAGTGAAAAGTTGAATGATTCCAAAAGGAAATATTATGTGTATGATCAATAATTCTATGCTATTGTTCTAGCACTAAAGAAATGGAGACATTATTTGATACTGAGTGCATTTGTGTTGTATACAGATCATAAGGCTTTACAGTATTTTGGTAGTCAGAATAAGTTGAATCAGAGACATAAGAAGTGGGTTGAGTATCTGTACAGTTATACATTTGTGATAAAGCATAAGAGTGGAGTCATGACTAACCGAGTTGTTCATGCATTGAGTAGAAGAAGATCTTTGATGACCAAGATGAAAATTGATGTTCTTGGCTTTCATGACATGAGAGATTCTTATGAATTTGATCCTGATTTTTCTGAGCCATGGAGATAGTGTAGAGCACCTATTCAAGATCAATCGAGTACCAAATGGGATGAATATTTTACTCAAGGATGTATGTTGTTTAAAGGTATTTAGTTGTGTATACTGAGAGGAGAAATGAGAACTAATTTGATAAAGGAGAAACATAGTAGTGGTTTGGCTGGACATTTTGGTGTTGATAAGACATTGAATTTTCTCAAGGAGAAATAATTTTGGCCACAGTTGTATACAAATGTTAAGAAATTTGTGAAATTTTTTGGAATTTGTCAAGTTGCAAAAGGAGTAAGTTAGAATATTGGATTGTATACACCGATCTCTATTCCTGAGAAACCTTGGATTGACATCAGTATGAATTTTGTTCTTGGCTTATCGAAGACAGTAAGAGGTAATGATTCTATATTTGTTGTTGTGGATAGATTTTCTAAAATGGCACATTTTATACCTTGTAGAATGACATTAGATGTAGTACATATAGCATATCATTTCTTTAAGGAAATTATCAGATTTCATGGATTACCAAGGAGTATTATCTCTGACCGAGACAGTAAACTTGTTGGATACTTTTGGAAGACCCTTTGGAGAAAGTTTAGCATTGAGTTGAAACATACTTCTACATTTCACCCACAAACCAATGGACAAATAGAAGTTGTGAATAGAAGTTTGGGAAATCTTTTGAGATGTTTAGTTGGAGACACACCAAGTAATTGGGATTTTGTGTTGGCACAAGTAGAGTTTGCATACAATAATTCAATGAATAGGAGTAAAGGAAAAACACCCTTTGAGATTGTAAATAGCATATAGCTGAGAGGTATATCTGATTTGAGGGATATTTCTAATAAAAGAAAGAGAAGTGCTAAAGGAGTAAAATTTGGTGAGTACATGAAGACATTGCATGAAGATGTGAAATAGAAGTTGGAAGTAAGTAATCATAAATACAATGACAGAGCTGATAGATCAAGAAGACATAAGACTTTTTTAGTCGGTGATGAAGTAATGGTTCATTTGAAGAAAGGTCAATTTCCTATTGGCACATATGGGAAGCTGAAAATGAAGAAGCTTGGTCCTTGCAATATTTTGAGGAAATTTGACAGTCAAAATGCATATGAGATTGAGTTACCTAATGACATGGACATATCACCTATATTCAACATTGTTGATTTGTATGACTATCATGAACCTGATGAAAAAATGATAGTACATATCGATTATCTTAAGAAAAAGATGGAAGAAGTTGAGAAGATTTTGGAGCAAAGAATTAGCAGAAGTACAAGAGGAAAATATTATATGGAATATCTAGTAAAGTGGAAGAATAAACTAATTGAAGACAATTTATGGATTTCACAATCTGAGTTGGATGCAGCTCGGATCATACATGTTTCATGATTCAGAGAAACATTTTCAAATAACCTCAGGTATCTAATGCAGGAGCATCTTGGGTCCTTGGCAGTCCTATGTCACCAAAAAGATGTTTGTATATTTATGTGTTTCTCGGTTCCTTCTTTGACCGAGTTGGTTCATTTTTTCTCAGTTTCCTTTGTTTACTAGTGTTGGTCAGTTATCTCTTTGGCACTTGGTGAATTTCCCTAGCGCTCGGTGATGCTTGTCTGGCACTCTATTTCCTTACTTACCGAGTTGTTTATTTTGGATTTATGTTGGGGCCGACTTGTGCATTTAATTTGGGTCACAAATTTAATATTGGTATTTATCATTAGGAAGCGTGTGGACCTAGATATGGTCATTCCTTCCATTGATGGTGGATCTGAAGGCTAACTTTATTCGATAGCCTCTTGTATAAATGTAGTTGTTTGCTTAGAGTTTAGGAGAGAGAAGATAGAAAATTAGAGATTGTTGGCAGATCCTCACATGTTGGAGGACTTTTGTACTTGATTATAATATCTGGCCTAAACCAGGAAGGCCTTACAGCCTGGCATGTATGAATCAATTGAAGTTAATATATGAAAGTGATCTACATTCTCTCTCTCACTATTGTGTGTTGTTGCTTCCACGTGGGATCTCTGCAAGGTGGATCTGGTTAGGGTGTGCCTTTGGCCCCTCTCTATATCCTCCCTTGTGTCAGTAATAGTTACAAAAAATTTCCTACCAAGTGTATCTAATGCAAGAGCATCCTGAGTGAATTAGTGATCGACGTCAACTAAATTATTATTTTTTTCATTGTCTTCAATTTTGTTTTGGGTCTTAGTTTTAGTGTGTTGGAATTTCTCCTTCATCTTTTTTATGTAAAAAATAGATTTTTTAAAAACTATTATACACTCTCAATAAAGTGAAATTGGGAGGCCTAATGCTAGACTCCTCAATCTTTGTATGTAGTTGATAAGTGTAGAAATCATTTTTTGAAAGTAAAAAATAACTGTAGAAATAAATAATATATTTTTAAAATGATTTATATTCAAAAGGAAGATATTCTATGTAAGAGGGTCCATGTGTAGGATAAGAATATACATGAAAAATAAGCGAGAAGTGGTAATACTCAACCTTTCTTATCATCCTACGTATTGTAAAAAAATGTGAGCCTTGGAACCAAGAACGTTCATCCATTACAAGATTACTAGAAGTGGATTTATATTAGACTAACTACAAATTTAGTGGAAGACGGGTCAATGAAATATGGAAGCATGGACTTTGTAGGTAGGCTATTTAAAATATTACCTTATTGAGATGTTTTTTTAAGGAAAACAATAAAGCAAATGAAATTGTTAAAAAGGATTTAGAAACTACAAAATAAATACATTTTCCAAGTGCCTAAAATATTTTAGTATCAACAAGGAAACTATTGTAAAATAAAATGGTAGAGATAAAAAATAATGGAGGATAGTAAAGAATCAAGTGAGGAATGTGAAACGATGCAACACAAGCATTTATGAGATAAGTGAGATAAGAAGAAACCACTAGGAGAGATGAAGGGTTCATGTGAGGTTGCATAAAGAGGAGTGAGTAGTGCATAAAGAAAAAAAAATCCTTGTGTGAAAGAGTAGAGATGCCTGAGACTTCTACATAAGGAAACTTGTAGAAAGAAGGTTGCACATGACAATGAAAGGAGGATGTTGCATTGTGTGTGTGTGTGTGTTGGTTGTTCAGTATTAGAGGGAAGGAGAGGTCATGGGTTTTCTATCAATGAGTAAAGAGACTATGTAGAGAGGTTTTTGATATTTTTGTCTATTTTTCAATAAAAATATTAGAGAAAGAGAGGTCGTTATAGGCCATATTTTTAAAAGTCATGTTACAGATTTTTTTTAAATGCTTGCATTTGGTTAGAATAGAATTTTATTATTTTATTACTCAAAAGTATCTATTTGTTTTGTGTTTGAAGTTTGTGATTTTATGCAAGGACTTTCTGCATTAGAGTTAGTCACCCAAGATATATAAGTCCAATAGAAAGCAAAATAATCAAAGAGTACTAATTTGAAAAGAATAAATTTTATTCTCACCAAGAATGCAATGATTGAATTGAATCAATTGAGTTAAATATCACATAGGAACCCCCTTGGTTAAATAGGCTAATGTCATACATAGAAAGAAATAAGATTATGGGAAGTCTCTAAATCTTATAAAATAATACATAAAGTAATAACTTATCATCCGCTTAAGGATAAAAAGTTATAATGTGACACATCAACTAAAGATGGATCACCCTCCAAAGGTAGAAAATTGATTCAATATAAAACATCCAATAATGTTGAGTCACTCTCCAAGGTGACAAAGTGAGAGTGCAACACACCCACTAAAGGTGAAGTAATGAAATGATAAATGTACCAAAGGTGAAAGTCCCAATTAAGGTGGAAAAGTGATAATGTGATAACACCACTGAAAGTGAGAATATTATCACGTTATTCCTGTTAGCACTTAAACTTGTAGATGAATAGAAGATTCAAAAAACTCCTGAAATCACAACTCATGTATACCCAATTGATGCATCTAGCACAATTCAAATGCTAAGGTATTAAGGTTTTAAAACCTTATTCACTCTGAGTATGAAACTCAGGCGGGTTTACCTTTCAACAGCTTCTACAAAGCATAAAAATAGAGATCTATGTGCTTGACATAGATGATACAATTCAGAAAGTACAATAAATATAAATTGAATAGATCATTTAGTTTTTAGATGGTGAATACATGCAAATCAAGAAAAATCAGTGCCTTATTTATTGGGCATCAGAGTCAAATCCTTCATCAGAATCATACCAAAACAAGGGTACTAGAACTTAAATGAAATGCCTAACATCCATTCTCCCAGTTACTAACCCTACTATCAAATTCATGTATGAATAATCAATTCCTAGAGACCTCCCCAAAGACTTACTTCTTTTCTTGAAAGAAAACTTCAAGCTTAACCTCTATATTTACCTTGTAAATATATGCATTAAAGAGCCTTACAGTTTAATACATAAGAAAATTTAAAACATCCATACACAAAGACAACCAGAAGTAGCAAAGAAATTCTTGTATTTTGTATTAATATTCAACCACATCAATACATTTGACAGAGACTTCCAAGGAAAAAGATCCTATATTCAAAACTCTTTTTACAAAGTATGTCGATCACCATTACAAAAGAAGCAAAAGTGCTATTTATAACACTCGCCATCTTGGAATCCTCAAAGAAAGGATGCAACAAGCTTTGGATGGCCAAGATAGTGACTTGCACTACAGATGAAAAAATATAAACTGTTAGGAATGGGAACACTAAAAGGGGGTGGTGAATCAGTATTCATTGTATTTTATCTTTAAACTGAACGTAAATGCTTAAGTACTGAAATAAACATCCACATAAACATGAAACATGAAATCAACACATGACACCAATATGGTTATGGGGAAACCCAAATAGGTAAAAACCCCAGTGGGAAATTGCACCCACTAATATTCTATACTAGTGTTTTGTGATCCTTGTTAGAAGATCCTTAAACATGTTAGGAGTTTTTTTACAATGCATTAAGTACACTAGACCTTGTTAAGGGTCAGACCCTGTTAGAAGTCTTTTACAATAGTCCATGTTAGGGGAGTGGATGCACTGTCCTAGAGCTCACTGCTCAAGTGGTGAATGCTACAACCTTTTGATCTCAGATACACACTATATCTGCTGGATGATCTGTCATTGTGACATTGCTTGTCATATCAGTTCCTTTGATGCGTTGATGCTTTGAACTCTTGCAAAGCTCTAATACATCTTATAGTGTCTTCATACACTTTTCCTCTTCTTATCACAACTCTCCATCAACTTCCATACTAATTACAATGGGCGCATCTTATATTTATATGCGCATACAAAATAAACAACTAGCTCGGCCCTTAAACCTATTACATACAATGCTTCGAAATGAATTGGCTTAAGAGTGTTTACAATAAAACATATATAGATTTTGGAAACCTAATTAAAATATGTGCATAGCCTTTACATCATTAGAATATAGCCACAACTCAAAATGATAATAGTCGGCTACTTACTCTATTCTTCACTGGCACACACTGGTTGTGCAACTTTAGCTGCCTGTATCTTTATCATACTTGGATATCTAATCATGCACTCATAGACTAAGCATGAATATAGTCTAACTGACTTAACTTCTAGGGTGCACACCATAATTCTATCATACACATGTCCACTGATGCTCTGAGCTACAGGAACTATGTACATTGTCCAATCTTCAACACTTAACCGATTTCTGATCTTCTCATCAAGTGCGTTGACTCTAAACTACTATATGACTTTGTTGCCATAATGAAAACACTATATCTAGTCATATACATTAGTATATCGAACTTGCCAACAATCTCCCCCTTTGTCATTGATGGCAACAAAGGAATATGGCCAAGTTGTTAACTGTCCTTAATACCAAAAAAAAAAAATTCTTCTATACATACACTTATATCTCCCTATACATATTATGATCCATATTCTATACACAACTCCCCCTTTGACATTAATGACAAAGGTGTTTCAAAAATTGCATCTACATATACTTACTAAGGGAAAACATCCAGATATGCTATCTTTAGGTTTTGGATCTCCTTCTTCCAAAATGTGATCAAAGAGTTTACTATCTGGAGATGGGCGCATAGTGCATACTGTATCTTCTCCATCTTCTTCAAGTTAGTGCTAGGACCATGATCATATGTTACCATTGTGGTGTCTATATCCTTGATGTTCTAATTGAGTATATCTAATGAGGGCACAATAGCAATCTTGAGCTGTGTTTTCCTTACCCTGATCTTTGACATTTCTTTTTGTGCCTTCTCAATATTATCTATTTTCCCTTGGTATACATTGTTACACATGTTTATATCTATGGATGTGTCTTTCATTGAACTCGACTTTCTCAATCATAACTTCTGCTTCTTTTATTTTCTTGAAATGGGCATCAGTAAGCTTGTCCTGATCCATGCATTCTGCAATGACTCTTCTTCCTTGATCTACAAACTCTTTTAGGGATGCTTGACCAGTCTTGAGTGAGCTTAGGTCAAGTGCAAAGTTTCTCATTAATTCACTCAACCTCTTCTTCAGGTACTTTTCTTCTACAACTAGGGATGCAAATTCTTCAAGGCTTGAGAAATTACTTTTGAAATGTGAGATAACTGTACTCACATCATCAACAAAGTGTATATTTGACACTTTCTTTTCCTCTAGCAACAAATTGTTCAGAATGTTTACGGATTCTACCAGGAGGGGATTCCTCATCACTTGTTTTTCTTTAGCCTTTTCCATGGCTAGGACGCTAAATTTTATTAGATCTTCTTCTCTCCATGAGTCCAAACTGGATGTGTCAGGAGTCAAATTTGACAACAATGCTGCTGAGGGAGTGATGGGAGTGCTATCCATCACTTCTTATTTTACCTTGTCTAGTTCAGCTTATAGTTCATTATTCTCTTCTTCTTTTTCTATTTCTTTCTTTTCTTCCATCTTTTCTTCTTCTTTCTCATCTGTTATATCTTTAATTAATACTTCTTGTGGATTTGGAGAATTGCTACCACAAAGAATTTTAGCTTCTTGGGTGCTGACAAACACTTCCTCAATCTTGTCTAGATCCTTATATGTGGCCACCATGGCTATCTCTACATTATCAATGATAATTGTGATATCTTTTTATGACTCTGTAGTGGGCACAGACTTATATGCCTCTGATTCTTCTTCCACTACAGGCATTGAATCTTGAGGACATGTTATTAATGCATTAGTGGGCTCTGCCACCTTGACTTCTTTTATGGATACTTGTGCTTTGGGCACAGTAGGTGGATACATGTGCATGTTCATAAAGACCTTCTCAAAGGATTTCTTTGTTTCTTTGGCAACTAATTCATAGTTTTTATCCATTATATTCAATGTTCTTGTCTTGGTCCTGAGGTGAGGCCTCAACAGATCTAATAGTAACTTCTTCTCTTCTATCTCGCATACAGGAGGGGTTTCATCTAAGATCTTCTCCCTTATCCGTAGATCTTCTTCAATAGCATGTCTCTTTTGGAATTCTAGGATGTTCCACACATTGTCAAGGATGATAGTCTTAAGTTTCAAGACTATCTTCTTGAACTTCAGCATGTGTTTGACGATCATACCATGTATCTTAGATATGTCTATCTCACTATATTTTCCATAAAACTTCCCTACTTGATCAATTCTTCCTTCATCAATTATTTTTGCACTTAGCACTTTTAAACTAGGTCTAAAATCTACCTCAAAAGGAGTCTAAGTGTTCTTTCTGCTTCTTGTTGCTTGCGAGGATGGATGACTAGTGCCAACCTCTTTCTTCCTCTTTTCTATTGCCTTATACTTAGGAGGAGCAGTAAGGTCAATGGTTTCCTTGGGTGCAGAAGGAGTAACATCAATTTTAGCCTTCTGTTCATCTAATTTTTCTATCTTCACCTTCTTCAACTTGGGATCATCTGATTTTGTCTTTGCCGCATCTGCACTCTCTAATTCCAAAGAAATATTTTGTTCTCTTGCTTTGTCTAGATCTGCTTGGGACACTCCATGTATTCTCAAGATCTCTGATGTGACTTTAGCAACCTTTCTTTTTGTTGTTGTGCTATTTAGTTTGGCATCTATTTCTCTTGTCTTCTCATCATAAGTTCCCCATCTTGGCTCATTAGGGTCAATAGGAGCTGAAAGAAATACTTGAGCATATGATTCTAAAACTTGTTCATCTACTTCATATCCAAGTGGATGAATCCACTTTGTTCTAGGTACAACTACCTCCATACATGTTGTATCTATTTCAACTATAAAACAAATAGTATCCTTGTATTTCTCAACAATGATTTCTAGAATTATGTACCTCATTTTCATCTTGGCCCTAAAAGTCTTCAACTCTAATGTTATATAATCTCTCAATGTACTCTCAGTGGATGCCTTGTAAGATATCTGTGGCATGGTTGGAATGGACTTGTCCAAATACAAATCTGATACCTTCCCAACTATATGAAGGTACATGTAAATGATCAAAGACCCAAACTTGAATATCTTGGTCTTATCATGCTTGATTGCCTTGATGTTATCAATCAACTGTGTGTGCAAGATCTCACATAGATTGAACTCTCCATATTCCTTCACAAGTCTAATGGCTACTAGAATTGTGGTCGCAAACACACTATTCACCCTACTGGTGTATTGAAACCTATATCCAAGTATCATGGACATCAATTTGAAGTCAGCTTGCTCAACAGGCTCAATTTTCATCCCGAGCCTATCAGTCCTTGACTTACATGTTTTCTCAACAATTTTTCTAACATCCTTGTCCACGGGAAGGATGGCGCCAGTCTTAGATAGGCCTGTCATCTCATATATTAGGTCACCAGTGATTCTTACTGGCACATCACCTATCCAAAATAGGTCATCATGAATTCTACTCAGAAGTATTTTAATCCATTTTATCTCATAGAACTCATATGTCATAGCCTACTCCACTATAGGGTGATCATTCAACTTCACATATTCATCCAAGAAGGTCTTGTCTGGTTTTAGCATGGTTTCCATGTGTGTCATTAATCTATCCAATCCTACTAGTTCCTTCTTATAGTAAATTTATGCCCTAATGTCTTCGACACGCATAACACCCATAGGTGTGTGGGAGAATGCTCCCTCTAAGTCATCTAGGGTAGACTTAAATAGATGCTTCTTAAACACATATCTTTTCTTTTCTGCAACATCAAATACTATGGGAGTGGCCATCACTTACTTATTTTATTGCTTTCCAAATATTCTGAATTCAAATGCAATGAGTAATCAAAAAGCTTTCTGTATACTTAAAGTGAACATTCTGCCATTAATGCTTATGTGTAAACCAGGATGTCACTTAAGAATTTCTAACTTTTGTTCTATGAACAATCAGTATGTGTGCTCTTGCACAAAGGTTCCTTATTTCTCCAAAAGCTTAAGTTCAAAGGTGCATACTCAGAGAGTGAGTATACCAGCCACTCAAGGGTCTAGAGCTAAATTAGCTCCCCTTATGACCCTGAGGGCCATTCATCCAGATGTAGAGGGTGCATCCACTATGTATGCATCCAATACATACTCATAAACTTTGTCCTTCTTTCCTTCTGACCAAATCATGCTTGCATCCTCTGAGGCTTTCACAAACTTGACTTCTCCTTCGGGATCCAATATTGTTTCTCCAGTCTTTTTAAGGCTTTCCTGACCTTGCGTCCTTGATATATAGAACTTTGAGATATGTCCAACCTTGTTACAAGAGTGAAAAATGACTGAAGGCCTTATATTCCTCAGTGCATTGACATTAGTCACCATTTTACATTGTCTAGCTGAGTGACCATTATAGTTACATATCTGACATGTTACATTCTGAGAACTTCTTATATTTTTTTGATTTTGATTTCTCTGATCATACTAAATCCTATTCTTTTTACCACTCTTGCAATTCATAGCTCTATGACCAAATTTATTGCATGAACAACAGTAATCATTAAAAGGTCTTACCTTTATATAGTACCTTGCTATGTGTCCATGCTTGTTACATGCAAAACAAGTGCGGTGAACTGGCTTGCACTCATTCTTAGGTGGTTCACCATTATCTTTGGTTTGATCTTTAGTCTTCTTAGCATCAGTAGACTCTTTTTCTGTATCCTTTCTTGCTCGCATGTTGTCAATCTGATTTAGTGCTTCACTGTATCCAATGCAGCTAGTATCTCCTTTAGCTCTTCTTGCATATATATGAGATTCTATCAAATCAGAACTTATGTGTAATTTGTCAATGTGATTCTTTGCTTCTTTTAATTCAGAATCCAAGCTTTCTTTGTTTTTCCTTAGCTCCAAGATTTCCATGTTTACTTGCCTTAATTCCTCATTGATTTGAAGGTTTTCTTTGACCTATTCATTATAGACTTCTTGATTGTTAATCAGTTTATCATCAAATTCTTCAAGTAGTTCTTTTAAAGATGCATTGTCTTCATTCAACTTCTTGACCATTTCTCCTAGATCACTGTTAGAGCATTCTTTCAAATCCTTTCTTATCCTTTTGATAACTAATTGAGCATCACTGAGTTTTTCTCTTACTTCTTCAGTTTCCCTTTCAAATTTGTCTAGGTCTTCAAGAGTAGCTTCACGATTTCTTTTCAGATGTTTCATTTCTACTTTGTCCATGATCTCCTCAAGTGGTTAAACTTATTTTCTAAGTACTAGAGCTCTGATACCAATTGTTAGGAATGGGAACACTAAGAGGGGGGGCTGAATCAGTGTTCACTATATTTTATCTTTTAGCTTTAATCTTTTAAACTGAACTTAAATGCTAAGTACTGAAATAAACATCCACATAAACATGAAACATGAAATCAACACATGACACCAATATGGTTACGGGGAAACCCAAATAGGTAAAAACCCCAGTGGGAATCGACACCCACTAATATTTTCTACTAGTGTTTTGTGATCCTTGTTAGAAGATCCTTAACCCTGTTAGGAGTTGTTTTACAATGCATTAGGTACAGTAGGCCTTGTTAAGGGTCAGACCCTGTTAGAAGTCTTTTACAATATTCCCTATTAGGGGAGTGGATGCACTATCCTAGAGCTCACTACTCAAGTGGTGTAGGGTACAAAATTCTGATCTCAGATACACACTATATCTACTAGATGAATTGTCACTGTGACAATGCTTGTCAAATCAGTTCCTTTGATGCGCTGATTCTTTGACCTCTTGAAAAAGATCTAATACATCTTATAGTGTCTTTTCACACTTCTCTTCTTCTTATCACAACTCTCCATCAACTTCAATACTAATTACAATGGGTGCATCTTATATTTGTATGCGCATACAAAATAAACAACCAGCTTAGCCCATCAACCTATTACATACAACACTTCCAAATGAATTGGCTTAAGAGTGTTTACAATAAAACATATATACATTTTGGAAACCTAATTAAAATAGGCACATAGCCTTTACATCATTAGAATATAGCCACAACTCAAAATGATAACAGTCAGTTGCTTACTTTGTTCTTCACTGGCACACACTAGCTGTGCAACTTCAGCTGCTTGTATCTTTCTCATACTTGCATATTTGATCATGCACTCATAGACTAAGAATGAATATATTCTAACTGAATTAACTTCCAGGGCCCACACCATAATTCTATCATACACATGTGCACTGATGCTTTGAGTTGTAGGACCTAAGTACACTATCCAATCTTCAACACTTAACTGATTTCTGATCTTCTCATCATGTGTGTTAACTCTAAACTACTATATGACTTTGTTGCCATAATGAAAACACTACATCTAGTCATATACATTAGTATAGCCAACTTTCCAACAATCTCACCCTTTGTCATTGATGGCAATAAAGGAATATGGCCAAGTTGCTAACTGTCCTTAATACCAAAAAAAAAAAAATCTTCTATACATACACTTATATCTCCCTATACATATTATGATCCATATTCTATACACAACTCCCCCTTTGACATTAACGACAAAGGTGTTTCAAAAACTATATCTACATATACTTACTAAGGGAAAACATCTGGATATGCTATCTTTAGGTTTTTGATCTCCTTCTTCCAAAATGTGATCAAAGAGTTTACTATCTGGAGATGGGCGCATAGTGCATAATGTATCTTCTCCATCTTCTTCAAGTCAGTGCTAGGACCACGATCATATGTTACCATTATGGCATCTATGTCCTTGATGTTCTGATTGAGTATTTCTAATGAGGGCACAAGAGCATTCCTGAGCTGTGTTTGCCTTACCCTGATCTTTGACATTTCTTTTTATGCCTTCTCAATCTTATCTATTTGCCCTTGGTATACATTGTTACACATGTTTATATCTATGGATGTGTCTTTCATTGAACTCTTGACTTTCTCAATCATAACTTCTGCTTCTTTTATTTTCTTGAAATGGGCATCAGTAAGCTTATCTTGATCCATGCATTCTGCAATGACTCTTCTTCCTTGATCTACAAACTCTTTTAGGGATGCTTGACCAGTCTTGAGTGAGCTTAGGTCAAGTGAAAAGTTTCTCATTAATTCACTCAACCTCTTCTTCAAGTACTTTTCTTCTACAACTAGGGATGCAGATTCTTCAAGGCTTGAGAAATTACTTTTGAAATGTGAGATGACTGTACTCACATCATCAATAGAGTGTATATTTGACACTTTCTTGTCCTCTAGCAACAAATTGTTCAGAATTTTTACTAATTCTACCAGGAGGGGATTCCTCATCACTTATTTTTCTTTGGCCTTTTCCATGGCACACACTGGTTGTGTAACTTCAACTGCATGTATCTTTATCATACTTGCATATCTAATCATGCACTCATATACTAAGCATGAATAGAGTCTAACCAACTTAACTTCCATGGTGCACACCATAATTCTACCATACACATGTGTGTTGATTCTCTAACCTGTAGGAACTCTTTACACTGTCCAGTCTTCAACACTTAACCAATTTCTAATCTTCTCATAAAGTGCACTGACTCCAAGCTACTATATCACTTTGTTTCCATAATGAAAACACTATATTAAGTCATATACATCATTATAGCCAACTTTCCAACACAAACAATAATGAAAAAGAGACTAGACAAATAGGACAACCTCCAAACAAATGGAATATTCATAGCTGGCACCTTTGTCTAAGGATATTTCAGAGCAGTTCCTTAAGTTAGTTGCATGAATGATGGACACCATTACATGCTAACTTACATCATTCTTTGTTTGACACATGCTCTCCCTATAACTCTGGAATCTGGTGTCAGGTGTACTCAATTCTTCTTCTTCTGTCTCTAGCTCTAAGACATCTGGCTTCTTCTTCTGTTTCTTTGTACTTTTGTCCTAGACTACCACATCATCATCAGAAGGCCAATTGAAACCCTCTAGTTCTTGCAGTGATTTGATCTACAACTCCCACTTAGAATCAATGATGCCTTTCATATCTACAACAAACCTCTTGCCTAACATCAATTTGACCCATTGATGATTTCCACTCATCAATACTTACCATACCTCCATCATCATTATAAAATAGAAGGCATATATTTACTATAATTCTTGTCCAACATGGCCATCTTGTCCTTTACTTGATTTGATTTTCCTTTGAAAAACTTTGAAACGACACTAACTAACCCAATATTTTCACACACCTCTGTAACCACCTCGGGTATGTTAGGCCTATGTGGCTGCAAGGCATCAAGTTTATCAAATAATGCACTTCTCCCAGACCAGGTACTGTACAATGGCTCTAAAGTAGCTAGTGACTCATTTATCTTTTCATTTTCCTTATGTAACAAGACAAATGACTGATGGATTGAGTCCATCTTCTCTTTTATTTTATTTTTTCTATGTTGCACAACATTCACCATTGTCCTCAAGGCTACATCCAGCTTCACCTTTTCTAGATCCTCAATTGGTTGGTCAGGAACTTCTACCTCTAGTTGAGGAGGGGCCTCAATTTGCAAAGGAGGAGGAGGAACTACCTTTGAAGCTTCTTCAATCTTAGCTTTCAAATCCTCTAGTTCACCCTCCATTTTCTTGATTACCATCACCTTCAAATCTTTGTCCTTAGAAACCTTCATTGAATTTTCAAATAACTTGTCATACCTTTCAGACAACTGGATGGTTTTTGCCTCATTAAGGTGGGAAAAGTGTGTTACTACCTTGGACACCTCAAGATCAGTGGTGTTTTGGATAGTCTAGACAATTTTTTCTCCTTCCATCTTATCTTCAATACTTACTCGAGATGGCTTTTGAGTTCTAGGAGCCAAGGACCATAATGCAATAGCTTGAGACTTAGGGTCATAACCACTCCCTCTTATCATGTCATCTATTTTCACTTCATATGATAGGCTACCCTTTGGCTATTTTCTTATCTGATCAATGATGAAGGCAGAGGTCAAGTCCCATCCAGGAGTTAAAGGCATTCCACTTGATCTAACCATTTCCCTTGCCTCCTCCATAGTAATCCTTTCAAGACTAGGGTTATATGATGTCAGAGCCCTCATAGTCTCCTCACTTGGTTGCATTCCTTCAGGTAGGGTCTTTTCTACCTCATTTTGTTTCCTCCAAATGAGGAAATCCCTGAATTCTTTACTTTGGATGAACTAGTCATCACTAAGGAATTTCTCCTGATACAGCTCTCTTTCATCTTTTCCTAATAGTAAGGGAAAATACCCTTCCTCTTTTGATATAATATTTTTTCCATCTCTGATGGCCTTTCTTAGTTGATGATGGTAGGCCCTGTTACCAAGCACAAGAGTAGAAGCTCTATCAAGTACCATCTTCTATTTTTTCTCCTTTGAAGTCTCACCTACCTCAAGCCTTTGTTTTTTCAATGGTGGCTCTGAAGTATCCCCTTCCTCTAGTGGATCTTGGGTTAAATCAATAATTAGTGAGTCCCCTACTTGAGGTGGACTACTGCCTTATTGTGAGTCATCAGTAGACTCCCTAGGTTTAGATGTAGAGTAATCTCTTGGTACATCCAAATTATCCTCAAGAAATCCCTCCAATTGATTGGACAGGGTGCCATGCATCTTTATCATCTTCTCCATCCTTTTCAAATATGGGAGCTCAAAGAAATAAACACCAAAATAAATCTTGACCTTCTTAAGTCTAACCTCTATGTCTAGCAAAACAAAATACTTTCTCCACCTTCTTTGGGCTTCATCATGATCCAAAATTTTTCTTATCACATCTTCTTCATCTAAGCCTTCATGCTCTCTGATTGTCCCAATGTTTGGGATCAAGGTCATCCTAGCAGTCCTGAAAAAGTATTCAGGATCAACATACCTGCAGATGCTTGAAATCATCTTGAAATGATTGATCCAACTACTGACCTAATCAATTTCCCTTTTCCTAATCTAGAAACTTCCAATTCTGAATTTCCTTGGTGTGAAGGTACCCTTCCTATGAGACACGAAGTGCTCTCTGTCAATCAATATCAATTGCCAAATAAATTCTAAAATAGAAACCCTACGAGGCACAAATTTTGGTAGTAGATGTGGGGGTTGAGGGAAACGATAAATCTTAAGAATTGTGAAGTTAGCCCCAAGGTAGAAATCACCCCAATTATGGTTTCCTGGCCACTTATCTTCATACTGCATTGTCCTTAACAACTTCAAAACCTTAGTTGACAACCTTACTATATTTTTTCCCAATAACCCAAGAATTGGATAAACAAAGTAATTCTGGAAAATAGAAAAAATTACACTCATTGGATGTGTAATTCCAAACCCTCAACCAATATTGCAATGGGTTAGGATGGCCCTCAAAAGTAGTCCTCAACTTAGAAATTCTTGCATCAAGACAATTGACATGGTGGTTTAAAATCAAGTGAATTAGGAGGGAGTAATGCATGAATCTAACACACCTCTTACTTTCCTTAATAGATATTAACACCTCATGCATTCTATCGATCACATACTAGATGTAATCATAGTCAGTGTTAGAGGGAGAATTCTGAATATCCAAAATCATCATCAAAAAGTCAGCAGGCAATTTCTCTTCATCCCCATCTATCCATAGAACCCTACACAAACCATGACACAAGAACTTCATGTAGTGATGGAGGGATTTAAATTCATAAGGAGCATTCATACTTGTAGGAAGAGGAGCTATATATTTACCCTGCTTGGGCATGTGCTTAACTATCTGACTTTTCACTAATCCTATATTACTTGCATATTTTTGCCTTTCTTTTTTCAAATAAATTTCAGTGGAAGAAGACGCATAGAAATAAAATGCATTGATGAATGATTCCCTATCCAAGGTAATAAAAATAGATTGGTCCTCACACCTAATGGTTCTAGAGATAGGATCATACAGCCTAGCTAATACAATAATCAAGTGAACATCTAAGAAAATATCAGGCACAATTAATTTTGCCATCCCCAAAGCCTAAGCATTAAAAATAGGTATAGCCTTATGCCTGTTATTATAAAAGTATGAGAAAATTGTGTAACCTCAGGCTGAAGGGGTGATAGGGTCCCTACACTTGTCCATGAGATCTTCGAAAGCTGTATCAATGGCTTTCTTATTTTGATTCAAGCCTAGAAGTAACTTAAGGAACTCATTTGAATAATTGGGATTTCCTCTATCCTCACCACCCTACTCCTTTTCCTCTCCACTAGATGATGCAACACTTGCATCTAGATGACTCATCTTGGCAAACAAAAACCCCACAACATCGCAACTTTTATTTCTTACTACTTTAGTGCCAACAATCTCAATTATCTTCAAAATAACTTTGAGCATAGAAAGCACTGAAGTCCTGCCTATATACTTTCAAGAATTGAATGTGTACAATTGCTAAATCATCACAAATCTTGGCTAAGTCACTTTGGTATTCAATTCTTCATATTACCAATCAAAGCTAGCCATGGCGTGGATGTTGACAGGCTAATTTAAAAAAATTAGAAATAGAGCATAAGAGAAATGATCACGGCGTTTGGCATTAAAACACTGACCAAAAACCCATGTTAAAACCTAATTGGATGGCATTTTACCCTTTTCTAGATTGGCAGAGTACCTTTTCCATGTTGCAACGGCTCATAACATTGATTAGAATGAAAACTTAACCAGCCCCAATTCAGAGATCAAGCGAACAAAGGATCTCATGATCTCCACAAGAAATGCTTATCCTGGGTTAAGTTTTGAGATCCAATGACAAGGACATTCATGAAATCTCAGAGTGATCTCTTAACTCATGACTTAACTTGGAGGTTTAGCAACCACCATTGATCCCAAAGATCATCAACGGTGCTCAAACTATCTTGCAAAATCCATCATAATCATGCCATAATCAGAGATTGGGTGACTAAAGGCAATCTCTAGTTCTCAGAACACTTAATTCAATCATAGTTAAACTCAGATAATAAGAGACCAAAGACTTCATGAATTCTCACAATCCTTTTCTTAACTCAGTAAACATCTAGAGATCCAGCGAAGAGAGCCTTTTACAAACCCATGAACATATCACCTTAACCATAGTGACATCTGGAGAATCAACAAAAAAATAAATCTCTTAATCTCGAGAAGCCACGCTTAACACTTATTCCAACCTGCGATTCAGTGAACATGAACATCTTGGATTCTCAAAAATAAATGCTTAACCATAGTCATATTTAGAGATTGAACAAATGACCCATATCTTCCATTCACTGAATACTTTTTATACATTAGGTTACATCCTAAGATTATACACTATCCGTAGATACTTAAAACAATCAATGGTTGTCACTGAATCACCCAATCCATTAGACCTTTTCCTTTTAATTATAGGACTCATCGAACATAGCACTTACTTAATCTCCCAAGGTTTAGAATATTAATCTTTTCATTCTGATAATGTGCGACTAAAGGAAACATACCTTTTAACTTTTCTTTGTTTGCCAAATCACCCAAAGACTTGGGACTTCACTAACTGATTCTAAGATTCAGTGAACACTTTGATTCTCTTAATCACCAAATGATTTGGAGCTTCACCATCCTTTCCTAATATCAAGTGACTAAAAAGAACTTTATCCTTTGCCTAATTACTTTATCGGAGCTACCAAACTTAATGAATATGAGAGCATGAGCCAATCACTGAATAGAATGCAGTAGGGCCCATTCATCATGAGATTAAAAATTCATCGTTGAGCTAGAAGATGATCAATGGCCTTCGCTAAGTCACCAAATACCAAAGAGAAAGACCACTTAATTCAGCAATTGGGAGATAACCGCTATGTCTGTTCATTGAGTGTTAAGGGCAAACCGCTAGGAAATAAGAGAACAGGAGACTACACAATCATTGAATCACTGGATGTTAAAACTAACCATGACATAAACTAGGAGATTTAGTGACTAAGAAAAAGATAACAAAGGACTCACTGCTATCGCTAGTTCACTGAAAGGCTTGAAGACAAGGAAAAATATTGTGCAATTCAGCAAAGGCAGGGAAAAGAATGACCACGTGTAGATTGGAAGACTTAAGTGACCAAAAAGTAACGCGCAAATAGAAGGAACTAGGGAACACTCAAGACAAACCAAGAAATTGATCACTTAAGGAAAAAATACATAAGGCAAGGGTTTTCTAACACAAATATGATGGATTTTGAAGAATTCTAAAATCCTAAACTAGACAAAGGCATAAGCAAAGACATAGGACAAGGACCTGAAGAAAAACCTCAGAAAATCTAAAATATACCCAAGAGTGGCTCTATCTAAGGATGCTTGAATGCAAGTTCATAGCAAGAAAACATGAATCTCTAGGTGGTAGACCACAAAACTCTAACCTATAGCAGGAAACAAACACAACTATACATATATATAGATCTACTGTGCATGTAATTAATTGAGAATCAATTGAAGAAATACTTCAAGAATTGTCCATGCACTGGAAATTCCTATTCTTCACCATTCAAATTTCTTGAGAAATATGAATCCTTTCCATGAATTTGATAAATAATGAAAGGTCCTAACCACAAGGATTCAAATTTTTTATGCTTTCCTTTGTCCTCATCCCTGGCATTCCACTGAAGTACCATATCACCAGGCTAGAATTTTCTAATAGTAGCTCTTTTGTCAAAAAGATATTTCATTTTCTATTGTAACTTCAAATTTTCTTTTTGCCCCTCTCTTCTAAATTCATCCAATTCCACTAACTGAATCATCTTGTCCTGTAATAGATCACTGATTTCCATTTCTTCTTCTCTTATAAACTGGTAAACATGCAACAAATTATTATCTGAAAGTCTGGACTTTACACCATAAACCATCTCAAAAGGGGATTTTCTAGTTTCCTTCTTTTCAATAATTCTGTCAGCCCATAATGCCAATTTTAGTTTTACATGCCAACTCCTTTTGTTCTTTTCCAAGGTTTTATTTAGAATCTACAGTAAACTCTTGTTACTTGATTCTTCCTAACCATTGGCCTTTGGATGGTATAGGGATGAATATGACAGAACTATTCCCATTTCAACACAAAAATCAATGAATTCCTATGACCTAAAGCTCATAGCATTGTCCATTACTAGTCTCATGGGTACACCAAACCTAGTAACTATGTTATTCATCACAAATTCAATCACTACTATACTGGTTGCCTTTTTGGTTGGAATGGATTCAACCAATTTAGTAAAATAATCAGTGGCCACCAAAATGTGGCTATGCCCTCCATAGGACTTTTTTGAGAATTCCCCAATAAAATCCATGCCCCACATAGCAAAAGGGGCTTCTCCAACCACATGATTCAATAGCAAGGTGCCTGAGAATTTCAATTTATTTGAAAATATTTGACACAACTCACATTTCCTAATGTATGAATGGGTATCCTTGAACAATACAGGCCAATAATATCCATCTCTCAAAATCTTATGAGCTGTAGACCTAGTTGAATGATGCCATCCACACAATCCTGAGTGCATATCTTGCAAAACCTTCTCAGATTGCTGTTTGTCTAAACAAAATAACAATATCCCATCATTGTCTTTCCAAAATAAATCACCTTGTATCAATACATACCTTTGAGCCTGCAACTTCAAGCTCCTTCTTTGATTATCACTCAACTCTTGTGGGAAAACAACATGTTTGAGAAAATAAACAATGTTTGTGTACCATGGTTGCATTTCAATACTTGTCACATCTCCTCCCCCTATGGACACATTATTTACTTGCACAAGATCCATATTTTCCTCTGTCATAAGCTTAGCAAGTCCTAGACCTCTTACAAGCTTGGTAATATGGATCTCAATATCAAACTCTTGGATCCTATTAATCCATTTACATCTTTTCCCACTAACCTCACTTTGACTCAAAATGTCTTTTACTGCTGCATGGGGTACATATGCATTCACCTTAGCACATACTAGATAAGGTCTAAGGGCCTTGACTATCTTGACTAGTGCATATGCATGTTTCTCCATCATTTCATAGTTAAGCTCAGTAGATTGCAGTGATTTGCTAAAAAAGGCAATGGGATGTTCAAACCCTTCTTCGTCCTTTTGCAACAAAATAGTTGTAATTGTGTGAAAATATGCAAAGGAAAATAAAGAGAAAGGCTTGGAATAGTCAAGGGATATCAAGATAGGGGCTTCTTGGATTGCTTGTTTGATCTTTTCAAAAGCTTGTTGAGTCTCATAGTTCCAATCAAACTTCACATTTTTCTTCAAAAGCTTGACTATGGGTTTGACTAGTTCTGCGAAATTTGCAATAAACCTCCTGACAAAATTAATCTATCCTAGAAAAGACTGTACACCTTTGATATTCTTAGGGGGAAGGACTTTTTTGATTGCCTCCACTCTTTCTAGATCAATTCTAACTCCCTCCTTTGACACTATATGACCAAGCAATTTTCCCTCAGTGACAGCAAACTGACATTTTTTTGGGTTTAGTGAGATACCAAACTCCAAAGCTTTGATAATAACCTTCTCCAAATGGTTGCAATGATCCCCAGCTTTCTTGGAGTATGTAGTTAAATCATCCTAGTATACAACCATAAGGATATTAATTAGATCTTTGAAAGCAACATCCATTGCCCTCTGAAAGGTTGCTCCAACATTCTGTAGACCAAAAGGCATATGAACATACACATATGTTCCCAATGGGGTGGTGAATGTTGTCTTGAATTGTTCAGATTCTCTAACCAAAATCTGGTTGTATCCTGGAAAACTATCCATCATAGACAACAATTCACAACTAGTCACTCTATGCAACATAGCTTCCATGTTTGGCAACCCATAATTATCTTTGAGTGAGGTAACATTTAAATTCTTGAAGTCTACACAAAGTCTAATATCAGCATTCTTCTTCCTAACTGGCACAAGATTAGAGACCCAGGAAGAATGCCTAATTGGCTCAATGATACCAACATCTCTTAATTTTGTCAATTCATCTTCAATCTTTGTGGCTAATAAGGGATTTATGGGCCTCTATTTCTATCTAAATGGTTTGGTATCTTCCTTTAAGGGAATCTCATGTTGAAAAATATCTTCTCTATAAGCTTTGAGGTCATCATAAGACCAAGCAAACACATGCTTGTACCTTTTCAACAATCTTATCAAATTTCCCCTAACCTCTCTACTCAACCTTTTCCCAATGTATACCATTTGAGGGGATGTTTTAGATCCTAAATTTATTTCTTCTAAGTCCTCCATTTTGGTATTGGACTTTTGAGATAAATACCCATCATTTATCTTGAACATGCCTTCTAATTCCACTAATCCCTTAGGTATATGATTTGTGGGAAATTGGACTATCTCATTTCCCATAATGCATTCTTTTCCATCAATAATCTACTGTGAAGCATTGAAATCTATCTGTTGCCCATCATACTGATCTAGACCTTGAAGAAACCTAAGGATATCAAAGTCATTTTGAAAAACTTTCCAATTGTACACATTGTCAGGTACTGCAGGCCTACTTTTAACTTCTAACATGGACACACCAGTTAGAGTAATGTCATTTTTTTTTAGAGCCACATTGGCTAGGAAATCAGCCATGATATTGTTTGACCTTTCTACCCAAAGGATATTGAAAGCCTCAAAAAACTCTAGTCTATCCCAGACAACATGCTTATACAATTTTCACTTCTTATCCTTAGCAGCATATTTAGATCTAACTTGGGCTATAATCAATTGGGAATCACCATGGACTTTTAAGCATTTGATACCATGTTTTATAGAAACATCTAACCCCAATATTAGAGCCTCATACTCAGCAGTATTATTGGTACATTCAAAAGTTAATAGAAAAGAGTATTTGAAAGTAGTACCTAAAGGGGAAATAAATACAACACCAACTCCTAAACCTTCCTTAGAGCATCCACCATCAAAATATATTTTCCAAAACCCATCTTGTTGTAGTATTAGTTCATCCACTATTGGGTCTATATTTTTCATTTGAGGTATTATCTCTTCAATCATGAAGCTATCCATGTCAATGTCCACAAAATAGTTTAAATCCTTTGGTGCAACCTTTCAACCATCACTAAAGAACAGGGCTCCCTAAACAACTTTACTTTTATCCCATTGATTGGAATAGTGGCATATAATAGATCCAATTGCAATTTTCCTCCTACTGCTACAGCCCACTTTCTTGATAGAAGCATGCCATAATGGGGTTTAGTATCCACAACAACCACATCCATCTTATATGTGGCCTCTGGAAATGCAGCAATTTTTACTTCGATTCCAACTAAAGTTCCCACAATAGGCACTACCCTATTATCCATGGCATAAAACCTACCATTGGATGTGTCTACTTGCAATCCTAGCTTCTCATCACATGATAGGGCATTACAGTGGTAGCAGCACTAGAGTCAATCATATAATTTTTTAGCAAGAAATTATTCACAATCAAAGTAATATAGAAGAGATCAATGGAGGAGCATTCTAGTGTCACAATGTTTCCAACACATATATCAAAAATATAATTAGTCATTTCAAAATTATCCATATTATTTCCCTTTTCTTACACAATAGGATCTATTCCTTGTTCACTTATAAGAGCTAGAGTCGTTGTCTTATGCTCTTTGATTTTTACCATCTCTAACAAAGGAATAGAAACCTTCATTTGAGATAAGCCATGACTCAAGTCAAAAGTGGGAGGATTAGTAAAAAGGTCAGAAGAATATTTTGTCTTTCTAGTCTTCCTCTTGGACTTGTCAACAACAACTTCCTTATTCCTCTTGTTGTCTATAATAGGTTCCTCTCTTCTATTATTTCCATTTTTACCCTTGATAACATTTTGCCTAGAATGCTCTTTTCTTTGAATTTCATCTTTGATAAACACTGATCTCAGTACTCCTTGATCAGCATCCACCCTTCTTTTCCTCAAATTGTATGAGGACTTAGCTTGTGTTATGGTTGCCACAGTCAAGGTTCTAATCTCCTCTTCACTGGGCTTTCTCCATTGTTTCTCATTTGATCCTGATTCAACCATATTATTCTTACATGTATCAAAATCAGATTCCTCTTGATCAGAGTGGGTGAATATTTGTTGTTCATAGTTAGGAAGGATCCTTCTCTTATGATCAACATCAGCACAAATATCTTCATCATCTAAGGACACAATCTCTTCCATCTTCTGAGTGGTAAACATATTTGTTAGAAATAGGGAATACTGAGAGGGGGGGGTGAATTAGTATTCTACAAACTTTATCTTTTTCCCAATTATGGATATAACAGATTATCTTTATACATGCATAACATAAGAAGATAAACCACATGCATAGCAATAAAGAACTCATAACACATTATTTGTTCTCGAGGAAACCCTGGCCAATGGAAAACCTTGGTGGGGATGGTACCCACAAAGATCCACTAATCAAAAGTATCATGTTAAGGATGTTGACCCTATTAGGAGTCTATTACAACCATATAGTGTATCAGTCCTGATTAAGGGAATATAGGCCTTGTTAGAAGCCTCAAACCTGTTAGGAGTTGGTAGTACAAAATGTGATTACCAGATGAGCCCACTGCCCAAACAAGTAATGTACAATATACACTAATTACAAAAATAAATTAAGGTACATAACCTTATTCTGCTTGCATCAATATCTCTTCGCTGCTCTTTCACTATTGCTATTACAAATGCATCATATATTTCCCATCATATCACTTGTCCACACTATTGTGTACCACTTTACAATTAAAATTACATTTAAATTTATACCAATATCTTTATCCAAGATTTAACATCTAGGATGTCATCCCTTTATATTTTTAAGTCATTATTTTGATAAACAAAATAATCCCTTAACTCTTTACTAGTTCTGTCTTCATACTCTGTCTTGTCGACTTGACACTGTCTTTGGTAAAAATATCATAACTTCTTCCGTACATTCCATACTAACTTGTACTTTGAGATGGGAGTTAAATATTCATCATAGAGTCTATGTTCAAGTGTGAAAGCACTGAACTTACTTCAATCAACATCACAAACAAAAACTATGTCCAAGTTCACTGGTGAAAACACTGTCTCACACTTAGACAAATTTGCAATGTGCTCTGTCATACTTGCTCTCTGACCTGTGCGATCTTCATGTGGATCATATGTTTCCATAATGAAAACATCTATGTAATCAACTCAGCCAAATTTCCAAAAATTTCCCCCTTTGTCATTGGTGGCAACATATGAGAAAATTGGCTAAGTGTACAACTTCAAACTCTCAAAATTGCTCAAAATTGTGGCCATAGTATAAAATATATACTATCCTTATAACTCCTCAAAAAATTATTATCTCCAATACAATACTCCCCCTAGGAGTATCAATCCTTATCATATACAATCAATTTTCTGATATATATCTCTCCCCCTTTAACAACAATGACAAAATAAAGGTAGGGAGGGTTACAAAATTGTATCTCAAAAAGATTATACCTCAATTTAATTATTGCACAGTTGGTAGGCTTGCAACACAATCTACAAAATCTATCTTCATAGCTTCTATCTCCTTCTCCCATGATTTCTTGATGGAATCTACCACATTAAGTAGTGCACTTAGTCCATAAGATGCTATTTCACATGCTTGGAGGTTTTCAAAGTTAAACTTCTGAAAAGATGTCTTCACTGAAAGACATTCTTCCAACTGCTCTTCAATAATGCTTAACTTCATAGAAGTATGCTCTCTCAAAAGAGTGAATCTTTTCAATTTTCTATCTCTCTCATCTTGCACAACTCTAATTTCATCATATAGCTTCCAAACTTTCTTCTCAACATCACATACCTTCACATTGGGGCTAGAAAGAAGGTTAGTTTCATTCAGAATTTCTACTTCCTTCAACTTTATCTTCTGATCTTCTTCTGTTGTCAAGATCGCTGATTTTGTACACTGTATGTACAAAGATTTACCTATTTCCAAATGCTTCCTCAAATCCTTGATACAGATATCAAGAGTGTTGATTGTTACAAGTAGTGGTTGTCATTTCACCAAAAGATCGACATGTTAATGCTCGATACAACCACTAGACTTATAGAAGACACAGGAGGCTATTAAACCATGTCATGAATCTTGAGGGGAGCATTGACCATTTTTCTAACAATCTCCCCCTCAGCATTACCCAAGGGGATTTAAACCTATGACCAAGCTCTAATACCACTTGTTACAAGTAATGGTTGCCGTTGCACCAAAAGATTGACTTGTTAATGCCTGATACAACCACTAGACTTATAGAAGACACAGGAGGTTGTTAAACCATGTCATGAATCCCGAGGGGAGTGCTAACCATTTTTCCAACATTGATATCATTCCTAATGTTTTGGCTAATGTTCAAAAGAACTCTAGCCTCACAGGCTGCTTGTGATTTCACTTTTGCAATATCAAACAAGTTTGTGAATTCTTTGTCAAAAGTGCTCATTACCTTCTTTTCTTTCTCCATAGGGTATGCTTCTGCAATTTTTGTAGTTACAGTGCTTTGTAACTTCTCAGTTAGTTCCTTCAGACACCCTTCAAGAATTTTCACTTTCTTATTCTTGCCAATGATTTTATTCAAGGATGTGATCAATTCCAACTAATCATCATCATCTACTTCCTTTCCCAAATGCTCAATCATAGATCCAATTTGATTTTTCTTTCTAGTCTTAGGAGTAAGACTGATATCTTCTTTGGTGGGAATGGGTACGTGTTTCTCTATTACTGGGGGTTCCACAACTATTGTCTCTATTTTCTCTTCTCCTTTTGCAGTTTCATGTTCTTCAAAGGCCGAATTGTCGACAATGTTCTCCAAATTCTTGAATACATTATCATCAGTATCCAAGGTGATTTTTGTTCCTTCTACATTCATTGTTTCATCTTCAATATTAATAGCTAGAGGAGAGGGAATGTCCTCTTGTTCTATCTCACCTACTTGCTCTGCTACAACTGACTGTTCTCCAACATTTTCTGACATAACCTTGATAATAGCTTGCTCTGTCTCAGAATTGATTTCTTCATATCTGCCTCCCATAATTTGAATAGTTCTCCTTTTGGTTCTCAAATGGGTACTTAAGGCTTTCATGATATAACCAAAATGTGTTTCATCTCTTACTACACAAAGCTTCCTTACAAGATTTTCTCTAAGAGTTGTGTCTTCATATCATGCTCTCTTCTTCCTATTCACAAGTTTATTGTACAAATCATCAGGCATCTGATCCTAAATTGTATCAAACTTCTTATTAGCCAAAATCATATGCTTTACAACTACATTCTCCAGATTAAGTCTGTATGTATAGTCATAAAGATCATAGTACTTGTTCATTATTGTAAAGTCTCCATCCTCAATGATCTGCTCATTAAGCTTCTCAACTTTTGGTTTCCAAGCTTTCTTCTTAACAGTAGTGACATCATCTTTTATTTCTTCAATTTTTCTTAGAACTGGTTGCACTAAAGTCTTCTATCTCTTTCCTAGTCTAGTGGCACTTTCCTTTAATCTTTTGCTAGGTGTGGAGGAAGTGGATCTAGTAAACATCTTTTCTTCTTTATCCTTCTCAATTTCTTCCACTTTTACCTTCACTTGTGGTTCATCCTCTTGTACGACAATTGATGATAAAGGAGGGATAGACAAAACTTCTTTTTGTCCACTCTCTCTGATTTCTGCTACTGTTTGCTTTGCTACCAAAAACTCATGCTCTATCATCCATGTATCTTTTAGGATTTTCTTTATAGTGCTCTCAACTCTCTTCTTAGACTGCTTCTCTTCAATTAAGGTCTTTGCGGAGTTGAAGTTCTCCTCAAAGGTTCCAAACCAGTTACACTGAGTGTCCAACTTACACTTAAGTAACCTATTAACATACTCTTTAGTTTCTACCGCAGATATCTCATAGCCAAGAGGGTTTATGAACTCTATTCTAGCCTCTACTGCTTCAATATAGGTAAAGTCAGTATCCACCATAAAACATATATCATCTTTATATTTCTCAACAAGAGACTTAGGGATCCTTGATCTGCTAGACACAATATTCTGAAATGTCTTGATAACCAGTATTGCACTCTCATTTAATTTGTCAATAAAATGTCTTTTGTACACTAGGTTAATCCTTTCCATTGTATTTTGGCCATCATTCTAGTCATTTCCAACGGTGTAAGGAAATCTCCTCAATAGATGAAAAAACATATAAGTGATTAAGGATGAGAACCAAAACTATGTATACTTAGTTTTCTTAATCTTCTCCAAGTTCTCAAACAATTGAATTCTTATAATTTCACACATATCAACTTGTACCCTATCAACACACATTAGATAAGTTACATGTATCATTCTAGCTACCATGTCATCCTCTCTTGAATTTGCACAAAACTTAGTAGTTAGGATCTTGCATAAGTATCTCACATCATCTTGTTTGATCTTACTAATCACAATTCCTCTACAATTATAGGATGAATTTTTGTTGTCAATGATTTTTTTCTTCATGTTTTTCTCATTAAAAGGAATAGCTCCTATTTTAGATAATCCAGTGACTTCATGAATCAAATCAGCTGTAATATCTATCACTCTATCTTCTAGCCAAAACTTCCCATTATGAATTCTACTCAAGATAATTTTAGTGCATTCTTCATTATCAAATTCATACTGTAATCCATACTTAACAATTTCATTATGTTCCAAATATTCAAAACCTTGTTTCAGTGTCATATCTTGATTGTAAATCTTTTGATATTCATTTGTGAAATCACTATCACTAACTGTCTCTAGTTTGCATCCAAGATAACTTCTAACATTCTCCAAATGTAAAACTCTATCTGGTACGAATGATAAAGTAAACCTAGGGTCATCTTCCAAGGGTTCTACTGGTTCCCTTTTCAACTTAGGTCTATTCTTATCTCTGACATTGTGTATTAAAGAAACATCCATGATTTCTTCAAATTCCTTTACTAATTTAAAGATTTGTCAAGTAAAATACCTTAATTTCATGATTTTAGGGCTTGCATAGATTTGGCACAAAATTCTTCTCCAAATCCTTGCAAAATGCTTCCAGTCACTGCTCTTTGATCTCTTTGACACTTGAATTCTCTTTGATGATCAAATAATACTGATCATAACCTTTTATTAATTCAATCTCACTTAGATATGACATCGCATTCAATTCTTTTGTCATTTATTTCAAAAAAGTTGTTTCTGCTAACCTACAAAACTTAAAACTTCTTGCAATCTCGCAAAACATAAAAATTTTCTTTGCGCTCTTAACCATAGCATTAGAACATCATAAACTACATTGCATTAATTGTGCAAGACTCAGTTCATCATATATCTACTTCTACACTAATCTAAGTTCCTATTCTACTGTAATTTACATAAATTAAGTAATTTGGGATAGGTCAAGTAAAGATTCATTCTTACCTTTCAATACTTCACCTTCCTGATTACCTTCAATGTTGAATATGTCTCCTTGATCTATGCTTTTGTTAAACTTCACTTCATCTAAATTACTACAACATTGTTTCTGACTGTTCCTTGCATCTCCATTTCTTCTTGCATGATTTCTGGGATTAGGATTAGGATGAAAAACTCTATTGTTCATTCTGCAAAACCTTGTTGTATGTCCAATCTGGTTTCATATCTGACAAACAATTCCATTATTTCCATATCTTGGTCCAGGCTAATTGATGTGTGATCTATAGTTTCTAGCAATGTGTCCAACCTTGTTGCATCTATAACATATTACTCCATTTCTTCTGTTCATATCTTCAGTAGGTTTCTTATCTACATTGTTAGTATTCCTAAACATTCTACTACCATCATTATTTTCAATAAATTTAGGTTTCCTACATTCAATAGCTCTATGTCCAAAACCATGACAATTATAACAATAACCATTAAGAGGTTTAAATTGCTTACCTGTTCAATCTCTCTTCATATGACCAATAGTATTACAAGTGTAGACACTTAAAAATCCTTTAGAAAATAAAGTATTTTTATTTTCTAAAAAATCCCTGATGACATCATCATTTATTAATTAATTATTTATTTAATTAATTAATTTATTTTTATGTCATTAAATCCCTTTTTCTTAATTAAAAATATTTAATTAAGAAATCCCTTCCAAAAATGTTTAAATCTTATTTAAACATTATTCTCCTTATTTATTAACTATTTTAATTAATAAATTGACCAAAAATCCCAAAATAAATAATTAATTTATTTTTTTGCCCAAAACTTGGCCAATTCCCTTTAGACCACTAACCTCTTCCAAAATCTTCTAATTCCTTCTTAATCTCGATTAAAAGGCTAATCCCATCTTTTCTAACCCTAATCCCAAGGCTAAATATTTAATTAAGGTTAAATATTTAATTTTCATATTTATTGAAAATATTTTAATAAATATTCCTAAAACTTAAGCTTTTGGAATGAATAAGCTTTTATTCCATGAAACCAAGGAGAATTCTAGACTCTTCTAGAATCTTCTCAAATCCAACCTCTTCACCCATCCTAATCCTAAAATCTCCTAATCCTACCCTTAAACCTTTGTGCAATCCTAACCAAGCTTAAGACTTTCCTAAACCAAAGCAAAGTCTTCCCTTCCAAATATCTCAACCACAAAGCATTTATTGCTTCCCCAAAGTCTTCAAAGCCTCTTAAAGCCCATTCATTGCTCTTACAAGCATTTATTTGGAGAGTTATGAGCTTGGAGCCCCCTTTGTTGACTCCTCTTTGCCCTTCCCTTCATCCACTCACCTTGTGACATGTGTCACCTCCTGATTGGCTGAGAACTAGCACAATCCATGTGCTTCCCTTTGAATGAATCTTGGCCTCTCTTAAGGATTTCAATCCTGGCCATTCATTCCTCCTACCCCAAGCCTTTAGAAATCCTATAAATACCCATCCTTTCAAGAGAAAATCAATCCACTTTTTCATTCTCAAGCAATAGCAAACTTATAATGCCATTTTCATTCTAGACTTAACATAAATCATCTTAATTAGTTTATTTTCAAAGTATTTTAGCTCATCATAAGCTTAGAAATAATGGATTAATCTAGCTTTTCATTATTGTTTTGCATAGCATAGCATCATATCACATCTAATTTGGTCTAAAATCAATCCTAGATTACTCATCATGTAGCTTAAATCTCCATTAAAGCATAGCTTGAGTTCTTGAGGCCTTAGGGGCAAATCAGGTGCTCCATACCTATTTTGTGCCAATTTTGGGGTTTTTCATGAGCTTCAAATCATCCTAAATGCATTAGAGCATGCTCCAAATGCTTAGAGAGCACATCCACATCCCTCTAATCTGAGCAAATCAAACAGTGCATGGGTGCAAACTGTTTCTAGCTCAATCTGAGGTGGCTTTGCTTAGAGCTCTTTGTTTTTGTTTTGATTGTATGCTAGATTAAACTCTTAACGTTTGATTGATTTGAGCCTTTCAAAATAGATAACAGGTACCCTCGAAAGCCTTGCTCACATTCTGGCATGCCTGATGGGACCAAAACCATAATCATTTTGATGAGATTATACTTTATATGCTTGTATTTGCAGGAAACAAATGAAATGTCACCTTCAAGCAATTAAATGTTGCCTACAGCAATTAAATGTCACCTTCAAGAAAAGAAATGTCACCTTCATGAAAAGAAATGTCACCTACAAAAAATATAGTCACGCCTTCAAGCAATTAAATAAAGCATTCCAGAAATCAAATCACGCGTACAGACACTATTTTCACGAATGGTTACTGGCAGATTTCTGCCAGCCATAACTTCTATTCTGCCTCTACTTCTTCTTCTATCGCCTGCATGTAATTAAATCATGCCTTCGAAGAAAGAAATCACACCTATGCATAGTTATCTATCGCCTATAAAGGTACAGAATGTCACCTGTAAGAATGAAATGTCACCTTTGAACTTTCCAGCGTCATCTATAAGCTGGACAGTGTCACTTTTTGGTGTTTTTCTATCTGGCACTGGATTTATTTTTTATTTTGCAAAAGGTCAAACTCAATCTTGAATGAAACTAAAGGAAAGAACTTAGGTCCTAAAGTGTCATTGTCATTTTGAAAATCAAACCCAATCTTGAATGCACTAAAGGGAACGAACACTCTATTCCCTCTCTTGTTTCAGATTTCAAAAGCAATTAAATGAACACAATCTTGAATGATCTAAGGATAAAACAAAGCACATTTTCAAAGTTCCTAAATCAACTCGCAAATATCAATCTTGAATGCCCAAAAGGAAAGAACTTGCAAACGCTCAAATCATTTACGTTTTGAAGAAAGAACAAATCAAAATCTAAGCACGTGTGTCTTCATTTTCAAAGTTCAGACAAACTTAATCAATTTGGAAAAATGAACAAACTTGCTTGATGTGCATCTAGGAGTTTTCATTTTCTGTAAATCCTTGTTAAAGTAAGCAACGTAGAACATTTGGACTCAGACAAGTTCACTTGTTCTACTTTTAGTGAGGCTTTTCCAGGGAGAAAAGCGCTTCCTCCTCGGAGAATGACCTCAAACCGATATCCCCCCCAGCCGGTATATAAATAAAGTGAAGGAAAAAATTACTCACTTACATCTCCTAATCGTCAAGTGTCTTGTGCCAAATACAAATGTCTGGGGAAAGGTAAATATTCCTCCCCCAGTGTTGTTGGCTAGGCTCTTAAGTGAGTCACAGGCGGTCAGCATAACCGGGTATGGAGACTCCACGGAACTATTAAAAACCTGATAAAATAGAGGCTACCCTATCTACATCCAAAAGTATCAAAATCCTTGTGCAAGGACCGATTCCAAGGGGTTTACCGGATCACCTCAAGATTACTCACCATTTGTATTCCCTTTTAGGGGGTACCAAGCTGTGGGCAAGCGATTTTGATACTCACCTTCCTTAGGCAGATCTGTTTGAAGTTCTTGACAGTCAATACTCCGTGAAAACACTTGTTGGAACATACACTTTCAAAAGCTTTATCAAAGTCAGTCATCCTGCTTGTATCCCGCAAGGTTTCTTTGTCCCTTGCGAAGATTGCTTTTTCAAAAATCTTTGTTGAAATATATCCTTTGCCATTGGAAAACATCAAACTGATCTACAACTTGGTTCAAGATACTCAGGACAGCCATGTCAGTCCAAATCCTCCCAAAATCCAAAAAATGTCCAATGCTTTCAGAATCTCAAATCATGGTCTTCCAATCATATTCAATCCAGTCTTGTCATCCTTTCCTCTTATCCTAGGTTAGCAAAGTCATCTTGGTCATCCCCCATCCCCTTATTTGTCTTCCTCTAGAGTCAGTCTTCTTCCAATCTTAAGCCAAATCCAATCCTAGTCTGATCCTATCAATCATCCCAATCTGAGTCTTAGTCTTCCAACCCATCTTCGTCCTCCATCCTTATCCAACTCATCCACAAGTCAGCATGTCTCAAAACTATTATGATGAGTTTGGTTATTATGTCTCTCCCCTAAATCTGTCCTATCCCAAAGATGATGAAAGCCTTGTAGATCATGATGCATATTTTGAAAATCTTAGCAAGTTTGCTCCAAACATCCCCCAGCATCCAATCATTCCTCCAAAATATCCTATCATGCCTTCACGCTTATCCACTAGCACTCCCTTTCATGTCCTTGGCAAGGCAAATCCATTATCTTATCCATCCACACCTTATCCCTATCTTAAACCTACACATCCTCCATATGCATCCTTCATACCTCCATCTCCTGCTATGGTCATATCCCAATCTCCACCATTCCCTCAAAACACTTCACGCTACTTCCATTATCTAAAACCTCCATCCACTCATCCTCCAAATCACCCCCAAATCCAAAATCCTAGTCTGCCCATCCTTTATCCAAACCCTCCATCTACTTATCCTCCAAATCATTCTGAAAACCAAAAACCAAGTCTTCCAATCCTTTCTCCCAACCCACCATCCTCCAACTCCTCGTCTACACCGACATCTCCTCAAGAAAGTTCACAATCTTCCACCCCATCTTCATATGAGGAATATCCTAGCTCTCCATCTCCTCCACATTCCAATCCTTCTTCACCACGAAAGTCTCCAAGGAGTTTCACAAGGAAGCCAAAAAAAAATCCCACTCCTAAAGTTGAAGAGCCAAGCCATCTCAACACTTCATGTGAAGCCATCATTGCTGAGGCCCATCCATCACTCCCATCTATTATCTATCTTCCATACATCCCACTCATTGATCTTCTTCCATCTCCTAGCATCATTGAGTCCCTTCCATCTGAGGTCTCCATCCCATCCCCACTAACATCACCTCCTCCTAGCATTATCCAAAGCATATCTGATGAGCCTCATGAATTCGCCCCTCTTCTTACCATCACAGCTACAAAATCTTCCATCTGTTCATCCATACCATCTGAAGAGTTCTTCCTTCTTCCAGACATCACAGCTATAGAATCTCCCATCCTTCCATCCACCCGATCTGAAGAGTCCATCCATGCATCCCCCAGCATTCTATCCACACAAATCCTACCATGTCAAGATCTTTCCCAAAAGCATGTTGAAATACTCGCAGAAGAAAATCAAGATCCAATCCCTTCACTTCCCCCATCACATGTTCTATTGCTTCCATCACCCCCAATCCAAAATCCTACAATCCTAATTCCTCCAATCCAAGATCCTATCATCCTAGTTTCTCCATCTGAAGATTCATTACTATCCCCCAATCCCAGTCAAAATCCCACCATCCTATCCTCTCCTCTTGAGGATCTTCCAATCCAAACTGTCCCACAACCATCACTCTATCCTCTTGGATCACTTACATTTGTCAAAGGCAGTCCACTTGAAGCCGAAGAAATTAGTTTCATATCTTCCATCAGGGAATCAAAAATTGGATGTTTGTCATATTCCCCAAGTCAGAAATATCCTTGTTTGGATAAAATGCTCAAGAAATGGAATTATCAAGGCAAAGGCCTAGGCATCCATGAACAAGGAAATTTGGAGCCTATCCAAGATAAGAAACATCCAAAGTTATGTGGCATTGGTCACACATCAGAAGAAGACACTTCCTCCAGAAAGGTTGGTACAACTAAAGCTAAATTCAAGCATCCTTCCAAACCCACCATCACATCTCCCAAAGCATACAACACCATTCCTCCTCCTCCATCGTTACAACCAAAGACAACTTATCACATTCCTCCTTCATCCTCCAAATCCATTTTGGGTCCCTATGTCCCAAAATCTTCCAGCACATATCCTCTACATACCCAATCCATTTTGGGACCTTATATCCCAAAATATCATTCCCCATCTTATCCTACTCAGTCTTTCATCCACAATCCAAGCATCCCTAGTCAAGATCAACAAAGGAACATTCCCAAATATCCTATCTACCAATCTCCCTCCATCTCTCCATCCACATTTCCTCCATCCCGCACATCTCCTCATATTCACTCTGATGCTCCCCACAATTTGGATACCATATCTAATATGAATAAAGGGAAATATCCACAAAAATCCAAGGATTGCCATGTCCAGTCTAAACGACATGCTCAACCCAAGAAAAATCCAATCAAGCAATCCAAAGCATCCCAATGGCTACAAAGGCCCAGAAAAGCACAAGAAAAATTTACTACATGGCCACTAAGGCTCAGCAAAGCAAAAGAAAAATCTGATGCATACCAATGGCCACAAAGGCCCACCAAAGCTAAAGCAAAAATGATGTGGATCCCAAAGCAAAAAGATGTAATGCATCTAAAAGAAACATCTACAATGGCATCCAAAGTTGCTAATCCCCTAGCTATTCAGTCTTCTCCTCCATCTCCTAAATCTATTTTGGGTCCCAAAGATTCAAAATCTTGTAGTGTAAATCCTCCATCACATTCACCTCTATCTTCCACGTCCTATCCGCTTCATCCACCTTCCTCACAACATGTGCCAATGTTGGTCCTAGCAGCATCTCCCTATCATGATCACTTTCCATCTTTCCATCCAAACACTTTCTACCACCATATATCCCATCTACCCTATCCAATCTGTGCTTTTGCATAAATTCCTCCATCCTAACAAAGTTGTACCAACATCCAAGCACATCAGAAAGATCAGTGAAGAACGTCAGTGACAAATCAGAGAAATCAGTAGGTCAGCAAAATCAGAAAACATCAACAACAAGTCAAAAGATTAGTGAAGAAAGATAGCAACACATCAAAAATATCAGAAGGTCAGCATCTAATCAGCGAAAAATCAAAAAATCCATAAAAATTGGAAAAAATCAAGAGAAAAGTATCAAAAAAAGAAAAGAAAAAGAGAAAAACATTCGTCCTATGGTGAAAACTTGGCAATTCAAGCACCTTGGACAAGTACCATGGTAAAAACCTGGCAAACAGGCATCATGCGTAGGTCCCCCCCCAATTCCTTTCTGTAGTTGGGGGCCATTCCCTTCTATCACCTCTTATCCAACATCTCCTCCATCCCATTTGTCTCTCGCTTCCTTCATCCTCCTTTTTGGATCTTGATGACAAAAACAAAGACTACCAGGTATACATGCTTTTGGGCACCTTCTTGGCATCCATCACACCTTTCGGCTACATATCCTCTATCCAATCCATTCATCCTATCTTCCATCTACCTTCCTTATCCTCTTATCAGCATATCTTTTGTCGAATCATACCCCATTCTACTACCTCTGAATGAATGAACTATCCTAAGCAGGGGGCATCTTATTCCTTGGTGACATATTCCTTGGAGACTATCTTTCATCCAAAATCTTCCATCTTCCAAACCTCAAGAAAATCCACCATCCAATCTCCCCAAATCTTCCTCTAGCCAGATCCCTCAGTAGTTCTTCCATCCAAATCCAAATCTTCCTCCATCCAAATCTCCTAATAGTTCCATCATCCTCATCCTAAGCATTTCCTCCATCTTTCCATCACCTGATATCTTCCCTTGTCATTGGTATCTAGCTATAGGCTAACCTCATTGCCATCCAATGCCATTCATCCCAATCCAAACATTCCTAGCAGTCTTCTAGCCATCTTCCAATCCTATCCACATCCTCTAGCTATCCAACATCCAAGATCAAGCCAACCAATCCAATCACATCCTTAGTCTTATAGCAGGCCCTAATCTCAATCCAATCATCATCGTTGGGATATGTCCTTCCCAAATCTATGTCATTTTAGGACACATCTTCTGTCAGTCTATCTTGGCTTTCCAGCCCAACTGGGGCATCATCCTGCATATCTTTGGAGTTTACAGCTTCATCCCTAGGTTCTTTGTACATCCTAATCTTGAGTCTTGTACCATAGCGTCAATCATGTCTCCACCTAAACTCATTTGTACATATGTGTCTTTAGGTCCCATCCTTTGTGTTAGTTAGCCCTTGTCATTGTCTTGTTGTACATATCCTCGTCAGTCCTGCAGTAGTATTTGATCATAAATCTTGTCCTATCCAACCTCGCACTTCAGCAAAATCAATTGTCAACTATCCTTGATCATCATGACCATCTTTGAACTTCATCATTTGCCAATCAGCAACACAGCATTCTCCCCATCAGCATCGGGTCCACACAGATGTATGCTTCTATTTTGTCTGACCTAAGCCTAATCACGGGTCCCCTCAGTTGTATCCTCCCTGTCTGACTTAATCTTCCACCAAGCACGCCAGGTCCGTGTCGATGTATCCTTCCACATGTTCAGACCAATCTTCCCGCCATCAATCAAATCAAATCTCTCTCCTTGGCAAAGGTTGTCTTTTGGAGTTATCATTTTGGCCTTGGATTTTGTCCTTTGGGTCTTATTAATCTTTTACGGCTTCTCATTGTTCTCTACTCAAGGTCACCACGATCCTTTATATCATGGTGTGTAGCGAATGAGGACCATCTGGGGCAAGGTCTTTTGATCTTTTGCTTCTGCCTATGAGTCAGTTGTGTGTTTGTGGTTTCTTCAGCATCATTTCCACCATGCCTCCTTCAGGTTTCATGTGTGATGCTGGGGAAACCCTGCGTGTCTTTTTAGCATCAGTCCTCTGCAACACTGGTGACAAGGCCTCGTGATCCCAGTATCCTTGGCAGGTCTCTAGCATTGCTATATTAAACTAGGTTGTGCTCTCCACATTTGCACTTGGAGCTTCCCCAATCCCTTGCATCTTGCATCATATAGATTAATCTTGCATCCTCATGTAGCTGCATCTTGCATTTTGCATTTCATCTCATCTTGCATTCACCCATCTTTTCTCTTGGAAGCTTGGTTATTTATCTCCCCTTCTTCCTCGGCCCTCCCTTCTTTGTTTCCTTTCGAGAAAATTCCACAACGTTTACTCCTTGCGTTATTTTCTCGAGGGGGCACAATCCCTTATTCCTCTAAAATTCTAGCCTTGGGCATCTTATTTTATTGTCTTTGAAGCCATGTCACTTGTGGCATCGCATCAAAGAGGGGCAAAATGTAGACACCTAAAAATCCTTTAGAAAATAAAGTATTTGTATTTTCTGAAAAATCTCTGATGACATCATCATTTATTAATTAATTATTTATTTAATTAATTTATTTATTTTTATGTCATTAAATCCCTTTTTCTTAATTAAAAATATTTAATTAAGAAATCTCTTCCAAAAATGTTTAAATCTTATTTAAACATTATTCTCCTTATTTATTAATTATTTTAATTAATAAATTGACCAAAAATCCCAAAATAAATAATTTATTTATTTTTTTGCCCAAAACTTGGCCAATTCCCTTTAGACCACTAACCTCTTCCAAAATCTTCTAATTCCTTCTTAATCTCGATTAAAAGGCTAATCCCATCTTTTCTAACCCTAATCCCAAGGCTAAATATTTAATTAAGGTTAAATATTTAATTTTCATATTTATTGAAAATATTTTAATAAATATTCCTAAAACTTAAGCTTTTGGAATGAATAAGCTTTTATTCCATGAAACCAAGGAGAATTCTAGACTCTTCTAGAATCGTCTCAAATCCAACCTCTTCACCCATCCTAATCCTAAAATCTCTTAATCCTACCCTTAAACCTTTGTGCAATCCTAACCAAGCTTAAGACTTTCCTAAACCAAAGCAAAGTCTTCCCTTCCAAATATCTCAACCACAAAGCATTTATTGCTTCCCCAAAGTCTTCAAAGCCTCTTAAAGCTCATTCATTGCTCTTACAAGCATTTATTTGGAGAGTTATGAGCTTGGAGCCCCCTTTGTTGACTCCTCTTTGCCCTTCCCTTCATCCACTCACCTTGTGACATGTGTCACCTCCTGATTGGCTGAGAACTAGCACAATCCATGTGCTTCCCTTTGAATGAATCTTGGCCTCTCTTAAGGATTTCAATCCTGGCCATTCATTCCTCCTACCCCAAGCCTTTAGAAATCCTATAAATACCCATCCTTTCAAGAGCAAATCAATCCACTTTTTCATTCTCAAGCAATAGAAAACTTATAATGCCATTTTCATTCTAGACTTAACATAAATCATCTTAATTAGTTTATTTTCAAAGTATTTTAGCTCATCATAAGCTTAGAAATAATGGATTAATCTAGCTTTTCATTATTGTTTTGCATAGCATAGCATCATATCACATTTAATTTGGTCTAAAATCAATCCTAGATTACTCATCATGTAGCTTAAATCTCCATTAAAGCATAGCTTGAGTTCTTGAGGCCTTAGGGGCAAATCAGGTGCTCCATACCTGTTTTGTGCCAATTTTGGGGTTTTTCATGAGCTTCAAATCATCCTAAATGCATTAGAGCATGCTCCAAATGCTTAGAGAGCACATCCACATCCCTCTAATCTGAGCAAATCAAACAGTGCATGGGTGCAAACTATTTCTAGCTCAATCTGAGGTGGCTTTGCTTAGAGCTCTTTGTTTTTGTTTTGATTGTATGCTAGATTAAACTCTTAACGTTTGATTGATTTGAGCCTTTCAAAATAGATAATAGGTACCCTCGAAAGCCTTGCTCACAACAAGCAAAACATCTAACTTTGAATTCTCTTTGCATACCTTTGGGTGATTCCTCTTGCTTCAGTTTTTCTTCTTCTTTAGGTGTATCTTCAGATTTGTTGATCTCATCAAACTTCTTCTCATCTATGCTTTCAAATATTTTTAGATCTAGTTCCTTGCTTTCATCATTTTCTTTAAAAGTGTTGAATCCAAGACCAGTCTTATCATAGAATGGTTTTTGATAAGATATTTGTTCATCAATCTTCTCACTAGTTGAATATAGCCTTTCAAGTTGTTGTTTGGATTGAGTCAATTCACCTTTCACAATCTTATTGTATTTCTCAAGTTCATCATACTGCAAGTTGACTTTCTCAAGTTCAAATGTTACTTTACAAAGTTTAGATTTTAGTCCTTCATTTTTATTCTTTAGACTTTCATTCTCAGATTTCAAATTTGCTTCATTCTTTCCATTTACATCTTTCAAACTAAGCTTCAAATTCACTATCTTCAGTTCATGCTTAAGGATCTCATTTTCTTTTTCTAAATTGTCATCACAATCTTCAAGACAAACTTCAGATTCCTTTTCAGATCTCAGATCTTCCAACTTGTTTTTCAATTTCTCAATAAGGTTCTTTGCATTATCATGCTTTCTTTTCAAAGTATCTTTTTCAATAGTAAGCAAGTCAATTTGTTCAAGAGCTTCTTCAAGATTCTTCTATAGTTGATCCATATCCATAGAGATTTTACTCAAGCTACTACGCTTTCCTTGAATGATTCTTTTTCAAGTAACTAAGCTCTAATACCAATTGTTATAAATAGGGAATACTGAGAGGGGGGGGGGTGAATCAGTATTCTACAAACTTTATCTTTTTCCCAATTATGGATATAATAGATTATCTTTATACATGCATAACATAAGAAGCTAAACAACATGCATAGCAATAAAAAACTCATAACACATTATTTGTTCTCAAGAAAACCCTGGCCAAGGGAAAACCCCGGTGGGGATGGTACCCACAAAGATCCACTAATCAAAATTATCATGTTAACGATGTTGACCCTATTAGGAGTCTATTACAACCATATAGTGTATCAGTCCTGATTAAGGGACTATAGGCCTTGTTAGAAGCCTCAAACCTGTTAGGAGTTGGTAGTACAAAATGTGATTACCAGATGAGCCCACTACCCAAAAAAGTAATGTACAATATACACTAATTACAAAAATAGGTTAAGGTACATAACCTTATGCTGCTTGCATCAATATCTCTTTGCTGCTCTTTCACTATCACTATTACATATGCATCATATATTTTGCATCATATCACTTGTCCACACTATTGTGTACCACTTTACAATTACAATTACATTTACATTTATACCAATAAATTTATCCAAGATTTAACATCTAGGAAGTCATCCCTTTATATTTTTAAGTCATTATTTTGATAAACAAAATAATCCCTTAACTCTTTACTAGTTCTGTCTTCATACTCTATCCTGTCGGCTTGACACTGTCTTCGGTAAAACTATCATAACTTCTTCCGTACATGCCATACTAACTTGTGCTCTGAGATGGGTGCTCAATAGTCATCATAGAGTCTATGTTCAAGTGTGCAAGCACTGAACTTACTTTAATCAACATCACAAACAAAAACTATGTCCAGGTTCACTGGTGAAAACACTGTGTCACACTTAGACAAATTTGCAATGCACTCTATCATACTTGCTCTCTGACCTATGCGATCTTCATGTGGATCATATGTTTCCATAATGACAACATCTATGTAATCAACTTAGCCAAATTGCCGACAATATTAATAGCAGGCTTTTCATATTCTTCATAATCTCCTACATATGAGTTATCAGCTTCTTCCCCCAAAGCCTGAGCCACAACACATTGGAAAGGTGAATGAGGCATGTTACAAGCCACACACCAATGAGTGCTCTCGAAATTGTGTGTTGTATTTTTCTTTAAATGGTCTAGTGTATCTTTCCCTTTTTTAGGCTCATTATTATCAATGACATGCTTCCCATCCTTCCAATTTGTCTTATAAGGCATATCACATAAATTAGGGAATCTTTCCTACTTCTAATAAAGTGGTCTATTGTCCTGAAAATTTCTCCCACTCTTTTCAAAATTTATTGGGAAATCTTTGGCAACATTAGCCAATTTATCGATTTTATCATCATCCTTGGTTAGCCTTGCAAGTTGTGGCCTGGTCTCCTTCTACAATCAACCCTCATCTCTATTATACATTTGACCAGATGCCTTCCAGTTGCTATCAATATTTATGGCCAATTTAAGGGCATCTCTTAGGGTATGAGGATTCTTATCTCTCATAAGATATGACATTTTACCATCCATAGAATTAAAATATATCGTCACGCAAACTACATCATCTAACCTTAATACTTGGAACAATTTGTACATGGCCTTTTGGAATCTGCCATTAAACTCTAACATGCTCTCATTGTAGTGCTTTTTGATATTGTTAAATTCATTGAGCATGTAACTTGAATTAACATGTTCTGCATATTGTTCCTTAAAACATCTAACAAACTCATCCCATGATGCAATACTATTCTCCAGTAGACTCCTATACCAATACCTGGCATCTTCAACTAATGACTGAACAAAGAGCTTCATTACAACATCTTCATGCTCAATCTCATAATCATTAATTTCATATGTAAATAATTTTAGATGCTCTTCACATTTAACCACATTATTTCCAGTGAATAATGGGATTTTCTCTCTAATCTCATTTGGGATGACATTAGGCTGACCAGGGATACCATAAAAAAATAAAGGCCTATACCTATCCAGGTGAACTGGTCTCCTTTGGAAATTTGGCTGGGGTTGAGGAACTACTCCAACATTTTGACAAGACACATTTCCCATTGAACCACTAGTCATAGGTGGAACTGAATTGGTATTTAGATTTGGTCCGGGTGCATTTTGTCTGGGATATGAGGCTTGGGGATTGGAAATTGAACTGCAAGGCCTGATTTGATGGGATTGTTCCTGAAGTAACAGGGACTGAGCTACTAGCAGATGTATTTATATTGGCATGCAAGAAAGAAATATTTCTTTTCATTTCATCTGTAGTAGCCTCCAATTCTAATTTCTCAAGCTGGAGAGCCAAATCTTCTTCAGCCTTTCTAGTCTTTTCGAAATCTAGGCTTTCTTGGGAAATAGTGTTAGCATTAACAACATTCTTCTTAGGTTCATTGACACTTACACCAACCACTTTCTATTTTCCTTTATTAGGGATTTCCTTTGTGGCATTTCTAATATCCTCATTTCTTTTGATTTTAGATGGGTGTAATTTCTTGAGAACATGACTTGTTCCCTCAAATTCATCTTGGTTAGGTTTACCACCTTCAACCTAATTTCTTAAGGCCCCCATGTCACCAAACAGGTCTTTATCTAAACCTTGGACATCTTGGCTTAGATCCCTAGCATGGATTTCATTTTTCTTGGTTTTTCTTATAAGATCTTGCCTTTCCATAAGAAATTCATAAATTTGTTGTTCCCTAACCTTCCTTCTATTAGTAATTTCTAATAGTTATTCACGTTCTTTTTTCCTCAAAGCAATTACTTCCTCTCTTAATTTTTCTGAATCATATGAGGTAGTTTCTGTAGCATAAGTTTCCCCCAATTGATCTAGAGTTTCTCTTATAGAGTAAAAACCTACTTATGTGATCTCCTCTTCCTAAGAAGGGAAATTAACACTGGGCATGATTTTCTTAACAAGTTCTAGGTCATCAGAAGAAGAAGAATCTTCATGGGGAAGGGGTGTAGGGATTCTTTCTCTTGAGGGTCCAGGAGAGTTAGCAGTAATGTAACCTCTCCAAGACCACTGTTTCCTACAAGGTGTCCGGAGCTCATCACCCACATTACTCTCTGGATGATCCTTGAAATAAAACCTAGTAAATCTTGGCCGACTCATGGCATGTCACAACAAGATATAACAAAATTTTAACAGATACCAACAACTGGTAAACACAGATTTTTAGAGTCGCCACCCACAAACAAATGGGAATAAAATTACAACACCGGCCTGTAACAAACACAATGGATGGTATTACATGAACAACACAAATCCACTGCGTATTCTTGTTAGTTCCCCAATGGATTCACCAGTTTTGTTAGCACTTAAACTTGTAGATGAATAGAAGATTCATAAAACTCCTAAAATCAAAATTCATGTATATCCAATTGATGCATCTAGCACAATTCAAATGCTAAGGTATTAAGGTTTTAAAACCTTCTTCACTTCGAGTATGAAACTCAGGCGGGTTTACCTTTCAACAGCTTCTACAAAGCATGAAAATAGAGATCTATGTGCTTGATATAGATGATACAATTTAGAAAGTACAATAAATCTAAATTGAATAGATCATTTAGTTTTTAGATGATGAATACATGCAAATAAAGAAAAATCAATGCCTTATTTACTGGGCATTACAGTCAAGTCCTTCATCAGAATCATACCAAAACAAGGGTACTAGAACTTAAATGAAATGCCTAACATCCATTCTCCTAGTTACTAACCCTGCTATCAAATTCATGTATGAATAATCAATTCCTTGAGACCTCCCCAAAGACTTACTTCTTTCCTTGAAAGAAAACTTCAAGCTTAACCTCTATATTTACCTTGTAAATATATGCATTAAAGAGCCTTAAAATTTAATACATAAGAAAATTTAAAACAACCATACACAAAGACAACTAGAAGTAGCAAAGAAATTCCAATATTCTGTATTAATATTCAACTACATCAATACATTTAACAGAGACTTCCAAGGAAAAAGATCCTATATTCAGAATTCTTTTTACAAAGTATGTCGACCACCCTTACAAAAGAAGAAAAAATGCTATTTATAAAACTCTTCTTCTTGGAATCCTCAAAGAAAGGATGCAACAAGCTTTGGATGGCTAGGAAAGTGACTAGCACTACAGAAAAAAAAGTACAAACAATAGTGAAAAAGAGACTAGACAAACAGAACAACTTCCAAACAAATGCAATGTTCACAGCTGGCACCTTTGTCTAAGGATATTTTAGAGAAGTTCCTTAAGTTAGTTGCATGAATGATGGCTTCCATTACAAGCTAACTTACATCATTCTTTTTTTGACACATGCTCTCCCTAGAATTTTGGATCAGGTGTTAGGTGTACTCTATTCTTCTTCTTCTATTTCTTTGTACTTTTGTCCCAAGCTACCACATCATCATCAGAAGGCCAATTGAAACCCTGTAGTTCTTTCAATGATTTGATCTACAACTCCCACTAAGAATCAGTGATTCCTTTAATATCTACAACAAACCTTATTCAATCACTCTCAACTTTGAATAGGTTGTCAATTATACTGTTACAACCATCCAAATCTACGAAACTGTCACCATCAAGGAAAACATCTTGTCTAATCAACATTTGATCCTTTGATGATTTCCACTCATCAATACTTACCATACCTCCATCATCATTATAAATAGAAGGCATATATTTACTATAATTCTTGTCAAACATGGTTAGCTTGGCCTTTACTTGATTTGATTTTCCTTTGAAACACTTTGAAACAACACTAACTAACCCAATCTTTTCACACACCTCTGTAACCACCTCAGGGATGCTAGGCCTATGTGGTTGCAAGGCATCAAGTTTATCAAATAATGCACTTCTCCCAGACCAGGTACTGTATAATGGCTCTAAAGTAAATAGTGACTCATTTATCTTTACATTTGCCTTATGTAACAAGACAACTGACCAATGGACTAAGTCCATCTTCTCTTTTATTTTGTTATGTCTATGTTGCACAACATTTTCCATGGTCCTCAAGGTTGCATCTAGATTCACCTTTTCTAGATCCTGAGTTGGTGGATCAGGAACTTCTACCTCTGGCTGAAGAGGGGCCTCAATTTGAAAAGGAGGAGGAGGAACTACCTTTGAAGCTTCTTCAAGATTAGCTTTCAAATCCTCTAGTTCACCCTCCATTTTATTGATTACCATGAGCTTCAAATCTCTATCCTTAGCAACCTTCATTGAATTTTCAAATAGCTTGTCATACCTTTCAGACAACTGGATGGCTTTTGACTCATTAAGGTGGGTAAAGTGTGTTACTACCTTCGACACCTCAAGATCAGTGGTGTTTTGGACAATCTAGACAATTTTGTCTCCTTCCATCTTATCTTCAATACTTACTAGAGATGGGTTTTGAGTTCTAGGAGCCAAGGACCACAATGCAATAGCTTGAGACTTAGGGTCATAACCACTCCCTCTTATCATGTCATCTATTTGTATGTCATATGACAGGCTACCCTCTGGCTATTTTCTTAGCTGATCAATGATGAAGGCAGAGGTCAAGTCCCATCTAGGATTTAAAAGCATTCTACTTGATCTAACCATCTCCCTTGCCTCCTCCACAATAATCCTTTCAAGACTAGGGTCATATGATGTCAGAGCCCTCATAGTCTCCACACTTGGTTGCATTCCTTTAGGCAGGGTCTTTTCTACCTCATTTTGTTTCCTCGAAATGAGGAAATCCCTGAATTCTTTACTTTGGATGAACTGGTCATTGCTAAGGAATTCCTCCTGATAAAGCTCTCTTTCATCTTTTCCCAATAGTAAGGGAAAATCCCCTTCCTCTTTTGATATAATATTTTTTCCATCTCTGATGGCCTTTCTTAGTTGATGAAGGTAGGCCCTATTACAAGGCACAAGAGCAGAAGCTCTGTCAAGTACCTTCTTCTATTTTTTCTCCTTTGAAGTCTCACCTACCTCAAGCCTTTGATTTTTCAATGGTGGCTTTGAAGTAGCCCCTTCCTCTCATGGATCTTGGGTTAAATAAATAATTGGTGAGTCCCCTACTTGAGGTGGACTACTACCTTCTTGTGAGTCATCAGTAGACTCCTCAGGTTCACATGTAGAGTAGTCTCTTGGTACATCCAACTTACCCTCAAGCAACCCCTCCAATTGATTAGACATGGTGCCATGCATTTCTATCATCTTCTCCATCCTTTTCAAATATGTGAGCTCAGGGAAATAACCACCAAAATCAATCTCGGCTTCTTAAGTTTGACCTCTATGTCTAAAAAATCAAAATACTTGCTCCACCTTCTTTGGGCTTCATCATGATCCAAAATGTCTCTTATCACATCTTCTTCATCTAAGCCTTCATGCTCTCTAATTGTCCCAATGTTTGGGATCAAGGTCATTTTGGGAGTCCTAATGAATTCTTCAGGATCAACATACCTTCAGGTGCCTAAAATCATCTTGAAATGATCAAGCCAACTACTGACCTGATCAAGTGCCCTTTTGCCAATCAAGAAACTTCAAATTCTAAACTGCCTTGGTGTGAAGGTACCCTTCCTATGAGGTGCCAAGTCCTCTCTGTCAGTCCATATCAATTTCCAAATAAATTCTAACATAGAAACCCTAGGAGGAACAAATTTGGGTAGCAGATGTGGGGGTTTAGGGAAACCATAAACCCTAAGAACTGTGAATTTGGCCCCAAGGTAGAAATCACCCCATTTATGGTTTCCTAGCCACTTATCTTCATATTGCATTGGCCTTAACAACTTCAAAACCTTAGTTGACAACCTTACTATATTCATTCCCAATAACCCAAGAATCAGATAAACAAAGTAATTCTAGAAAATAGAAAAATTACACTAATTGGATGTGTAATTCCAAACCCTCAACCAATATTACAATGGGTTAGGATGACCCTCAAAATTAGTCCTCAACTTCAACATTCTTGCATCAAGACAATTGACATGGTGGTATAAAATCAAGTGCATTAGGAGGGAGTAATGCATGAATCTAACATGCCTCTTACTTTCCTTAACAGATATTAACCCCTCATACATTCTATCGATCACATACTAGATGTAATCATAGTCAGTGTTAGAGTGAGAATTCTGAATATCCAAAATCATCATCAAAAAGTCAGCAGGCATTTTCTCTTCATCCCCATCTATCCCTAGAACCCTACACAAACCATGACACAAGAAATTCATGTAGTGATTAAGGGATTTAAATTCATAAGGAGCATTTATACTTGTAGGAAGAGGAGCTATATATTTACCCTGCTTGGGCATGTGCTTAACTATCTGACTTTTCACTAATCCAATATTACTTGCATATTTCTAACTTTCTTTTTTCAAATCAATTTTAGTGGAAGAAGAGGCATAGAAATCAAATTCCTTCATGAACAATCCCCTATCCAATGTAATAAAAATAGACTGGTCCTCGCACCTAATGGTTCTAGAGATAGGATCATACATCCTAGCCAACACAATAATCAATTCAACATCTAAGAAAACATTAGGCACAATTAATTTTGCCATCCACAAAGCCCAAGCATTACAAATAGGTATAGCCTTATGCCTATTATTATAAAATTATGATAAAACTATGTAACCTAAGCCTGAAGGATTGATAAGGTTCCTACACTTGTCCTTGAGATCTTTGAAAGCTATATCAATGGATTTCTTGTTTTGATTCGAGCCTAGAAGCAACTTAAGGAACTCGTCTTAATAATTGGGATTTCCTCTATCCTCACGACCCTACTCCTTTGCTGCTCCACTAGATGATGCAACACTTGCCTCTGGATGACTCATCTTGGTAAACAAAAACCCCATAGCACCACAAATTTTACTTCTTACTCACTACTTCATTGCCAACAATATCAATTATCTTCAGAATAACTTTGAGCATAGAAAGCACTGAAGTCCTACTTGTATAATTTCAAGAATTACATGCGTACAATTTCTAAATCATCACAAATCTTGGCTAAGTCACTTCTACATTCAATTCTGCATATTACCAACCTTCAAATCAAAGCTAGCTGTGGCGTGGATGTTGATAGGCTAATTTACAAAAAAGAGCATAAGAGCAATGATCGTGGCTTTTGGCATTAAAACCCTTAATTACTAACAAAAACCCTCGTTAAAACTTGATTGGATGACATTTTACCCTTTTCTAGCTTGGTAGAGTACCTTTTCCACATTGCAACGGCTCATAACATTGATTAGAATGAAAACTTAACTAGACCCAATTTAGAGATCAAGCAAATAAAGGATCTCATGATCTCCGCAAGAAATGCTAATCTTGGGTTAAGTTTAGAGATCCAGTGACAAGGCCATTCATGAAATCTCAGAGTGAACTCTTAACTCATGACTTAACTTGCAAGTTTAGCGACCATCATTGATCCCAAAGATGATCAACGGTGCTTAGACTATCTTTTAAAATCCATCATAATCCTGCCATAATCAGAGATTGGGCGATTGAAGGCAATCTCTAGTTCTCAGAACACTTGATTCAATCATAGTTAAACTCAGAGAATAAGCGACCAAAGACTTCACCAATTCTTGCAATCCTTTTCTTAACTCAGCAAACATCTAGAGATCCTACAAATAGATCCTTTTACAAACCCGTGAATATATCACCTTAACCATAGTGACATCTAGAGAATTAGCGAACAATTAAATCTCTTAATCTCAAGAAGCCACGATTAACTCTTATTCCAACCTGCGATTCAGCAAACATAAACATCTCATATTCTCAAAAAGAAATACTTAACCATATTCAGATTTGGAGATTGAGTGAATGACCCATATCTCTCATTCATTGAATGCTTTTTATACCTTAGGTTACATCCTGAGATTATACACTAACCGTAGATCCTAAAAATAATCAGCGGCTATCGCTGAATCACCCAATCCATTAGACCTTTTCTTTTTAATTATGAGACTCAGTGAACATAGCACTCGCTTAATCTACCAAGGTTTAGAACCTTAATCTTTTCATTCCAAGAACGTGCGACTAAAGGAAACATACCTTTTAACTTTTCTTTGTTCACCAGATCGCCCAAAGACATGGAACTTCACTAACTGATTCTGAGATTCAGCGAACACTTTGATTCTCTTAATCACCAAATGATTTGGAGCTTCACCATCTTATCCTGAGATCAAGTGACTAAAAATAACTTTATCCTTTGCCCAATTACTTTATCGGAGCCACCAAATTTAATGAATATGAGAGCATGAGCCAATCGCTGAATAGAATGTGATAGGGCCCATTCATCATGAGATTAAAACTTCACCATTGATCTAGAAGATGATCAATGGTCTTCGCTGAGTCGCCAAATACCAAAGAGCAAGACCATTTAATTCAGTGATCAGGAGATAACTGCTACGTCTGTTCGCTGAGTGTTAAGGGAAAACCACCAAGAAATAAGAGAATAGGAGACTACACAGTCGCTAAATCATTACATGTTAAGACTAACTGTGACATAAACTAGGAGATTTAGCGACTAAGAAAAAGATAACAAAGGACTCACCACTGTTGCTAGTTCACTGAAAGACTTGAAGACAAGGAAAAATATTGCGTGATTCAGCAAAGATAGGGAAAAGAATGACCATGTGTAGATTGGAAGACTTAAGTCACCAAAAAGTAATGCACAAATAGAAGGAACTAGGGCATACTCAAGACGAACCAAGAAATTGATCACTTAAGGAAAAAATACATAAGGCGAGGGTTTTGTAACACATATGACAAATTTTGAGGAATTCTAAAACCCTAAACCAGACAAAGGCATAAGCAAAGACATAGGACAAGGACCTAAAGAAAAACCTCAGAAAATCTAAAATATATCCAACAGTCCCTAAGTAAATTTAAGTTATATTTGTGTCTAGGACCTAGAAGAATAATGTTATAAGTACAACTCTTGGATACACAAACACCCCCTTAAGTGAAATACAAGGAGGATGCACATAAGGAAAGATGGGTCCCAAAAACTAGTCCATGTTAGGTACACATGTACAAATAAAATACATATTTATAAATAGATAAAAGAGAGATGAAAATACAAATAGATAAAATACATATTTATAAATAGATAAAATCCTCCCCAAAAGAGAGATGAAAATACAAAAATATCTCAATGATGAATGAGATGGACAAAACCCCATGTGAGGAAAAGGTCCCCATCATAAGATGGAATTGAGAAGTCAAGTGACCCCTCCCTACCCCCTCCTTCAAAGTAGAGTCTCTTGAATATTGAATATGATCCAATGGTTTTGAAAAAAAAATCTCCTATTGGGAAGAAGCAAAACCAATGTTATGCCAAGAATATCAAATCATAAACATATAATATAAATTAATGGAGAATTGTGAGGAATCTCAAAGTGAAACATGATAAGATCATAATTAAGAAGAAAAATACATGAGCATGAACTAGATAGTTATAAATTACATATTGGTAAATATAATCTCAAAAGGAAACATGCACCAAGTCTTATGTTATAGATCCTCACCAAGTTAATATAGAAATATTGCTTCCAAAGAAGCATGAAATGATAGAGTAATCTAAAGATTGTGGCACTTTATGATAGTATGTTTACAATGTAGCTCATATAAGAGATTGCAACAATGATGTAAATCTAAACACATGATGAAGAAGCCACACCAAAAGATATACCCAAAGTAGCTAACCATTGAAGATGCCTCAACTTGGGATTTTGCAAGAAAATAAGAAGAATTGGCTCCAGATGACTGCTACAAGGAAGAATCTATGGTTGTTTGATATGGGCTTACTAGGTGGTAAAAAATATGTATTCCCAAATTTTCTTGTTAAAAGGAATATTATTTTTAAAACCTTGTTAAAAATTTTGATTAATATTTAATTATTAAAAAAATTATTAATAATAAATAAACATGTAATCTATATATTTAAATTTACTTTCCTTTTCAATGATTACAATTTCTACAATCAAGCTTGACAAACATAGATCTATATGCAAAATTCCAAATTGATATCTATGTGTTATAATTGCATAAAAAGGCCAAATAAGGCCATGTGATGAAAGTATGATTTTTTATCACAATCACTACAAACTAATAGTACCATTATGGAAGTACAAAGAAATCATGCACCTAAAAAGGAGTCTATAAGAGCCTTAATGAGGCCCTTGAATTTGTAAAAATTATAAATACTTGATTTTCTAAAAAACATTAGGCAATGAAATCAAAAACCACCTGCATCACTATGTAGAGAACACAATTATAGTTCAAATAAAAAAGATCTTGAAAAAATAGTCTAAACAACCAAGATCTTGTTATTTTAAAATTGTCTCCAAGACACAAAGTAATTATGAAGTTTGTACCACCATGGAGGGAAAACTTTTTCCTGAGGGCTTTAGATCAACTGCTCTGATTTTGATGAATTAATAGTTGATCTTAGCTATTTGAGCCTTCTAAATTTAATTGTGACTTCATATTTACACTAGGAAGATCTAATATTTCCCTACAATACAAATCGATGAAAAAATCCCCAAATTACAAAAAAAATGTCCCAAAAAGACAAACAAATAACACTCTTAAAGCTCTAACACCATGTAAGGTTTGACTATGGAGATAGTCACCCAAGATATAGAGGCCTAATGGAAAGCACAATAACATGAGAGAATCAATATGACAAGAATAAACTATATTCTCACAAAGAAATCAATAGATTAAAATTGAATTTAATCAATTAGACCAGCTGAATTAAAGAGTACATAGGAGGCCCACTGGTTAAGTAGGCTGAGTTGAGACATAGGAAGAGATAAGATTATGACAAGTTTCTTAATCTTATGACATGATACATTTAAAGTGGTAACTTATCACCCACCTAAGGTAGAAATGTGATAATGTGACATGTCCACTAAAGGTAAATCACCCTCCAAAGATGGAAAACCGGTAGTGTAGCATGTCCATTAAAGGTGGATTACCCTCCAAGGTAGAAAAATGATAATGCGATAACAATACTGAAGGTGGAAATATTCCTATGTGGTCTCTAAACAAAACTTAAGTAATGTGTGGGTCTAGGACGTAGGAGAATAACATACTAGGTACAACACTTAAACATACCAAGTACAATTGTGTCCATTTACCTTTATGAAATTATGAATATTATCAAGAATTAAATCATGCCCTAAACATTTTTTATTACTAAGTTCTTGAATAAATTTATGAGTCAAAGTTGCAAGAGGTAGTGAAGGCATATGATATTGAGGAAGGTGCTAGAGTTGTAATAGGGCCATTTCATAAGGATCTATTAGGAAACATTATGGAAACAATTGTAATGATATTAGTTTTCAAGATTGATTTTATTGAAGGATCTTTTGAGGAATTAAAAAAGATCTCAAGGAACTATGAAAATGGTTTGTGTGAATATATACTAGAATAAACAAAAAATATTGCAAATGTCATTTCATATTTTTTGAAGAGAGAGATTGATATATATATATATATATATATATATATATATATATATATATATATATATATATATATATATATATATATATATATATATATATATATATATATATATATATATATATATATATATATATATATTTATATAGTACATAAAAATATAATCATTTTTTTTTAAATACTTTTATTTTTTAATCTTTCTATTTATTCAAACCTTGAAATATAATAGCATTAAAGCTTTTACGATACATCTTTCTTAGATTTTTATCTACTAACTATTTTCTTTTACATTCTTTGAAAAGAACCTAACTTTTATTCTTAAATTTCATTAATGCAAGATATTCCTTATCTCTTATATGCAATATAGATATTTATTCCTTATAAATATTATATTTTAATATCATTATTTTTATAATAAAGAAACTTAAATGATAAGGTTGGTATATACCTTTACCAAAGACACAATTGTATGTTCTCTACAAACTCTTCTTTGAAAATAAAAACCTCTAAAATCTAAGTTCATGCTTGGAATTTAATCTTAAAAATGTACCCTAGAAATTAAGATTTTTTTTTCCATAAAATAAATATAAAGTAAAAAGTTATATCCACTATATTCTAGTATATGGAATAAAAGGAGTTTTTGGAATATGTCACCTTTCTACTTTTCATGAACCCTTCGTGTGGAAATACTTTCTTTATAGAGGAAACTTAGGGGGAGAGGATGGAATATTTTTAAAAATGCCAAAACGATTTCAAAAAAGTGCAAAGTGCTATTAATGGATAATGCATAACTTTAACATATATATGGTTTTATTTGATTTTGGGAAATTTAAGTTTTATAATATAAACCAAAACAAAATGTCAAAATGATTTCGAAGAAAACATTAAAGAGCTATTAATGTGATAATATACAGTTTTTGCCATATTTTAAGAAGTTTAAATTTTATATAAAAAGACATATAATTGTAATGAAAAAATTATAGACTTCTAATATTTTATTTTAATTTGATTATTTTTTAAAATAATATTTTAATATATGTTTATATTGATAAAAAATGTTATTTTGTATGAAATTCGACATATTCTCTTAACTTTAATATATAGAAGTTTATGAAGGTTCTAGTTTACAAGTCAAGAATCGTTTGCAAGTAGACCATCTGTGACAAAAATAAAAATAAAAACTAAACAAGATAATTTTCTCAGTATAATTTGACAGGTTTGTATACATTGCTCAAAATGATATGGAATTAATTATAATGCATAATGAACGGAAATATAGAAAGTGATAGCCCTAATAATAGAAAAATAAATAATAAAACTAAAAAGAAAACTAGAGCTCAATTAGGCTCAACTAGGTTGAATTAGGCTCAACTAAAACTCTCAAAAGTGAACTTAAGTTGAGCATGCATCTAAAAACATGTGTTCAGTTATGCATGAACATGCACACAATTATCTAATGCAATAATGTGTAAAAGTGCATGATGCAACAAACATATTTATGATGCAACACTTACATACACTCATCTAATTATTGCATTTATCATATTTATTTTTACACCTTATCTAATATATCAATTATACTCTTGGATTCGACTATTTGACTACATAATCATGACCACAAAGTCATCCTTGTGGTTATAAACTTAATAATTTATTTTATAAAATTTTGAATTTTATTTATTGACTCATTGTAAGTAGTTTGGATTATGTTTTCATTAACATTTCAAGCTTGCTTTTTCTTTAAAATAAAATTGGTAAGACCCACTAAATTTTTTATATTAATTATAAGAAAATCACATATTGTTTCTAGTTTAGGAGAGCATACCAACAAAAAAGAACAAGGAAGAAAACCTCTGGTTGTATCCTTGTTTGATTACATCGAAAATGACATAATGACAAGCCCAGATACAAGTGTACTATAAAAATGAGGCCTATTCTAACTATATGAATCTCATTCAAAATTTTATAGCCCAAATAACAAACCAATATATCACCCTAACCACCCCCCTACTTGGAAGATTAGATATATACATTAGAATCATAAACATTACATCAAAAAAGTATCGTGCCATCTGACTAATATTGCCAATAAGAAGAGGAATACACCACATTAGGGATATCATCTGAAGAAGAAGTCACGTGATGATGGAGAGACTTATCGAAAGACACCAAACTAAATGTATCATTTGATAACTGTGACTAGTGATCAATAACATGAAAATGGATGGAAACATCTTCAGGAGAATCAACAACTCTCAAAGGAGGAATCAGGAGGATGTCATGACCAATACATTGTTCACTATGTACCAACATAGTGTGAATAGGAAGAAAGTTGTCCAGATTCAATGAGGTCACATTGGAGTCAACTATATGTATAAGCCTCCCAAATTATTCAATAACATCTTTTATAATGATCTTGTTTCTAGATTCAATTGTCTGAGGCATATTTTATGTTGCCATCCTACACAACATTTCCATCCTACACAATTTTTTAGACAACAGAAAGAACATCTCAAAAGAAATTATTAGCCATGAAAGTATGAAAATTCATGATTCTTGCAATAGGAAAAAAACCATCCTCTAATTTTTGGGACTATAATTAAATTTTTAGCATATATTCATCATATATATCTAGATTTAAAAACTTAGTGGCCATATTAAATACAAAATCTACATCTAAAATTAGGTCTATCATAATGGTAAAAAATCAAGAAGAAATTTCAGTGGGTAGAGTTGAACAATGGCAAGGGAGCCAATTCCCCCTAACTAGTATATAAAAAACTATTTCTAACTAAGCACAAGATAGCTTAAAAAATAAAGAAATATTTTCAAAAATGTATTCATCTTCCCCATGAACCTCCCATTGCACTTGTGGAAGATCGAATAGATACTCCATAATACCAATATTTATGCCAAACTCATATATAGAAAAAACAAAATAAGTTCTAACAAGAGAATCCATGACACCCTCACAAAAATAGAATTGATAATTGAAAAGATGAAAAAATGAAAACATTGGTGCCAAATAAATAACAACCTTAAGTAATACTAGATAGTTAAGTTGGTGCAAGTTTAAATTATTTCTAGTGATTATAGTGGCTTCTAACCAAACACAATAAAAATGAAATTCATTTCCATCAATCATGCAAGAGATAAATTAAGTCTAGAACCGTAAGCCTCCAGAATATCCCATTCAAGTACCAAGTAAAATGTAATAAAATCCATGAAACCATAATAAAAAATATTAGGATGATACCTCGGTAGATATTACGATGCAAATTCTTAGGCCAAAAGTCAATTTATAAGGCCAACACATAAGAATTTAAAGATAACATGTCACTTCCAGTAGAAAAAATCATTACTCAACTTTTGATGCAACATACCTAACCAATCAATGGTACAGATGATATTATCCAAAATCAATCATAAGTACTTGACTACACCAAGATAATCCTGCAAGAAATTTGAGATAAGGATGCAAAAATGATAACATATATATTAATATTTATGTTGGAAACTCAACAATGATAAACCAAGACCACATACTCTATATGATGTGTCCATTGATGATGTAGTTCAAATAAGACCAAATCAACATTAGTAATCCTAACATAAACTTTGAACAACTCAAAACATTGATACCCCCAAGCATCTAAGTAATTTTAATAGCAAGGGGAAAAAGCAATAATCTTACTTTATACCAGATTTCTATTTTACAATGAAAAAATACCACCACATATGTTAACTTGCAATAGTGGATGATGAAGACATGTAGTCCCAAAAAATAAGACCAAAACTAAATATTACAAAGTAAGATTTCAAATTTAACCTTCATCTATATTTTTGTAGACCTTTTGAGTTGTTTCTATCATTGATTGTCATTGATGTCAAAACCTTTATACCAACACTCTGGCGGTATCATTTGGTTTTTTGTACTATGGGGTACATCCTATTGTTCATCGATATGTCAATAGAACTTATGGTTGAGTATTTCTTATGTTCAAGAAGCGATTCAAGGACAAGCATACCATATTCTATCAAGTGCTTCATATACATTAGTACTCTTGTGTGGTTTCAATGTTTGGCTATTCCTATTGGTTTATGGTGTTTATTGATGTGTTGTCCATCAAATAGTTTTAGAGTTTTGGTTACAAGATACTATGGATATCTTTCAATTGGTAGTAATATTTATTTTATGGATTCATCTTTTGGTCTTGGTTGTTGCATTCAGATAGCCTTAGAAAATGTAATATGAATTACAACATGTTACGTCTGACCTATCTGGGGGTTGTATTGTAATGTTTTTCTTATGTATGTCCTAGATTTAAGATTGATGCTTGGCATTAAATGTAAATGTAATATTTTTTGTAATAGTGTTATCACATGCTAGTTGTGAATCTCACATATGTAAGATTGGATACCGGTATAAATAAGGAAGAACCTATTTGTATTTGAAGTAGTGATAGTAAAAGAGAAAGTGATCATGATACAGTTGATGTGGTGGTAATTGGCATATGTGGGTTGTATGGAAAGTGACTACTTGAATCTATGTGAAGGAGATCCATGTTCATGTAGAGCATTTTGTTGATCTCAGTGGTGGATTCTATCTATTTTCATATTTTCCATCAGTAAGCCTATGTATATCAATAGTAAGCCCTGTTGTATCAATAATGAGCCCTATTGGAAGTGAGCCTTAACACTCTAGAAGTGATCCCTATTGTACCTATAGTGAGTAGTACCAATAGTGATCCATTGTAAAAATAACCATATTGATGTCACCTTAACAGGTGTTTTTACATTTCACAAGAATTAGCCTCTCTATGGTTTTTCCCATCATGGGTTTCCACATTCTCCTAAAGCATGGTATGAAAGATTCCACCCTTATCTTATTGGGATTGGTTTCAATAGGACTTCTGATGATAGTAATGTTCACTTAAAGGATAAAGGTGAAAAGACATTAATTGTCGAAGTCTTTGTTGATGACATTATTTTTTGTGGTGATGATGAGATGAGTATGTGTTTTTGTAATGAGATGAAGAAAGAATTTTAAATGTCAATGATAGGAGAAATAAAATTCTTCATAGGATTGCAGATATCACAATTGGACAATGAAATATAAATATGTCAATCTAAATATGTGAAGGAAGTGTTGAAGACTTTTGGTATGGAAGACTCTAAACTAATTGGTACCCCTATGATTATAGGTTGTTGTAATACCTCAAAAATGGGCTATAGGTTCATTAATCTCCTATATCAACACATCGAACGAAATCGACATCAAAGTCCTAACCAAAGACACATCGGCACATTATCGAATCTTAATCGATTATCCTAAATGCTACATCAGGGAATATTCCTTATTCCTATTTATCCTAATTATCTTTAATTTAATGATTATTTGGCGATAAATCCTATTTATCCTAAAGTTTGATTAATTGAATATTCTAAATATTTAATTAATTAGATTCAATACTACCACTTAATTATTTAATTAGATTTAATTATATTTATTACTAAATTGTATTATTTTTTTACAATAAATCAAATATCCTATGATTAATTGATTAAATTATTATTTAATTAATTAATGTCAATTGTCAAATTTAATAATATAGTTTTTGAATAAAAGTTTGATTTAATAATTGATTAACCCATAAATCAATTATTTTATTTTTAAAATTAGTTAAGTTGAGGATAAATCACTTTATTTATTAAATTAGTTCATAATTAATTATGCACATCCAAAAAAATAGTTAAACTTTAAATCATAAAATCAATTCAAGTTGTTTTAAAGATAAACTCAACTCTCTTTTGAGTTGAAAGCTGATCTCAACTTCTAATTTAAATCAAAAAGCTGATTTGCATGATTTTGTGAGTTAATCTATCTCTAAATTCTTGATAACTCAAAAATCAACCTGAGTTTATCAAGAGTGATTTATGGCTTTTTCCATGCACCTCCAAAGTCCTGGATTTCTATAAATTAAGGCCTCGGCTCTTCATTTTGGATCCATCCACAAATTGCATCCTCACGTTGGTGAATTGGTGATCGAAGAATCAATCTTTGTAAATCAAAGTTGTGAGATTTTTCATTGTTTTTCAGCATTCATATCATTTAGCATATCATTATTAGATTAATTGCATGTCATATCAATTTCTCATATAGAATAGATTCATATCAATTTATTTCATCTTATTGCATAGAAAATCCAAAAATATAGATTAATTTGCATTCATCTCATATCTAGATTCTGCATTCAAATCCTTTGTTTAGGTGTCGTCAAGGTCACTGATCTCAGTCCAATCTGAGAATATCATACTCACACCTACTAGAAGGCAGTAGATCATCTCGTTAGATTAGTTTCTATTTCACTGCACAATTTTGATTTTAGCTAACCTATAATGTTAGATTAGTTTCTATTCACACACACATTTTTGGCACCTACCGTGGGGCCCTAAAATAGGTTTCCATTCAATTTCTATCATCTTCTTGTCATTTTCTATTCCAAGCTACGATTTTTAATTTCTGTCCGTATAATTTTTGGACCAGTTTTGTTAGAAACTCAGACCAGGAAGGACCCACTGTCGTACGATAGTTGATTTGATCGAGGATCATACCATCAAAAACATAGTGTCATTTTGAAGCTCGGTTGTTGTATGATCTTATACCCATTGTTGTACAAGTTTATGGACTATCGTGTGGGAGGTGACCCACTGTCGTATGAGTTTCAGTGCCAAGTTTCAATTGTTTTTTCACTTTTTCAACCAGTTTTCTAGATTTGATTTCCAGATTTGGACTGATAGCTAACATTAACAATTGAAATTTGTTGTTTCTGATTGATTTCTGCTGATTTTGATTGGGAAAAGCATGAGAGTTGCTAAAAATAGGTAAAAAATTCTACTAAGTGCGTTGTGAGGAATTCAGGTAATTCTCTCAGCTGATAACATTTTGATTTGGATTAAAATGAACTCTTGCATGTCTAGCTTGTGTGACCTTTTATTGCTTTCATATCACAGATTTCATTTTGGGCTATAAAAATGAACATAGATTTTCTTTTCAGCATCTTTGTTACACATAGTAAATAGGCCCTATGAACACTATTTGTGGTTCTTGAGAGAGTGGGTTTCCAACGAAACTCTTCTCAACGAAGGAACTTTTGTAGGTAGGGAGGTTACTGAGAGCGTCTCATGTTCTACTAGATTTGTGCATCTTCAGCTTCTGATTGATACATTCTCTCTCCAGAGAGGTTGATAGATCATAAGTGGTTGACATCATAGATCTTTGTGAGATAATTTTGGTCTTAGCGTGTTGGATTAATCTGTCTGCTTTATTTTGGTTAAAAGTGAAAAGGCTAGAGGACTATGCTCTACTCCCTTTTTGGGTAGTCTCAGAAACTCAGATCCTTGAATCTAGAACCAGTCTCCATGTGGTATCTTTTGTGAGTTACCTTTAGAGAGGGTTAACCATAGTGGACATTCCCTTAATTGGGTCAACCATGTTGATAGAACCTCAAGCGATAATAGTCATTTTCATCATGGTAGCAGCAGCCATTATAGAAATGTCCTTGTGGAGGAAATCTTCATAGGTGTGGTCTCTTGTTGGGCTATCAGATATCCCTAGCAACTCCTAATTGATTAATTTCTTGGACTGTGTCAAAACCCCGATGCACCTGGATTGGAGTTCGCCCTCTTAAGATCACAAAATTTGCAGAGTCAGACCATTACTACAAATCCTAGTGAGGCCAAATTTTCATTTTCTAAGAATATGTGCATTATTGCAAAACTTTTTGGAACATACACTGTTAGCACTCCTAGGGATTAGCACATTCAGTCACTTGGTTGTTCATGCCCAGGGTTTCTTTGTCCCCTATTCATTGTTTTTAGACATGCTTGAAATCACTTGCTTGCTATTTTGCATGCCTGTTTATCTATCTAGTTACTAAGAATGAATCAATTTGGTACAATCTTCAAATTTGGAAAGACAATTTTGTGAACAATTTGAAACTGAAAACCTAAAAATTACAAAATCTGATGTCAAACACCTTTTTGGAGTCAAAAGTCATCTTGTAAAATTAGAAAGTCATACAAATTTTGCCTATTGTCATTTCATTACCCCCTAATTATCGTATGGTAGTTGGTATATTGTCGTATGAGTTTTGTTGCCAGTCAATTCAAAAAAATCAAAAATCCTGCTATCAACTGTCATGCAAGTTTTGCAACTTTCATAGGAGCTGGTCAATTTTCATTTCATATTCTACCCACTGTCATACGAGCCTGTAGAAAGTAATTTGAGAAAAGTCTAAAAATTGTCAGAAAGTGTTAAAAACTGTCGGAAACCCAGCTTTTACAGCCTACTTCTAGAGTCTGTCAAGAAAATCACTATGTCAAGAATAGAGCAGAAACTAGAGTGAATCCAATCATTTTCCTAAGGTGGCCTTTTGAATTTGATTTAGCCTTCTGTTGAATTGATTTGAGTCTTTTCATCTTGTGTCAAAACCTTGTCATAACTATCAATCTTCAATCCATCTTCAGAACGGCTAAGTGTTGTGAACTCATGTCCGCTATCTTTTGGGCATCTACCCATACATCCAAGGCATAGTATCCATCATTTACGTCCAATCTAAGCTTCAATCAATCAAAATTTGACAAGGTTGTGTCATTTGATCTTCTTGAATTAGATCTTTCTTCAGTTGTCTTCATCATATTCTTTTGCTTCACCCAAGGTTAATGGTGGAAACTAGAGCTTCCTCTCACAAGAAATCAGGGGAAACATCTCATACCTTATCTTTGACTCATATCCAGGGTCTAACTCTTGAACAACTCTACAATTCTAGTCTTTACAAAGATGATGGTCTTGGCAACTTTCGATTAAAAACTGATTACATACCCCCTCCATCAACTCATGGAGGTAATCAAAAAACTCCTCCTCGATCTATCCCAGGGAGCCCTCAAAATCCTAACATGTCTCAAGCAGGGACAAACCATGACTCTCAAAGAGCTCAGTCTCAACATGGTATGGATCAAGAACCTACACCTACTAAAATTGCTCAATATAAAAATGATGATAACTTCAAAAGAATGATGAAACATTTCTTGAAACAAAATAGAGAAACATACTTTCTAGAGTTAGCTCATCAAGGAGCTAAACTTCCTCCCAACTTTAATGTGGAAGATATCATTACATGTGAGGAAGAAACTCCTATTTTGGCTATGATGAAATAAATGCATGCCATGCAAGTAAAGCTTAACAAAATGTAAAAAGAAGAAGAACATAAGGAGTTCTCCATGGAGGCCTTATGTCCTTTTCCATTCAATAAAGACTTGTATACACCACCATTCCCTAAGAGGGTGGAAATGCTAAAATATGATAAGTATGATGGAAACTCTGATCCTCAAGATATGTCAAAGAATTATGTACTCAATCTATGGAGTTCATGCATGAACCAACCTATCTGATGCATCTTTTCCCCCGATCTCTGGGAGGGTTATCCATTCATTAGTTCTCTAGGATGCCTCCTACAATCAAAACCTTTGAGGAGTTGATCAAATTGTACTATCAAAAATACTCCTACAATATCCAACATCTAGTCACCATGATTGATATCTGCAATCTCAAACAATATCCAGGAGAACCATTCCTAACATTTCTCAAAAGATGGAGAAAGAAATTCTCTCTATATGTTAGGCCTATTCCAAAAATTGAGAAGTTGGAAATATTCATCAACAATCTTGTTCTAGAAATCAACTACCTGTTACAAATGCAAAATCATACATCTTTTGATAAGATGGTGGATAATGCAATCAAAATTGAAAAATTACTTGTGAAAAAAGGAGACGTTACACTTCAAAAGGACAAGTATAAATCTAGTTCTAAGGATAAGAACAAAAATTGGAACAAGAATAAGGGCATCGTCATAGATGGCATTGTTGATAATCTCCATGCCCCATCTAAAGCACCTACTTGCAATCTAACCATTTGTACCCAAGCCATCAAAGCTTCAGAACAAAAGGTTTCTGAATCATCTCAAAAGAAGCCAGAATACAAATCTTGGTCCACTAATAATAAACAAAAGTTCAGTCCTCTTGGAGAATCTTTGGAATCAGCCATGAGAACTCTGCTAGCTAATAACATCATCTCTTTGCTTGAGATCTGATGATCTGATCCTGACACTAAGTTGAAATGGTGGAGAGAGAATGAATTACGTGATTTCCATTAGGGTAAAGGTCACAAAACTAATAATTGCTTGCGCTTGAAGCATACCATTCAAGACAAGATTGATAATGGAGAAATCATGATTGATAATCCTAAAAGCAATAATGATCACACAGCATTCACCAAACCATTTCCAAATCATAGCCAAGGAGATTTGTCTTCTCAGCCTAATGTGGGTGCTAAGGTCAATTATGCCTATCCTAGAAATAATATTATTATCAATATGGTTGAACCAAGCCTATCTGAGTGTTGCAATGTCATCACAATTATAAGAAGAGATAGAGAAAATCAATCAACTAACACAATTACTTGATCACAAGCTTAGGCACACCTACAAGGACAAATCCCAAATCAATCAAATGTCCCTAAGGTGCCTTTCAATCTATCTTCCACTTCTAAATAGAGAGCCACATCTAAATCTTCAAATCCTAAGGACACAAGGCCTACTTCATACAGTATTGTCCAACAACTCTAGCACACAAATGCTAAAATCTCCATGTTTGAGTTTCTTCAGATATCTCCAACTCATAGAGCTATTCTAGACAAAGCTCTGCTTGGATCCAATGTTCCTAATAACCTTGATTTAGACAAATTCTAGGCTATGCTTGGTCATCTTACATCTCCATAGTATATCTCTATTTTAGAGGATGATGATAACTCCTTGACTCATCTGCATAACCAGACCTTGCATATTGAAGTTTTGATCCAAAATCATCATGTCAAATGTGTGTTGATAGATGGGGGCGTTGGCCTGAATATTTGTTCTTACAGCTTGATCACACAATTGGGATTTTCAGAAATGGCCATTGATCCTAGAAAGAAAATAACTATCAAAGCATATGATGAAGAAGAAAGATCCTCCAAGGGAACAATCGTCCTGCCTATCAGAATAGTTCTTGTCATTAGAGATACTATATGTCAACTTCTTGATATACCTTTGGCTTACAACATCCTTCTAGGGAGACCCTGGATACATGAAATGAAAGCTATTCCTTCCACATACCATCAGTGCTTGAAATTTCCTTGTGACAGAGTAGAGGTAACCATTCCAGCTGATGTGTCAACAACTTGCAATGCATTGAAGTAAAATACAGATAAACTTGTTCCTAATAACATAGAATCTTCCATTAAGCAAACAGATGTAGCATCCACATCTAAGATGGGAGATATTGCAAAAGAGGTCAACATAAAAGAAAATGGTATGGGAGAATATACTATAGAGCCAGTCTTGTCTTTGACATCTCTCCCTATCTCACCTAAGTCTTATGGGAAAGCTCTAAAACAGTTCAAACCAGAATCTAAGGAATCTCTTGAGGCATATAAAGGAAAATTTGTTGCAAAAAAAGTACCTAAGAAAGAATTTGAAGAAGATGAAGTTGTTCTTGCATGGCTCTAAAAAGATGAACTTGAATCCCAAGTTGTTCCACCTAGTGACTCTAAAGTATCGAAGGTTCCTTCTAAGTCATATGGCCCAAGGGATAAACCAATAGCTAAGATGGGATATAAAGGAAAAGGACCTCTAGGATTATAGGGTAAAGGTCTTCTATTACCTCTTAAACATCATGGTCAATCGAACAAGAATACGACAGGTCTAGGATACACAAAGAATCCTTTCTATCTTAGCAAGAACTCCCCACATGTTTGATAACAAATTGAGCCTTCCGTAGCAAATAAACTAAAGAAGGAAATAATTGAACAATATGATAGTGATGATTCAGACACCACTGATGAGCTCATTCCTTATGAGCATTTTCCTAAAGAAATAAAAGACCTTCTTGGTGTAGAAGATGATCCAATCAAAAGGATTAATGTAGTAGAAACACAAGAACCTACTATAGAGAAAGAGATAGTTGCAACACAAGAACCAGCTGATCTCGAAGGCAACCAAAATGAAGAAGGTGGTAGTTATTCTGAGATAGATTCCCATGAGTATGAATTCAAATTAGAATCTAAGGATAACCCTTCTTGGAGTATTCATCTAGACTTTACTCATGTTCTTAGATTTCCTAGAGGCATAGATGAAGAATCTAATGACTACGAATGGGGAGCCATTCCAGAAGAAGATGAGCTTATTACAAAGAAACATGTTGATGTTATTCACCAATATGAACCTAAACCCAATGTAAGTCTAGAGATAAATAATGAACTTATCGGGTCTAATCCACCGATGGATGAAGTGGACTATCACAATGACATTGAGCCTATTCACAAATTGAATGTCTTAAGTTGTAATATCACCTTTGAACTCAAGCATCGAGTTAGGACCGATGATGACAAATCCATATCCGTAAACACTCTTTCCCAATCTTTCACCACGTTGACTATTCAACATCCTGAACTTCTTGATCAAACCTCCACAAACCTGAGCCATGGTATTGATACCTTCCCAAATGACTATGCCCTTGCTTGCTACCTCAATGTAGTTGAGCCTATGAGGACTTCCATCAGTGAATCAAGCATTACCATGATGGAGTCGAACATCAAGTATCTTAGTCAAAAAAATAAGAATAAGAATAAAAAGAAAAGGAGTTCTGAGGGTGAAAACCACTTTGTGGCAGTCTCAGAACCTACAAAAGTAAAAATAAAAGATGTATCTGAAGGTGAAAACCTCTCTGAGGTGCCTAAGGATGAGATATTTGATATCCTTCTGAGTCATTTATAGGACATATCTCTAGTTCTAATTGAGCCCACTCAATCTATCAACTTGGGAACAACAGAGGAACCACAGCTGATCCATGTAGCACAATCTTTATCAAAAGAATAAAAGCAAAAATTTACAACCTTCCTCATAGAGAAGAAGATCAATTTTGCATGGAAATATTCAGATATGCTAGGGTTGGATCCTGATCTTATAATGCTCCATTTATCTATAGCTCCTAGAGTAAAACCAGTTAAACAAAAATTAAGAAAGATGCATCCTCATGTTGCACTCTTGGTAAAAGTGGAATTAGAGAAACTACTAAAAGCTGGATTCATCCGAGTTATTGATTATGCAAAATGGATCTCTAATATTGTACCTATTTCAAAACTAGATGACTCAATCAAAGTATGTATAGACTTTAGAGATGTAAATAGAGCATGCCCTAAGGATGATTTTCCACTACCTAACATTGATATAATAGTGGACATGACTGTAGGCTTTTAGATGTATTCTTTAATGGATGGTTTTTCTGGATATAATCAAATAAAAATTTCTATAGAGGATCAAGAGAAAACTACTTTCACATGTGCATGGGGCACCTTCTGTTGGAATGTCATGCCATTTGGGCTTAAGAATGCTGGTGCTACATATCAGAGAGCCATGACTTCTATTTTTCATGACATGATGCATAGGACTATGGAGGATTATGTTGATGATACTTAAGCAAAATCTATGATTAGAACTAAACATCTAAATGACTTGAGGAAGATACTAGACTGAATGGAAAAATTTAGTCTCGGACTAAATCCTAAGAAGTGTGCTTTTGGTGTCACTTCTAGAAAGCTCTTAGGAGATAGTTTCAAAGAAGGGCATTGAAGTTGATCCAGCTAAAGTAAAGGCTATCATGGAGATGCAACCTCCCAAGAATATTAGTCAAATGAGGACATTGCAAGGGAGAGTTCAATCTATCAGATGCTTCATATCTCAACTAGCAGACATATCACAACCTTTTACAAAAACATTACATAAAGGTGTGACATTTATGTGGAATGAAGAATGTGATAACAACTTTAACCATATCAAGAACTATCTATCAAATCCTCCTATCTTGATGCCTCCCATTCTAGGGAAGCCTTTGATCTTATATGTCTCCGCTACAGATACATCACTGGGGGCATTGCTTGCACAACATGATGAGAACAAAAAGGAAAGAGCTATATACTATATCAGTAGGACATTGGTGGCATATGAAAATAATTATTCTATGATTGAGAAGGCTTGTCTAGCTATGGTCTTTGCATCACATAAACTAAGACATTATATGTTGGTGCATACCACACATTTGGTACCTAAGATTGATCCACTAAAATACCTACTCAACAAAGCTGCCCTCATGGCTAGATTAGCTAAATGGGTCATGCTTTTAAGTGAATTTGACATTGAATATGTTGAAAGAAAAGCTATAAAAGGACAAGTTATTGCTGATCAATTAGCAGATGCACCTATGATTGATGATACTCCAATGCAAATGGAATTTTTAGATTCCTCTCTCATGACTCTTTCATCTAGAGAATGGTAGTTATTCTTTGATGGTTCCTATACACAAAATGGATCAGGAGAAGGCATATTTTTTATAACTCCTCAAGGATACTCCATACCTAAAGCATTCCGATTAAAGTTCCCTTGCACAAACAATATTGTAGAATATGAAGCCCTTCTTAATGACATGAAAATGGCAATTGAGTGGAGAGTGACAGAGCTACACATTCATGGAGATTCCACAACTTGTTATCCATCAAGTCAATAATGTGTACTAGACTAAGGATGAAAAGCTTATTCCATACAAAAAATGGTAGATGATCTAAAGAAGTATTTCATATCTATCACGTTTGAGAAAATACCTAGAATAGAGAATAAGGTTGTCAATGCAATGGCAATGCTATCTACTCTATTACAATAGCCTAAACATGAGCTACGCTAGGAGTTCCTAGTGGAAGCACTATCTTATCCTACATATGATTCCCCTTAAACCCACATGATCTACACTGTTGTTGGTCATGATTCATCTAGATACAAAAACCTATTCTCCTATCTCCAAGACCAAATCATTCTTGATACCTTCAACCACCATGAAAAGAGATACCTTATCCATAATGCCTCCTGATATGTCATCATTGGTCATGATCTATACAAATGAGGCCTAGATGGTACGCTACTTAGATTTTTAGAATGGGAAGAGTCTCAATGTACGTTAGCGGAAGTCCATGATGGTATATGTGGGTCACACTTGAATAGTTTAACACTAGCTTGAAAAATTATTAGGGTTGGGTACTATTGGCCTGAAATGGAGAAAGAGTCTATCAAGTTTGCTAAGAACTTTCAAAAGTGCCAAGTGCATGGAAACTTAATTCATGCTCGAGGGAGAGATCTAATTCCCTTTACTACACAATGGCCTTTTCACCAATGGGAATTTAATCTTATAGGAGCCATACATCATCATTCTTCTAATGGACATACCCATATAATCACAGCTACAGATTATTTTACAAAATGGGTAGAAGCAGTCCCTTTGACACAAGCAACTGAAAAACAAATATCTATGTTTGTATTGAACTATATCATATGTAGATATGGGATACCTCATTCCATAATCACAGATAATGGTGGACAATTCAAGAATAAAGATCTAGATGATTTATGTGCTAAATTCAAGATTACACAACATTGGTCATCTATCTACTATCCTCAAGGGAATGGATGAGTAGAGGCTTCTAACAAGAATCTGTTGAAAATCTTACACTGTACAGTTAATAAAATAGGAAGAGACTGGCATGTCATGATCAATCCAGCTCTCTGGGCCTATAGAACAAGTATCAAAATGCCCACTGGGGCTACACCTTTCATTTTAGTTTATGGGTCTGAAGCGGTACTACCTATTGAGGTTGAAATCCCATCACTAAGAATCAGAATGGATGGTCTAGTAACTGATGATGACTACAGAGTGTCTAGGTTGCAAGAACTTGAACTACTAGATGAGCGTAGACAAGTAGCATATGATCATCTTAGAGTGTATGAGAAAAGAATGTCTAGAGGCTACAATAAGAAAGTCAAACACAGAGAATTTTAGGTTGGCGATCTAGTCTTGAGAGAGAATCTTAAAAATTAATCACATAGAGAACGCAAGGGGAAGTTTGAACCCAACTGGTTGGGTCCCTTTGTAATCACTACTACTTTTGGCTCTAGTGCCTATCAACTCTCAACGAATGAAGGAAAACAACTTTGAAAACCAATCAACGTTCTCCATCTGAAGAAATTCTATGCCTAAGGCATTTAGTCTATGGTAAAATGTCTTGAAAAAATCTTAAAAATTGGAAAACATCCTGAAAAAATGAACATCTTGGTGAAAACCTAGCAATGGGCACCTTGATGATTCACAAAAAAAGTAAAAAATATCAAAAGTACAAAAAAAATAAAAAAAATAAAAATACAAAAAAATGAGAAAAAAGAAAAGTGCCTTGGCGAAAACCTGGAAACAGACGCCCTGGTAGCAAAAATAGAATCTCTGCCAAGATGGTGAAAACTCGACAAATGGGTGCCACTAGTTTCACAATGCTCCATCTATCAGTGCAATCTAGCTTTCAGTCTTGCTTTAGTTTGTACATATTTCTCGATTTGTTTTTGCATTCCTATTTTCAATAAGTCAATCTGTACACCAATTAGTGCAAGCGTCTATATCCTATCAATGCTTAACACTTGGGGGAAATCAAAGTCATATCCTATGGCCTCCAAGGTATCTTAGACATATCATATCTAGTCAAAGTCCTTTGAAGCTTCATTCGAGTCAGTCAGTCAGTCTCCTCTCCAGAAAGGATTTTGCATCTACAACAATGCAATCAAACATCAAACATCAAACTGAAAACAATCTATGCTTTTACATGCTTTTATCTCCTTGTATGCTTGCTGATTCGCATTGAGATTTTTTCCTATTGTGTCCCTTCAAGCTCTTCGATGATGTCCTTTATAGGATTTAGAGAGTAATGATTGGGGGCATAATCTGTTATTTTTCTTCTGCTTGTATGTGAAAATCTAACAACTTTGGAAAATCATGATTGAAATGGTGTCCTACTGTAAGAGCCTCTATCTCTAATTGGATGGCCATGCATACCTCGACCATTGATACCCAAAAAATTCAAGGAAGTTTGATCTAACTATTGTCTTTTTTGAGTGAGTGAGTTCTCCTATTGTGAAAGGCGATCTTACCTAAGGATGTGAATGATAAAGGGTCACCACGGGTAATTCACAATAGATTTAGAATGATCTCTTGATTGCTTGATGTGTTTGTTATGCAAGGCATATTTTGGTCATCGTGACATCTATGTTATGATGCTTATACAAATTGCTATATCAAAATGGACATGATATTCAGGTCATCCTGGCATTTGTGCCTTGGTGCTTATATCCAATCTGATATTCTAAAAACAAAATCAATATTCATATGTCCATGGTTTCCTAATCAGTGGGTGTTGTATGTTAGGAATGAATGCAAAGTGTTTTGGCAGTCATTCTGTAGTAGTTGTTGTTGCATTCATCACTTGGATTGTCATTGATGTCAACACAGTGATATTCTGGATATTAGCAAGAAAGTAGGTATAGTTTTGTTTTGCACACATGTTGTATTGTAGATTAGCTTTTGCACAATTGATGGTATCTTCTTTGGTGTGTATTAACCTATGGTTAATAGCGCAAAAAGAAATTCATTCATTTGTAAGAGTTATGAGCATTTTGGTGAAAGCAGTGTTTAGACAGTGTTTCTATGTAGTGATGTTCACAAATCAGAGGATATCTCTTAGCTGGGATGGAATCTGATTTTGTGCCATTAAAGGGATGTTTGAGACTCATTAATGATGATGTGGTTCATAGTCAAAACTTTGAGGATATGTTTGGAGAAAGTTACAGTAACTGGACCAATAGTTTTATGTGAATTCTGTGTGTAGCGTGTAGAATTTATTATTTTGTAATTGAGGACCAACTCATTTGTAATTATTTGAGTTTGGTATATAAGAAGGAATTTTTTCCTTATTTTAATGTGTACTATGAAGAGTGAGATGCGAATATATGCATGAAGTGAAGAAAAGAGCTAATTCAGTGATGAAGGAAGACTTTTGAGTACAGAGATTTGGAATTGTGATCTTGTGTAGCAGAGAGTGCAATTTTGGCACAATGTGAAGGAGGTAATATATTTCATATTATTCTATTTAATAATTCTAAGATCTTTTGGATAGTGGGTTCAGAGATCTTGCCTTGAAGCTGTTTGGGCAGTCGGTCCTTCTGTCTTCCATAAACTCTTAACCAGGTTAGAATCTTTTAACAGGGATTCAAAATCTCCTAATAGGGATTTATATGTACTAAATGTATTTCATAAGACTCCTAATAGGGTCCATCCTCTAATAAGGAACTTTCATATTAGTGCATCATTTTGTGGGCATCATTCCCATCGGGGTTTACTCTTTTCAAGATGTTCCCTAGTTAACATATCTTGTGTTATTGTGCAATTGTGTACGATTATCTTTCTATGGTTGATCAGTACATTGATTATATTGTTTAAAGTTGTTGAATGGAAAAATTATCAGATAATTGATTCACCCCCCCCCCCCCCCTCTCAGTTATCTTGGGGATCTTTACTTTCTAACAATTGGTATCAAAGCCAAGTTCTTGAGAGAAAATTTTAACAACTTAAGGAGATCCATGGCAAATTTAAGAAAAGAACGCCCTAAGTTTGATGGAGTAAATTTTGATAGCTAGAAAGAAAAGATGAAGACACATCTATTGCGTTTAGGACCAAGTTATTGGTTGATTACAAAGAATGAGAAGACTATCATTGAGGAAGACAATCTAGAGGCAGGAACTAAAGATGAACTAGATCTATTCATGTGTAACATACTTGCAAGAGAAGCACTTTTATTAGCACTACCGGAGAATGAATATAGTCAGGTAAGATGTTTCAAACATCTCATGCAATTTGGAAAGCTTTACATTCTACTTTTGAAGGTGATGAACATGCAAAGAAGGCTAGATTACATAATTGGATTTGTGCATTTGAAGATATCAGAATGAAGGAAGATGAATCTATTAGAAGTTATATTGGTAGGATGTCTGAGATTGTGATAGGAATAAAGTCTTATGGAGGTGATAAGACAGAGAATGAAGTGATATGGAAAATTCTGAGAACTTTGACACCAGTATTCAAGCGAACAACGCAGATGATTGAACAAGTGATACCTTGTACATCGAACTTTTCAAGAGAGACTCTTCTTGGAAGATTAGAAACAACAGAGATGAACTTGAGATTATCAGGAGAGCTACCTAGAATGGAAATAGCATTCAATGCTCTTAGCATTAGACCTACAAGAAGTACTAGTGTGAATGGAGATTATGCTAGCAGTAGCAGATCTGAGGAAGATAAGAAGATTGAAGAAGGTATTGCATTACTTGTAAAGAGAGAACTAGATGGTAAGAAAATCTTTAAATGTTGGACTTGTCAAGAATATGGTCATTTTTCATCTAAATGTCCTAAAAGAGTTAAGAAGTATAGAAGCAACTTTAAACCTAGGAGATCTAAAGAATGTTATTATGCAAATGATGAAGATCTTGAAGCAGGAATTGAAAAATATTTAAGTGACAGTGATAATGATAACTTTGAGGAAATAGGATTTGTAGCAATTAAAGAAGAAAGTTCTAAATCTGATAAAAGGGAAGAAAAAGCATTAGTTTCACAAGTTGAAAAGAAATCTGATTGGATTATAGATAGTGGTTGTTCACATCATATGACTGGAGATAAAAGAAAGCTTGTTAAGTTAGATAATTATGATGGAGGAATTGTTAGGGTTGGTAACAATGCACCTTGTTTGATTAAGGGTATAGGATCTATTACTCTTGATGGAAAGACTAACACTGATGATATTTACTTTGTTGATGGACTAACACATAATCTACTAAGCATTGGACAATTGGCTGATAAGGGTTATCAAGTTTGGTTTTCTGAGAAAACTTGTGTGATAAAAGATAAAGATGGAAATCTGACTGGAAAAGGATCCAGAACCAGAGGTAATGTATTTCAGTTGAATCCTATTGAGATGACATGTTTGATAACTAGGATTAATGACTGTTGGCTATGGCATAAAAGGTTTTGTCATATAAAATTGGATAATATTGTCAAGGTGAGCACTACACTTGCGGTAACAGATTTACCTAGAATTATGAAACCTACTAACATGATTTGCAAAGAATGTATGATGGCAAAGTAGAAAAGGAGTTCATTTCCCAATAAGAAGTTCACATCGGTAGAGAAGTTGGAGATTGTTCATACAGACTTGAGTGGTCCTACTAGGACTAGAGGATTCTATGGTGAAAGGTATTTTATGATTCTTGTTGATGATTTTACAAGAATGATGTGGATTGCATTTTTGAAAGAAAAATATGAGGCATTTGATAAGTTTAAGATCATGAAAAGAAAAATTGAGAATGAATCTAGAATAAAGATTAAGTGTCTAAGATCTGATAGAGGTGGTGAATTTACATCTAGAGAGTTTAACACTTTTTGTGAAATGAATGGCATTAAGAGACAACTTTCAGCCCCTAGAACACCAGAATAAAATGGTATTGCAGAAAGAAGGAATAGGTCAATAACTAAAGCAGCAAGAGCTATGTTGTTTAAAAATGATTTGGCTAGAACTTTTTGGAGAGAAGCAATGAATATAGCAGTATACACTATGAATAGAGTGCAAATAAGAGTAGATACAAACAAGACACCTTATGAATTATGGTTTGGACATAAACCCTCAGTTAAGTATTTTAGAATTTTTGGAAGTAAATGTTATATAAAGAGAGATGATGATATAGGAAAGTTTGATCCTAAAAGTGATGAAGGAATATTTCTTGGATATTCTTTAAAAAGAAAAGCATATAGATGTTATAACAAAAGAACTAAGACTATTGTTGAAAGTACAAATGTAAAAGTTGATGAGAAGTTTAAAATTCAGGAAAGAATGCTTGATTATGAATCTGATTGAGAAGCACAACCTTAGCCTAACATTGAAAATGCAGAATTATTTTTTGAAACTAACAGTGATTTGCTGAATGAAAGTCATACTGAAGAAGATAGAGAAGAAAATAGAGAAGAAAATAGAGAAGAAAATAGAGAAGAAAGCAGAGAAGAATCTACAGTCGGAACAAGATCAGTAACTATGACACCTAACAGGTATACTTCAAGACATCACCCTATTGAGCAAGTTATTGGAAGTTTAGATAGAGGAGTTTTGACTTGAAATAAGGTACATTTATGTTTGATTTCTCAAATTGAACCTAAGACTACTAATGAAGCTTGTGAAGATGAACATTGGATCAATGCTATGAAAGAAGAACTAGAGCAGATTGAAAAAAATAAGACATGGGAATTGGTCCCTAGACTTGAAGACAAGAATGTGATTGGAACAAAGTGGGTATTCAGAAACAAGATGAATGAACAAGGAGAAGTGATAAGAAACAAAGCAAGATTGGTATGTAAAGGATATTCACAACAAGAAGGAATTGACTATGAAGAAACTTTTGCACCTGTGGCCAGACTTGAAGCAGTGAGAATGTTTCTAGCATATGCAACTTACAAGAAATTCAAAGTGTATCAGATGGATGTGAAGTCAACATTTTTGAATGGTGAATTGGAAGAAGTCTACAATGAGTAGCCTAAAGGTTTTCCTTTGACACAAGAAGGAGATATGGTATGTAAGTTAAAGAAAGCTTTATATGGATTAAAACAAGCACCTAGAACCTGGTATGCAAGATTGGATAAGTATTTATTGAAATTGGGATTTATAAAAGGAATAGTAGATAGTAACTTATACACAAAAGAAATTGAGAATGGTTTGTTGGTTATAGTTATATTTTTTGATGATATTATCTTTGGAGGAGAAGATGAATCTAGTGACAAATTTGCAGATGAGATGAAGACTGAATTTGAGATGAGCATGATTGGAGAAATGAAATATTTCTTGGGATTACAGATAATGAAAAGCAAGGTATATTTTTAAGTCAGACTAAGTATTTAAATGAATTATTGAAAATATTTGGAATGGAAGATTCTAAACCTATTGGAAAACCTATGGTAACCGGACATAAGTTATCTAGCAAAGATGAGACACTAGCAGTTGAGCAGAAAAAGTACAGATCTATGATTGGAGGATTGCAGTACTTAACACATATAAGACCTGATATAGCACATTCAGTGGGGATTGTAGCAAGATTTCAAGTAGAACCTAGAGAATCACATTATGCAGTAGTAAAGAGGATACTAAGATATCTGAAAGGAACAATGGATTATGGATTATGGTATGAGAATTTTGATGATTTTACCTTATGTGCCTATACTGATGCAGATTGGGGAGGCAACGTTGATGACAAGAAAAGCACCAGTGGTGGAGCCTTTTTTCTTGGAAGTAAATTGGTCTCTTGGCTAAGTAAGAAGCAAAATTGTACTTCATAAAGCACAGCAGAAGCAGAATATGTTGCAGCAGCAAATAATTGTAATCAAATTATTTGGATGAAGCAGATGTTGAAAGATATTGGAATAAAGTTTGATGAGCCTGTTTTTATACATTGTGATAACACCAGTATAGTGAGTATGTAAAAAAATCCTATTTTACATTCTAAGACTAAACATATTGATATCAAGTATCATGTTGTAAGAGAGAAAGTTGTAGAAAAAGAAGTAAGATTGGAGTACATAAGTACAAAGGAGCAGATAGCAAATATATTTACAAAGCCTTTACCTAAGGATACATTTGTGTATTTGAGAGGTATGCTTGGGGTTATGCCCCAACCTATTTTTGAGAATTGATGCAGAAGATTGCATCCATCTAGTGGTATATGAGCCCTATCTTTCTTCTGGATTGGATGTTGGAACTTCCTCTATGGGGGAGTTTATGAGCTGAGTCATGAGGACTCTTGTTATTGTATTCTTCTAAAAAGTGTCTTTTGACATTAAGTTGTTGTTGACTTAGTGATAGAATTTTTGTCATTGATGTCAATGGGGGAGAAATATACATGAAAAACATTGTGGATTGTATGAGAGAGCTGAATAGGAAAATGAAGCAAGATTTGATTTGATATTTTGCAATGATGTTGCAGCATTGGATTTTTGGAACATTAGATGTTTTTAATCTATTTTTCCATCAATGCCAATGGGGGAGATTGTTAGGAATGAATGCAAAGTGTTTTGGCAATCATTCTGTAGTAGTTGTTGTTGCATTCATGACTTGGATTGTCATTGATGTCAACACAGTGATTTTCTGGATATTAGCAGGAAAGTAGGTACAGTTTTGTTTTGCACACATGTTGTATTGTAGATTAGCTTTTGCATAGTTTATGGTATGTTCTTTGGTGTGTTATTAACCTATGGTTAATAGTGCAAAAATAAATTCATTCATTTGTAAGAGTTATGAGCATTTTGGTGAAAGCAGTGTTTAGACAGTGTTTCTGTGTAGCGATGTTCGGAAATCAGAGGATATCTCTTAGCTGGGATGGAATCTAATTTTTCACAGTTAAAGGGATGTTTGAGACTCATTAATGATGACATGGTTCATAGTGAAAACTTTGAGGATATGTTTGGAGAAAGTTACAGTAACTGGAAGCCAACAGTTTTATGTGAATTCTGTGTGTAGCATGTAGAATTTATTATTTTGTAATTGAGGACTAACTCATTTGTAATTATTTGAGTTTGGCATATAAGAAGGAATTTTTTCCTTATTGTAATGTGTACTATGAAGAGTGAGATGTGAATATATGTATGAAGTGAAGAAAAGAGCTAATTCAGTGATGAAGGAAGACTTGTGAGTACAGAGATCTAGAATTGTGATCTTGTGTAGCAGAGAGTGCAGTTTTGGCACAGTGTGAAGGAGGTAATATATTTCATATTATTCTATTGAATATTTCTAAGATCTTTTGGACAGTGGGTTCAGAGATCTTGCCTTGAAGCTGTTTGGGCAGTGGGTCCTTCTGTCTTCCATAAACTCTTAACCGGGTTAGAATCTTTTAACAGGGATTCAAAATCTCCTAACAGGGATTTATATGTACTGAATGTATTTCATAAGACTCCTAACAAGGTCCATCCTCTAACAAGGAACTTTCATATTAGTGCATCATTTTGTGGGCATCATTCCCACCGGGGTTTACTCTTTTCAAGAGGTTCCCTAGTTAACATATCTTGTGTTATTGTGCAATTGTGTGTGATTATCTTTCTATGGTTGATCAATACATTGATTATATTGTTTAAAGCTGTTGAATAGATAAATTATGAGATAACTGATTCACCCCCCCCCCCTCTTAGTTATCTTGGGGATCTTTACTTTCTAACATTGTATTGATCCTTACATATACTAATTGATATTCATATGCCTATGGTTTCATAACTAGTGGGCATTGTATTGATTTATCTGATTACCTAAAAATTCAATGATGAAATCGATCGAGACATGATCAATTACTAGGTCCTAGGTCTTAGATTGCATTTTAGTTTACATGTTTCTTTGCATTTTGCATGTTTTCATGATCTCACAAATGGCTACATAAAATTCAATGCTTAAACAATTCTTCTATCACCTCTTCAAATCTCACAAGAGCTGACACTTAACTCGAAGGTCTCTTCATGGCATCGCAAGCAATTATCCTCCTGGGTTAAACACCCTTTTGACATAAGACTAAGTACTTGTCTTCATCAATTCCTACAAAACATATCATGTGTATCATTGCATCCACATTTCATATCATAACCATCTATTGCATTACAATACATCCATGTGCATAAGCATAAAATTATACATACATCTTTTCATAATCAAAACCCATTTGCATTACATCCATACATATGAAAGAAATCATTGCATTGCATTAATCCATACATACATTTTACACTACTTATAGCATAAGCATCACATGTTATCATCATAACTCAAAAACATGACAAGTACAAATGAAGTCATAACCAAAATATTGATCTCATATATATATAAAAAATCTCGAGCTAGTCAGGGGTGCACTACTGGCATAGTATACAAAAGAATGAGCTCATATGAGCCATCAAAGTCAAAATAGTATCAACATCAAGAGATCAAAAATATTAGAACAAATAGACAAGTCAGCAGTCAGCCTGATCCTCTGCATCTGGTGGAGGTGGAGGTGGTGCATCTGGTACTGCCTCTTCTCTAGGTGTTGTGGCTCCCTCTGATGCCAACATACACTGAGAGTATGTAGGGACTCTCTGTGTAGTAGGAACAATAGTGTAATATGTGGACACATAGTAAGCTTCCCATGCGGTCTGATGAATCACCTCAGCCTGTAATCTCTGCACCTTTGCATGAAGCTTGGTGCACACTCTATTTGCCTCTAAATATCTCTCCTCCCACTGAGCACTACAAAACTTCAGGTTCCTGACCTGTAATCTGAGCCATCTGATAGTCTCCTATGGAGTAAGAGGAATGGTAGGATCAGCATCGGCTATTGGCATCTCAGTATCTAGGGCATTCTACTTTGTGGTCTTTGATCTCTACGCCTTATGGTGTCTAACCTCTACACCTAGATCAAACCCAGTATCCTCCTTTATCAGATCAGTACCACCACCCACAACTTGCTCTGCTACAAGTACCTCCTTAGCTAAACCAACACTCCCTAAAGTACCACCCTCTCCCCTAGTCCATCTCTAAGAACCTGTAGCTCTACCTACTATGGAACTAGTGGGACGAGGGGGCCTCAACTGTCCTGATGGTCTCTGTAGAGGAGCCATCACTCTCGGTCTTGGAGGTGTGGGGTGTATAATCAGAACATGTGTAGGTCTCAGACCCTGTCCCATTAGAGCACCTATAATGTCCATCACCTCCTCCATGGAGGGTATCAACTCTATAGGATCTGAGAACCTGTGGGTAGGATGGTCTGCAAGCTAGGCAATGAATCCATCTGTAACTCTAGCATCAAGTACCTATGGTCTATACTCCCAATCTCTACCAATGATAGCACTATACTCCTATGAACACAAAGCATAAGAGAGCCTCATGGTCCATCCAAGTCCAAGCTCATGAGCTATCTGAGCATAAGTCGCATAATCCTCTGGTGCATCCTGCACTCATCCATACTACCACCACACCCTGGTGATAATGAATCTCTCTAAAGTGGAGGATGACCTCTCAATCAGTATGCGGGTCTGAAAGAAGAAACTAAACTACTCACGTGTAGTATGCCAAGGCTCTATACCCACATATGGTCTCCATAAAAAAAAAGTCATATCATCAAGGCATCGCCACCAATACTCAATGTGACCCATCCACCCTTTTATGACATATCTGGCACATATATATATCACAAGCTCCTGAGGCTGCCTTTGCAAGGTACATACTGGTCTCAAAATGGGGATATGCTCCCATGCCCAGATCTGTAATACTAAAGCTCCAGCTGCAAAAGACTTTCTCACTACCTCGTGCATCTCAGAGAACATATGGGCCAAAAGACACTGACCCCAAGCCAACTCAGAGGGAGTCACCATCAGATGTACAACCATCGGGGCCCAGCTCATCAATAGACCATTCTACTAATGGTTAGACATGATAATCCCTCCTATCATCCTGACAATAATACACTCTAGCTGATGCGTCTATCCATAATGTTGCACTAAGGTCTCCCAGGAAATAGAGGTAGTCATTTGGGTATCATCTCCAAAGAGACATCTGAACGCTAATAGACCTGAGTTCCCCAAACTCACATACTCTAGATGTCATCCTACATGGAATGGAATGTGCAGTTACTGGTGCACATCCTCTGGGGTCACAGTAATCTCCCCAATCAGCAAGTGAAAGGTCTGGGTCTCTAAGTGAAACCGCTCGATCAAAGTAGTCAAAAGTTTGTGATTTACCCTAATCTCAGGTAAATGTATGAGATACTTGAAGTTGCAAGATGCAAGGTGTACCCTCATTAGGTCATGCAGTCACACACACAGTCTCTAAGTGGCTGGATGTGAAATGCGTACATGAATATCTGGATATATGACCTACACAGCACAGAAATAGGGAATCCTATTAGTACTTTGGTTACATAACAAGTTACAAGGGCAAGAATTGGACAGTTCAGTATTTCACAAGGTAGGTTAAAAGGTCAGCAATCAAGCTAAGAGATCAGCAAATTCAAAAATTTGACCTAGTACTGAGTTTTAGGCTCACTATTTTTCATACGACACTTCAATCTGGCATGGAAAGCCGTACAAGTTTTGGCATCATACCATATGACAAAGCATAGTGATACAACAATGCATACCTCCTCGTACGATTTATGAGGGACCTGATGAAATGTCGTACGACTCTTGGGTCCCTCTCATACGAGTCTTGGGGGTTCATCAAATGAAAACCTATCTACAGTTCAAAAGTCGTACGAATCTCGCTGGAGAGTCATATGAGTTTCCATGCATTCAAAAATTCAAATTTTAAAAAGCGTACGAAAAATGCTAAAAAGGCTATAAATCATGGAAATTTTGACTTTTCAGAGAAGCAAAGAGGTCCACCTACCAGATGTCCGTACTGTCGAGGTCTCTGGTGTCTCCAGCTGTGCTCAAATCTATGTGAACTCATAGGTACCTTTGGTTCTACCATTTTCTTGCTCAGAGGGCTCCACAAGATTTCTAAAGTCAAAAGGTTGAAATGAATTTAAAATGACCCTTCTGGTCTTTATATAGCTTTTAACCTAATTTTCAAAAGTGCTCCGTTTTTCACAAAAATTGCACCCCTGGCTAATTTCGATGTTCTAAACCTAGTTTTGGGATCAAAATCAAAATCTAAGATCATTTACTATGTCAAAATTATGATTTAAAATTTTTAGACCCAGGACAATCTACTACTTGCATAATTGACCTTCAAACATCACAGAAATCTAGTATTCAACTTAACTGATTATCTTACATCAAACTATCAAAATTTCAACTATGGTCAATGCATGGTTTCACCTAGTCAAACTTGGTCTTCTGGACCTCCAAATGATGCAGAATGCATTCTCAAATGTGTTTAACCACTTCTCAAATCAATTAACATGCTTCTAAACTATCAACGCTGAATTTTCTTGTCAAATTTCAATTTTTATCCCAAAGGGGCCATGGTATTACACATCATTCAAAGTTTGTAATCTAAATTTGAAATCAAATCTTTCCTCAGTAATCAAGACAACAACCACGTATAGTTACTAAATCATCTAAAGTCCTCATCACTTGGGGCAAATCAATCATCGCTTGGGGCATTACAGTTTCATCGAGATCCATATCAATCTAGTATTCTCTTAATCTTGTAAACTGTATCAATTTTTCGTAACCATCGGTTCATTAGTGTTATTCCCTTGGTTCTTCATAACTAAAGGGTTTAGATGTGATACCAATGTGATTCTTATCGACAATCAGGTCTGGAATCGGTCACTCACTTCTTTGCAATCATAAGGTTCAAAATCAAGCATTTTGACACTTCTTCACAATCATCGGTTCATTGCTATTATAGTTAACATTATCTTTGGTCATTCAGGTCCTAATATCTTCATATCAATTTCAATCAGTTTCTATTTCATATCAATTTCAATTTCAAACATCAGTTTCAACATCATACATAGACTGTCTTTGAACCACTACGCTTTGCACAATGATTCAAAGAGGGGCAAAATGTAATACCCCAAAAATGGGCTATAGGTTCATTAATCTCCTAGATCGACACATCGAACGAAATTGACAACCTAAGGCACATCGGCACATTATCGAATCTTAATCGATTATCCTAAATTCTGCATCGGGGAATATTCCTTATTCCTATTTATCCTAATTATCTTTAATTTAATTATTATTTGGTGATAAATCCTATTTATCCTAAAGTTTGATTAATTGAATATTCTGAATATTTAATTAATTAGATTTAATACTGCCACTTAATTATTTAATTAGATTTAATTATATTTATTCCTAAATTGTATTTTTTTTTAACAATAAATCAAATATCCTATGATTAATTGATTAAATTCTTATTTAATTAATTAATGTCAATTGTCAAATTTAATAATATACTTTTTGAATAAAAGTTTGTGTTAATAATTGATTAACCCATAAATCAATTATTTTATTTTTAAAATCAGTTAAGTTGAGGATAAATCACTTTATTTATTAAATTAATTCATAATTAATTATGCACATCCAAAAAAAAAGCTAAACTTTAAATCAGAAAATCAATTCAAGTTGTTTTAAAGATAAACTCAACTCTCTTTTGAGTTGAAAGCTGATCTCAACTTCTAATTTAAATCAAAAAGCTGATTTGCATGATTTTGTGAGTTAATCTATCTCTAAATTCTTGATAACTCAAAAATCAACCTGAGTTTATCAAGAGTGATTTATGGCTTTTTCCATGCACCTCCAAAGTCTTGGATTTCTATAAATTAAGGCCTCAGCTCTTCATTTTGGATCCATCCACAAATTGCATCCTCACACTGGCGAATTGGCGATCGAAGAATCAATCTTTGCGAATCAAAGTTGTGAGATTTTTCATTATTTTTGAGCATTCATATCATTTAGCATATCATTATTAGATTAATTGCATGTCATATTAGTTTCTCATATAGAATAGATTCATATCAATTTATTTCATCTTATTGCATAGAAAATCCAAAAATATAGATTAATTTGCATTCATCTCATATCTAGATTCTGCATTCAAATCTTTCATTTAGGTGTCGTCAAGGTCACTGATCTCGGTCCAATCTGAGAATATCATACACACACCTACTAGAAGGTAGTAAATTTCCTGGTTAGATTAGTTTATGTTTCACTGCACGATTTTGATTTGAGCTAACCTCTAATGTCTTATTGAAGTGTTGTGTCTACAGCTAGGTACAAAATTCACACACACATTTGTAAACTATCCAAGGATGATGAATCTAAGTCTATTGATGCCACTTTATATATGCCCATGATTGGGAATCTACACTATATTATATATAGTAGAACGGATATTACACAAGCAATTGGAATAGTTGCAAGGTTTCAGTCAAACCCAAAGGAGTCACACATGGTTGCAGTAAAGAGAATCATTAAATATCTGAAAGGAACTATGGATTATGGATTATGGTATTGTTTTTCACTGATTTTTTTTATTGATTTTGATTGGGTAGGTAATGTATATGACCAAAATAGAACAAGTGGTGGTGCATTCTTTTTAGGTGGTAGGATTGTGTCTTGGACAAGCAAGAAACAAAATTACATATCTCAATCTATAGTTGAAGTAAAATATGTGGCTTCATCTATCAATTGCACATAGGTAGCTTGGATGAAGAAAATCCTAGAAGGGATTGAGGAGAAGATAATAGAACCAATGATAATTTATTGTAATAATACTAGTGTTATAAGAATTTCCAAGAACCTGGTTATGCACTCAAAGATCAAGAATATTTCTATTAAGTATCATTTCTTGAGAGAATAGGTGTAGGATAAAGTGGTGAGGTTGGAGTACATTCCAACTAAAGATAAAATTATAGATATCTTTACCAAACCACTTCCTAAGGGTAGTTTTGATTATCTTAGAGGTAAGTTGGGGATCATGCCCCTACCTAAGAAGAATTAAGATGCAAATGTTACATCAATCCACTGGGTGTTACTATTTTATTTTTTAGAGGATTGATGTAAAGTGGGACTACTCCTTAGGGGGTGCGGTCAAATAGATGAACTCTTGAGCATCATGGCACCTTTGGCATTGTTGTCAAAGGGGGACAGGAACTGTGAGGATACCTACCAAGTATGGGGAATAATAGAAGAGTAGAAAAAGGAGAGATAAACTATGTAGAGAAGATAAACAAGGTAAGAATTTGATGATAAGTTTTGTGTGTTTCCATTTGATAAAGATGAAGACAAAGTATTGTGGCTCTAGAATATTTTTGGTATTGCTTGGTGTGTTTCCATCAATTCCAAAGGGGGAGATTGTTGGCGTAACTAATGCAGATTACATGAGTAAGTATGTTGATGGCTTAATGATGTGTTTTATCAATTATGTTGTTGTCATTGATGTTAAATTAGGTGTTCTTGGTTGACTATTTTCTTTATATACCAATTTATGATGGAGAAGATGAATTGAGAGTTATGATGTGAATTATGGTGTGCGGTTTAGCACATATATTCTAGAAGTGTGTAAAATGCTATATCTATGATCACACATGTGTATGATGTATTTTATGAAAGTTATAGTCAATGAGATGAACATAGGAAATTAGTTTAGCAATGAAGAAGCATATAAGAAAGATTTGATTGGTGTGTCCCATAGGAATGTAATCAAGTGTTGTGGTCTGAGTTGTGTGATTTCAATGACATTATTGGATTTTTTTGCAATTGCATAAAGATTGATGATTGGTGAACAAAGTTATAAGACTTAGAAGTTTAGGACAATGAAGAAGGAAAAGAACAATAAAGAACAATCAGTTAGATCCTTAATCGGTGATGGAAAATTAGTTTGCAAAGATGGTTAAGTATTCTAGATTATGTGATCATCTGTCTATGGTGACATGGAATGTTAGGTATGATTCTTATTGGTCGATTTGGATGGTCTCGGTTACTAAAGGAAGCTCGGTCGCTGAAGGAACTCGGTGAAGCTTCTTGTGCTTGGTGGAACTTGTGCTCGGTGATGCATATGTTTCTCGGTGTTGCTTGTCTTGGTCGGTTGTTTCACTAGTGCTCGGTTGTTTCTTTAGTGCTCGGTAGTTTTGATTTACCAACTGGAGTTCTTGGTGATTTGGTTGGCCAACTTGGTGTATTTATTGTTGGTATCTTTTGTTGCATTCTCCTATATAGATCTAGAGGCTGACATGGAGAATTAAATAATTGTAAGCCAATTTTTGAGCTGACTTGTATTGCATTTAATATTTATTTGTAGGAGTTAATTATGTCATCCAGCCAGCTTGTGGCTGAAGTTTAGTATTTAAGGAGTGTTTGGGTAGTTGTTTAGAGAGTCAGTCAGAGGTAGAGATAGAAGTTAGATCTGAATCCTATGAGATATTGAAGATTACATTGATTCTAATAGTTTTTAATAGCAGAGCTAGTGGTTGTTTCCTTGGTGACAAGGAGATTGCTTGGTGGCTTGCGAGCTCAAGTTCAGATCTGCCTTAGGGTTTCCATCAGTTGCTGATTTTTTTCAAAACTAGACTAGCTAGAGGTGGTTTGGATCTATGTTGATCTTGTAGAATTTTTTCTGATTGTAATTGGCCCTAACCTAGAAGGCCTTACAACTGGGAATGTCAGTGAAAATTTGGTTGACACAATTATTGGGTTGTGTTATTCCATTGTGTTGGTAATTGGCTGCAAGGTTGGACTGTCCTTAATTGGATCCAGCATCCTTGACTACATCAGGTGGTATCAGAGCGAAGGTTGTTCTTGAGTGAAGTTTAATCTTGTGAATTTGACCTTGTTGGTGAAGAGATTGTATGATCTGAGTTACAAATTCATGGCACTGAACTTGTGGAATCTTGACATGGTTGTTCGTGCAAGGTGGCATGCTGATCTGACTTTCATACAACTTGGAGGTTGTCACAAGGTACTTGGTGTTGGGTTTGTTGCAAAGGGTTTTCCAAAATCTTGTAGGATGCCTCTAAGAAGTTTGGACCGTAGATTGATTGTACATCTCTGTGATGTTGTAGAATTAAAGATTATAGAGAAGGTCAAATTAGATTTTAGATCTGAGATGGAGCTGATGAAGAATGACATGATTGCTAAGATCATGAGAGCTATGATTGGTGTACCTTAGAATGTTGGTACTGACCATGGTAATGAGGAAGCTATTGAAGACTTTGAAGCTACTAGATCTAGTGGAGATGACTGGAGAGACAGATCTAGTCAAGACAAAACTGGTCGATTGCATAGATTTGGAGCTTGATTAAGTAATAGTTACCGAATGGAAGTGTTGTAGGAGCACCTACTCTTCATTCAACAAGAACTCCTATGTAACCTAGGGTTTCACACTAAGGTCCTTGAGACCTCTAGTCATGCTTAGGATAAGAGTTAGTCATGGGATCTCATTGTAAGGCCATAGTTCCAAGATTGGCATTTTATGAACCCTTGGTCTAACTATTGGTCATTCATGATCCAATACCCTAGGTGTAGGTATTTTCATGATTTTCTATGTTTGGATCCATTAGGGATCATCAAAATAAGGATAGGACCAATTTTGGTCACTAGATTTGCAAAATTGCAAAAAATGTAAAAGTTACTCTAAAAGTTGTCAAGCAACCTTTGAGCAACTTTCTAAAAGTTGTTAAAACTTGTTATTTCCTCTCCCAAATGGATAGTTGGTTTAAACCACTCATGTAACCATTGGTAACATCCTATATAATCCCTTATAGGTGGGTGATAGGATATGATATGTAATTTTGGCAAAAATCAATAAAATAACCAACTTTTCTCTGCAAATTTCATGTTTCAGAACTTTGTATGAATGGGTACAGATGTGAGGGCATGAACCAGTGATTCCAAAGGTTGAAGCATTGAATCAAATTTAATTTTAACTTTGTCTCATGTTTTGATCAGCCCCAATTTGAAAGATATCTGATTTTTAGTGACAGTGCCTAGGATTGAGGCTTAAAATCAGGGTTTGTGATAGGGCCTGATTGTTTAGGCACATTCCACCATGGGAAATTGATGCCCCTTGGTGGAACACAAGTGTTTTCAATTTAATTTCATATTATGTAGGTCTAGAGTGTGGATTAGTAGGAAGTTGGTTTTTCCACAAAGCCCTAGGTGTATGGCTCCATACATGCACCTCATAGCAAATTAGGACAGTCATCCTAAAACTTGGTTGGGGATTCACCAAAGCCTAAAAACTTGGATTTTGAGTTTTTTCACATGTCCTCACATGTCTGCATTCTTAATTTGTGTTTTGGAATAGGAGAGAGAGCACTTGTAGTGCATTTGGAGCCCTCATTAGGCCTATTAGCCTAGTCTAATATTGCAACAACAATGACCTCCACTCATTTCCACTCCTTGGTGTTCAAACATGTTTAGTAAACCTAAAAAGGGTATAAAAATCCCTAACCTATTCATTGCTTCATTCTGGAGTATTTTGTTTTATGTTCAGTTTTCCCTCTAGGAAGGGCTACAACTAGAATCTTAGGATTGTGCAGCAGCATAACCTTATGAGTTGTTCAATGGTGAAAGAACCATTGGAACTATTAAATAAGAACTAAATAGGCCAATGCTCTATTTGGTAGGCCAACCTTGGTCTTAGTATTCATTGCATGGGGTTTGAGCACTTCTTTCCCTAAGGAGACCTCTTAGTAAACTCTTGGTTGTTGGTGCTTGGGACTTTGACAAGCCTAGTGATTAGGTGATATTGTCTTGTAGGGTTGTGATAACCTGAAATAAAGTCCTTTTTTATACTTATGATAAGTATTTCAGCACTAGACCCTTCACCTTGGGTGTTGAGGGATTCAAACTCACCAATCTACTCACTATTGGAGGCTTCCGCTAACCACTTCTACATCAAGTGGTATCAGAGCTATGTTTGATCTTGAGAATGAGGATATGCCTACAAGGGTTACAAATAGTGAGTTAGCAAAGATGGTGAGAGAGAAAAAGGCTGCAAATAAGGCCTTAACTAAGAGGCTTCAGGAACTTGAGAAGAAGCTTAATGACAAGGACAAAGATGAGTCTGAAAATGAAGAAGGGAGTGAAGAAGAGGAGGATGATCCTAATCAGCATATCCCTGCAGACCAAAGACCTTTCATAGATGCTTTGAAATCCATGGGAAGAAGAACCATGGAGGAGAAGATAGATTTGTCAGTTTTCAATGGCAAGATGAATGCTGATGTAGCCTTGGATTAGATAGAGGCATTAAAAAAATTCTTTGAATGTGAAGACATCCCTGAAAAATAAAGGGTAAAGGTAGCAAGATCCAAGTTGAAGGGAGCAGCCCTAACTTGGTGGAACTTCATCCAAATAGAGAGGGTGAAGAATGGGAAGAACATGATCAATTCATGGAATAGAATGATATCATTGATGAAAGAGACATATGTACCTAAGGACTATGGGGTACAACTCCATAGGAGGAAGCAAAGTCTAAAACAAAAGGACATGGATGTAGGCTCATACACCAAGGAGTTCTTGAAATTGTGCATGAAGACCAATATGGTTGAAGATGAGGAAGAAAAGCTAGCAAGGTACATGAATGGCTTGAAAGTATCCATTCAAGAAGAGTTGAGTCTACACTGCCCTACCACAGTCAATAGGTGCTATCAAATGGCACTTAAGGTAGAGGAAAAATGGAAGAGAAAGTGGGATTTTGGAAAAGGAAAGAGAAATGATAGTGGGAAGAGTTTTAGAGACAAAAACAACTCTTGGAACAAGGGACTAAGTAGTGGCAATAGTAGCAAGGCCCCTGACCAAGGAGACAAAGAAAATAGTGACTCTAATTCAAGAGGAAACTATAGAGGAAGAAGACTTTTCAATAGAGGAAGGAAAAATTCAAGAAGAGGAAATGGACCATTGAAGTGTTTTTATTGCAACCAATTAGGACATCATCCAAGAAGATTCCCTGAGAAGAGAAACAATAACCAAGGTGAGAGGAGAGCACAACTTGTCCAAGAAGATAAGCAAGAAGACAATGCTGATGCTAAAGACTTGGAACTAGAAGGAGTGTGTCTAATGATGAGGCACGTCTTCCTTCAAGTACCACAAACCCAAGAGCCTCCACAAAGAAAGAATCTCTTCAAGACAAAGATCAAGTGTCATGGAAAGGTATGCAATCTTCTTATTGATTCTGGTTCAACTAAAAATATTGTGTCTTGTGAAATGGTTTAGAAATTAAACTTTCCTAAGAAGCCACACCCTTGCCCCTATCATGTATCATGGTTAACCAAAGGCCAACAAACTCTAGTTACAAAAAAAGCTTGGATAGAGTTTTCTATTGCTAACTTCAAGGACAAGGTCCTTTGTGATGTTGTTGAGATGGATGCAGCTCACATCCTTCTAGGAAGGCCCTGGAAATTTGATGTTGATGCCACCCACCATTGTAGGAAGAACACCTACTCCATCACCAAAGATGGCAAGACCTTCACTATGAAGCCCCTACCGGATAGCAAAACTAAAAAGGAACCCACTGTGATTATCATGGGGGAAAAGGAGATGTTGAAAACCTTGAAAGAATCTAATATTGAACCATTTGTCCTAATTTCAAAACCCAAAGATAACATCAGGTCTGGTCAAGAAGAGCCCATGCCAAATGAAGTCAAAAATCTGCTGCAAAAGTACAAAGATGTCACTGTTAGTGACCTGCCCTCTACCCTCCCTTCCATTAAGGAAATTAGTCATCAAATAGACCTCATACCAGGCTCATCCCTACCTAACAAGGCACCATAAAAAATGACACCATTGCAGCATGCAGAGATTAAAAAACATGTCACTGAATTGTTGGAAAGAGGGCTCATTCAAAAGAGTCTCAGTCCTTGTGTTGTACCCTCAGTCTTGGCCCCTAAAAAGGATGGAAAATGGAGGTTATGCATTGATAGTAGGGTCCTAACCAAAATCACAATAAGGTATAGATTTCCCATGCCAAGGATTGAGGACCTATTGGATCAACTAGGAGGTGCTTGCTACTTCACCAAGATAGACTTAAAGTCTAGTTACCATCAAATCAGAATCAAGCCCGGAGATGAATGGAAAACAACATTCAAGACTACTGAAGGTTTGTTTGAATGGTTAGTAATGCCCTTTGGTTTAGGCAATGCCCCTAGCACTTTTATGAGGCTTATGAATGAGATATTCATAGATTTTATTGGAAAATTTGGTGTTGTTTACCTTGATGACATACTAATATTCAGCCATAGCAAGGAAGACCATCTTGATCATGTGGAATAGGTACTAAGAAGACTCCATCAGCACAAGTTGGTAATCAACTTGGAAAAATGCATGTTTATGAGCAAGGAACTTGTATTCCTAGGTTTTGTGATCTCATAGGGTACCCTCAAGATGGATCTTGAAAAGGTAGATGCAATCATTAATTGGCCTCCACCAAAGAATCAAGGTGATGTGAGGAGCTTCCATGGGCTTGCAATATTTTATAGGAAGCTCATCAAAAATTTCAGTCATGTGTGTGCACCAATGCTTGAAAAAATCAAAGGTGGAAAGAAGACTAAGTTTGCATGGACAAAGGAAGCCAATGATGCATTCCAATACTTGAAGAATAGAGTCTCTCAAAACCCTATCTTGGTCCTCCCTGATTTCAACAAGGTCTTCACTGTGGAGACAGATGTAAGTAATTTTACTATAGGGGTAGTCCTAAGCCAAGAAGGCAAGGTAGTTGCTTTCTTTTCTGAGACATTGAATGAGGCCAAGAGGAAGTATTCCACCTATGACCTAGAGCTTTATTCCATGGTCCAAGCCCTCAAGAAATGGAGGCACTATTTGATCCCAAAGGAGTTTGTAGTCTACACTGAAAACCATGCACTAAGCTTCCTTAATTCACAAGAAAAACTTTCAGTCAGGCATCTCAAATGGGTAGAGCAATTGCAGGCCTATACCTTCAACATTAAGCATAAAAAGGGTGTAGCAAACAAAGTTGTTGATGCACTTGGTAGGAGGATTGGTCTGGTTGAAGAAGTTCAACTACAAAGTGTGGGAATTGAGTCCCTCAAACACTTGTACCTGAATGACCTTGATTTTTCAGAGATATATCAAATTTGTATAAAGATGGAAGGAAGATATCATACTAATTTTTCTGAATATCTAATTCAGAATGGCCTTCTATTCAAGGGAGCACAACTATGCATACCCAAGTGTTCAATGAGAGAAAACCTAATCAGAGAAAAGCATTGTGGTGGCCTAGGAGGTCACTTTGGCATTGAAAACACAACAGACATGGTAAAGAGGAGTTATTTTTAGCCCAAGTTGAACAATGAGGTCAAAAAGTTTATTGAAACTTGTACAATCTTCCAGCAAGCTAAGGGAATGACAAAAAATCAAGGGCTCTACCAACCCTTACCAATCCCTTCAAGGCCTTGGGAATCCATTTCAATGGATTTTGTCATGGGACTCCCTAAAACCAAGCAAGGATTTGATAGTGTGTTTATCATGGTGGATAGGTTCAGCAAAATGGCCCACTTTGTGCCATGCAAGAGCACAAATGATGCATCTCATATAGCCAATATCTTCTTCAAGGAAGTAGTTAGAATTCATGGCTTACCTCAGAAAATTGTATCAAACAAAGATGTAAAGTTTCAAGGGTACTTTTGGAGGACACTCTTCAAGAAGTTGGGTACAAATCTCACCTATAGTTTTGCCTATCACCCTCAAACAAATGGGCAGACTGAGGTAGTAAACAGGTCCCTAGGCAATCTTTTAAGATGTCTAACCAAGAAATACTCACAAAGTTGGGATACCATACTGCCCCAAGCAGAGTTTTCCTTCAATGACTCCATAAATAGATCAACCGGTACAGCTCCTTTCCAAGAAGTGTATGGTTTGCATCCCAAGGGACCATTAGATCTAATGGAACTCCCCTCTGATTTTAGAATTAGTGCTCAAGGCCAAGAACTGGTAGAGCTCATATCAAAGGTTCAGCAGCAAGTGAAGGAAACCTTGCAAAAGTCTAGTTTGAAATACAAAGAAAATGTTGACAAGAGAAGGAGAGAGGTCCATTTCAAAATAGGGGATAGGGTTTGGGCATTTCTAAGGAAGGAGAGACTACCTAAGGGTAGATACTCCAAGCTTCAAATGAAGAAAGTAGGCCCCTGCAGCATAATTAACAAAATAGGTGACAATGCCTATGAGATATCCCTTCCTCCAACTTTGCAGATCTCTTCAATCTTCAACATTGCATACCTCACACCATATAAAGTTACAGCAGGTTCAAGCAATGAGCAGGGTAAGGACACAAGCATTGAGGATGAAGACTATGTTACTGGTCTTCCACAAAGAAAACCAGTGGAGATTGAAGCAATTTTAGACTCCAACCTATTCAAACAAACTAGATCTAAGAAGTACATGCAACACTTAGTCAAATGGAGGGGCCTCCCAAACATTGATGCTACATGGCTCATCGAGGATCAAATACAGCAGCATGGCACTTCGGTGGAGCAACTATCCTCAAGTAGGAACTTGACTTTTAAAAATCCAGGGGAGTATGGTGTAGGAGCACCTACTCTTCATTCAATAAGCACTCCTATGGAACCTAGGGTTTCACACTAAGGTCCTTGAGACCTCTAGTCATGCTTAGGATAAGAGTTAGTCATGGGATCTCATTGTAAGGCCATAGTTCCAAGATTGGCATTTTATGAGCCCTTGGTCTAACTATTGGTCACTCATGATCCAATACCCTAGGTATAGGTATTTTCATGATTTTCTATGTTTGGATCCATTAGGGATCATCAAAATAAGGATAGGACCAATTTTAGTCACTAGATTTGCAAAATTGCAAAAAATGTAAAAGTTACTCTAAAAGTTGTCAAGCAACCTTTGATCAACTTTCTAAAAGTTATTGAAAATTTTTATTTCCTCTCCCAAATGGCTAGTTTGTTTAAACCACTCATTTAACCATTGGGAACATCCTATATAAGCCCTTACAGGTGGGTGATAGGATATGATATGTAATTTTGGCAAAAATCAATAAAATAACCAACTTTTCTCTGCAAATTTCATGTTTTAGAACTTTGTATGGATAGGTACGGACATGAGGGCATGAAAAAGTGATTCCAAAGGTTGAATCATTGAATCACCTTTCATTTTCACTTGGTCTCATGTGTTGATCAGCTCCAGTTTGAAAGATATCTGATTTTTAGTGACAGTGCCTAGGATTGAGGCTTAAAATCAGGGTTTGTGATAGGGCCTAATTGTTTAGGTACATTCCACCATGGTAAATTGATGCCCCTTGGTGGAACACAAGTGTTTTAAATTTACTTTCATATTATGCAGGTCTGGAGTGTGGATGAGTAGGAAGTTGGTTTTGCCACAAAGCCCTAGGTGTATGGCTCCATACATGCACCTCATAGCGAATTAGGATAGTCATCCTAAAACTTCGTTGGGGATTCACCAAAGCCTAAAAAATTGGATTTTGAGTTTTTTCACATGTCCTCACATGCCTCCATTCTTAATTTGTGTTTTGGCATAGGAGAGAAAGCACTTGTAGTGCATTTGGAGCCCTCATTAGGCCTATTAGCCCGATCTAATATTGCAACAATAGTGACCTCCACTCATTTTCACTCCTTGGCATTCAGACATGTTTAGTAAACCCTAGAAGGGTATCAAAATCCCTAACCTATTTATTTCTTCATTTGGGATTATTTTGTTTTATGTTCAATTTTCCCTCTAGGAAGGGCTACAAGCAGAATCTTAGGATTGTGCAGCAACATAACCTTGTGAGTTGTTCAATGGTGAAAGAACCATTGGAACTATTAAATAAGACCTAAATAGGCCAATTCTCTATTTGGTAGGCCACCCTTGGTCTTAGTATTCATTTCATGGGGTTTGAGTACTTCTTTCCCTAAGGAGACCTCTTAGTAAACTCTTGGTTGTTGGTGCTTGGGACTTTGACAAGCCTAGTTATTAGGCTATATTGTCTTGTAGGGTTGTGATAACCTAAAATCAAGTCCTTTTTGATACTTGTGATAAGTACTTCAGCACTAGACCCTTCATCTTGGGTGTTGAGGGATTCAAACTCACCAAACTGCTCACTGTTGGAGGCTTCCGTTGACCACTGCTACATCAGGAAGTTTCTACTTTCTTTGGTACTTTGAAACCCAAGAACTTGATTGACTGGATTGGTGAATAAGAAGATTTCTAAGTTGGAAGAAATGGAAGATCCTCTTTGGGTGAGATTGGCATAGACTAAGTTGAAAGGACATGTTGCTCTTTGGTGGAAATAATTACAAACAGATAGAGAAGATGAAGGTGAAATGAAGATCAATCGGTGGAGGTTGATGGTGACTAAATTGAAATCTAAGTTCATACCTGCTAATTATGAGCTTGACTTGTTAAATAATTTGCATCATCTGAAGCAAAAATATTTGACTATTGAAGATTATACCGAGGAGTTCTACAAACTTACTATTTAGTCTGGACATAGAGAACTTGGTAAGGAAAAGGTAGCTCGGTATGTGAATGGTTTGAGATTCAATATTCAGGATGAGCTTGGTATGTTGAAGAATGATTTGGTTGAAGATGCTTATTAGTATGCTCTAAAGGCATAAGATAAGTTGAAAAGGAGACAACATAGTAATCCCTAAGGGAAGGAAAAGATTGATCACTCAGTGAAGGATAAATCGACTGTAGAAGATGAACAAAAACCTGTAGAACCAAAGAAGAAGATAGGTAGAGTTATATTTAAGGATACTTGCTATAACTATGGTGAAGAAGGATGCCATTATTTTGAGTGTACACAGAAGAATCTTTGTGACCGACAGACTGCTGTGGTAAATTAGAACATTCATAATGAACTTGAATCTGAGAACTTGCTAGTTCGGTGAACATTGCTCAGTACAAAGGAGGAACCTTGTCAGAGAAGTAACTTGTTCAGGACTCAGTGCAAGTCTAGAGGTAAAATTTTTGATGTAATTGTTGATAGTGGTAGTATTGATAACCTTGTTGCTGAGGACATGGTTCAAAAACTTGGTTTGAACAGAATGAAACATCCTTGTCCTTATAAGATTGGCTGGTTACAAGATGATGATCCTCTAGAAGTGAGGGAGCAGTGTTTTGTTGATGTTCAGATTGGCCAGTATAAGGATCTTGTGTTATGTGATATTGTGGAGATGAATAGTTGTGATATATTGGTCAGTAGACCTTGGCAATATGATTGCAGAGCTATGTATGATTGTGTGAAGAATTTGTTTACTGTTGAGAAGGATGGCATGAAGTTTTCCCTGATGCCTTTACTGGATACAACACTCGGTAACAAGAGTCTGAGTATTGGTAGTCAAGTTGAGTTGGTAGATCCTGAAGGTATGGGTGATCAGTATGGAGAACAGACCTGTGTATTATCAAGGAAAGACTTGAAGAGACAGAGGAAGCTGAAGTGGAAGAGTATGCAAGCTGAAAAGTTGGAGGACTTGTATGTGAAAAACCAGTTCAGGGTTTATGTGTTGAATCCTAGAAGATGTTCTTCCAGCATATGAGAACATCTTTTCAAACCTAGGGTATCTGATGTAGGGGAATTCTAGGGTACTCGGTGAATCTACATGGTGGTGTGCTATTTTGGTTATGTGGTACTTGGTTGTAGCTTCAACCAATGTTCTTGGTTACTGAAGGAAGCTTGGTCATTGAAGGAACTTGGTGAAGCTTCTTGTGCTTGGTGGAACTTGTGCTTAGTGATGCCTTTTTTTCTCGGTGTTGCTTCACTTGGTCGGTTGTTTCATTGGTGCTTGGTTATTTCTCTAGCGCTCGGTAGTTCTAATTTACCGACTAGAGTTCTTGGTGATTTGGTTGGCCAACTTGGTGCATTTATTCTTGGTATCTTTTGTTGCATTCTCCTATATAGATCTAGAGGATGACATGGAGAATTAAATTATTATAAGGCTATTTGTGAGCCAACTTGTATTGCATTTAATATTTATTTATAGGAGTTAGTTATGTCATGCAGCCGACTTGTGGCTGAAGTTTAGTATTTAAGGAGTGTTTGGGTAGTTGTTTAGAGAGTCAGTCAAAGGTAGCGATATAAGTTAGATCTGAATCCTGTGAGATCTTGAAGATCGGATTGATTTTGATAGTTTGTAATAGCAGAGCTAGTGGTTGTTTGCTTGGAGACAAGGAGATTGCTTGGTGGCTTGCGAGCTCAAGTTCATATTTGCCTTATGGTTTCCATTAGTTGCTGATTTGTTTTCAAAATGGACTAGCTAGAGGTGGTTTGGATCTATGTTGATATTGCATAATTATTTCTGATTGTAATTGGCCCTAACCCAGAAGGCCTTACAACTAGGCATGTCAATGAAAATTGAGTTGAAACAATTATTGGGTTGTGTTATTCCACTGTGTTGGTAATTGGATGGAAGGTTGGATTGTCCTTAATTGGATCCACCATCCTTGACTACGTCAAGATCCTAACAGATCATTTTGTAAAATCCTTTAATAGGGTGGCACTTGAGCTAGTGTAAGAAGTTCTCTAATAAGGCTACTCATAATAGGGTAAAGCTCCTAACAGGGCTAGTGGAAAATCCCTTAAAACCAAACTTATCTCTTAATAGGGTTTGTTCTTAACCAAACATCATTATAAGCTTTTAACAAGGCTAAACTCTTAACCAGGCGTGCTCCAGAAGAGTGCATTTTTCTTAGTGGGTGTCATCCCCATTGTGGTTTTTCCCAAGTTGGGTTTCCACGATAAAAACATTGGTGTTATGTGTTGAATTTGTGTGGATGCTTTATTTTTTATGTCTATTTATCAAAAGTAAAATTTATTGACTACATGTATGTGGTGAAGTTTTAAAGAATAAGTTTTATCAGATCATTTTTTTATTAGTAGATTACTGATTCACCCCCCTCTTAGTAATATTAGGACCTTATTATTCTAATGTATCTATCATATGCTCATTCAATCTAAAGGTGGAAAAATAGAAATTAAAAGTGGTGTAAAACAAATTCAAGAAACCTTAGCTAAAAGTGATGAAATGACAATCAAATGCAACGAAAAAAAGATTAAAAGTGATAAAACATAAGAAAATTACGGTTTTTAACTAAAGAAGTATATATTTTTTTAAATGATAAAATAACAAAGAGGGATCAAAGACCTACTAGTGGACCATATTTTGTTAATTTTTTGAAGTGCCCAACCCTCTCATAATGGTGCAATTGGTATGAGATCACCATGCTGGCTAGGAGGAACAATGTGCTCTCAAGAGTAAAAAGTGAATTAGACATGTGAAAATGAATAGGGAAAGGGGCTTTCTAACCCTTTTTATTTACTTTTTAACCAAGAGGGGGGGTCATTTTCATCCCAAATTTTATTTTGAAGCCTATTTACCCAAATTTCTCCACTAGGTCATTGTTATCAATGATTTTTATTGGGAGATAAATTAAAATGTCAAAATCACATAAAAATTAAAAAAAAATCTAAAAATTTCCAAAAATAAGTTTAAACATTGTAAAATCATTTTGATTTTATTTCGGAGGGGGAATATAATAACCAGGAAGTCAATTTTTTGAAATCGGGGCACTTTTTAAAATTAGCGACATTAGACACCAAATTTTCTAATTTCAAATTGAGGCATCAAAGAGATCTAAAAGTCAAATTAGGGTTTCGTATTGAGACATCATCAATATCATCATCATATCAGTGGGGCAACTTCAATCATATCAGTGGGGCAACTTCAATCAATCAAGTCAATCGGGTTAGCATAATTTTATCAAAAGACAAAATCAAGATCAAAATTAGAGAATTGTTGGAACCAATGCACTGCTCACAAGTTGATTCAAAGAGGGGAAAATGTATACACCTAAAAATGGTCAAAGAGAAAATATTAATTAAATTGAAGCAATTGGGTTAATTAAATCAAAATTCATCAATTATTTAATTGAATCAATGTTTGATTATATAGCTTATATTTAATTAATTAAATTATTTTCATCCCAAATTTGATTGTGTAGCCTAATTACCCAAATTTCTCCACTGGGCCATCATTATCAATAATTTTTATTGGGAAATAAATTGAAATGCCAAAATCACATAAAAATTCTAAAAAATTCTAAAAATTCATGAAAATCATAAAATTTCCAAAAAATACCTAAACATCACAAAATCATTTTGGTTTTATTTCAGAGGGGGCATATAATAACCAAGAAGTTTTTTTTTTTGAAATCGGAGCACTTTTTAAAATCGAAGACATTAGACACCAAATTTTCAATTTTCAAATTGGGACATCAAAGAGATCTAAAGGTCAAATTAGGGATTCGTATTGAGACATAATCAACATCATCATCATATCAGTGGGGCAATATCAATCAATCAAGTCAATTAGGTCGACATAATTTAATCAAAACACCAAATCAAGATCAAAATCCGAGAATTGTTTGAACCACCGCACTACTTGCATGTTGACTCAAAGAGGGGCAAATGTATACACCTAAAAATGGTCAAAGAGTGAATATTAATTAATTTCAAGCCATTGGATTAATTAAATCAGAATTCATCAACTATGTAATTGAATTCAATATTTGATTATATAGTTAATCTTTAATTAATTAAATCCAACTAGTTCAGTCATCACACATCGCTAATTTAATTAATTCTTTTGAATTAATTCCCTCTTAAAATCTCTCACCTACTAGTAAAAGAAGAAATCAAATCAACCAATCAGGGACAAGGGAAAAGCTCACATGGATCACTTAAAGGCTTTTGCTATCTTGGCCATCCATTTCTATAAGGCAATCTTGACCATTCATCTTGGACATATCATCACCCCTAACTCTAACCATACCTTGATCATGTAGTTAATCAAACTCACCTGCAAGACCTTGAGAAATCCATTAAATAGGATGCATTCTTAGAGAAAATCATCCACTCTCATCATAGTAATTGCTTTCTAGTATTATTAGCTTAGAAATTATCATTTTGAGCTTGTTTATCATGCTGAATTTCCATTGCATCATGCTTTGTTTAGTTAAATTCATCATAGTTCTTGATCATTTAGCTTAATTTGCACTCATCATAGCTTAGATCCATATCGTATCATTCAATTCTCATTTTATAAGTTGTCACCTATGAATCTCAATGCAACTGAGAGCTAAATTAATAGGTCCTTAGGAATAGAGAGCAATGATATGCTCATGAGTCTTTTATTTCATATTTCTAGCTAGTTCTATCTTAATTTGATTTGAAAGCTTGTATTAATGTCTTATTTAGGTTTTTGATTCACAAAATTACTAACACAGGTAAGAAGAGATTAAATAATGATATGGCACAATAGGTGATAATAAAAATAGATGGGAATGTAGATAAGGCATAGTTCCTTTCTGAATGTGTGGGTTAATGGATTAATTTGGCATATAAGTGTATTTGATTACTTGAGGGTTGATAAGGAAAAACATATTAGACTTAGCATGGAAACCTAAAGAGAAAATCTCTCACAGAGCATAAGGAAATGAAGTACTACTTACATTTGGTATTGAGTAGCTAATGGAAATTGTTTTATAGAAAATTTGATACTGGAGGTGGCAATTAAGATTTAGTTAAAAGTAAGAAGCAATAGGCATTATCTTTCATTCCGTGAAATTTCTTTTTGGCTTCGATGCATTACTTACCAAAAAAAGAATAAATATAAAATAAAAGTACAATGATTTAATAATATAATGAGGATACTATAATATTAATAGATTTTTTTTCTTTAAGAATTTAATAGAAATATAATAATATAAAAAATAAAAATATATTAATTATTGAAGATTTGGTAAGTACTCCTTCGCGGAATTATTCATTGATCATTGATATGAGTTGGGCCAACTAAATTTTTTCAAGGCTATATTCAACCATAATACATCTTGTCTTCCTATAATTTTTTAATTTATTTTTTGAAAAAAATTAAATTGTTTTTGAAATGATAGCATTGGAAATCACTTTGTCAAAGATACCTTTGTTTACCATGAATGTGGAAAAAGTTATTAAGCCGACCGGCTTTATATTTTAAAAATAAAAAGAATTTCTTTTAAACGTCATTTATTGAATTTGTCTTTTTATCTTACTTGGAGAGAGCCAAGAAGGTATATTATTTTCTTCAAAGCTACTATAATTTATAAAAAATAATTTCAATGACAAACAAATAATTTTTCTATCTTGGCCATCCATTTCTATAAGGCAAGCTTGACCATTCATCTTGGAAATATCATCACCCCTAACTCTAACCATACCTTGATCATAGTTAATCAAACTCACCCCCAAGACCTTGAGAAATCCTTTAAATAGGATGCATTCTTAGATAAAACCATCCACTCTCATCATAGTAATTGCATTATAGTATTTTTAGCTTAGAAATTATCATTTTGAGCATTGTTATCATGCTGAATTTTCATTGCATCATGCTTTGTCTAGTTGAATTCATCATAGTTCTTGATCGTTTAGCTTGATTTGCACTCATCATAGCTTAGATCGATATCGTATCATTCAATTATCATTTTCTACGTTGTCACCTATGAATCTAAATGCAACTGAGAGCTAAATTAATAGGTCCTTAGGAATAGAGAGCAATGAGATGCTCACGAGTCTTTTATTTCATATTTCTAGCTAGTTCTATCTTAATTCAATTTGAAAGCTTGTATTAATGTCTCATTTAGGTTTTTGATTCACAAAATTACTAACACAAGTAAGCATAGATTAAATAATGATATGGCACAATAGGTGATAATAAAAATAAATGGGAATGCAGATAAGGCATAGTTCCTTTTTGAATGCGTGGGTTAATGCATGAATTTGGTATATAAGTGCATTTGATTACATGAGGGTTGATAAGGAATAACATATTAGACTTAGCCTAGAAACTTAAAGAGGCAATCTCTCACAGAGCATAAGGAAATGAAGTACTACTTGCATTTGGTATTGAGTAGCTAATGGAAATTGTTTTATAGCAAATGATACTCGAGGTGGCAAGTAAGATTTAGTTAAAAGTAAGAAGCAATAGGTATTATCTTTCATTCCTTGAAATTGCTTTTTGGCTTCGACCCATTACTTACCAAAAAAAGAATAAATATAAAATAAAAGTACAATGATTTAATAATATAATGATGATACTATGATATTAATAGATTTTTTGCTTTATGAATTTAATAAAAATATAATAATATAAAAAAAAAATGTATTAATTGTTTGGTAAGTATTCCTTCTGTGGAATTACTCATTGATCATTGATATGAGTTGGGCCAACTAAATTTTTTCAAGGCTATATTCAACCATAATACATCTTGTCTTCCTATAATTTTTTAATTTATTTTTCGAAAAAAATTAAATTGTTTTTGAAATGATAGCATTGGAATCACTTTGTCAAAGATACCTTTGTTTACCATGAATGTGGACAAAGTTATTAAGCCGACGTGCTTTTTATTTTAAAAATAAAAGAAATTTCTTTTAAACGTAATTCATTGAATTTGTCTTTTTATCTTACTTGGAGAGAGCCAAGAAGGTATATTATTTTCTTCAAATTACTATAATTTATAAAATATAATTTCAATGACAAACAAATAATGGATTGTCGTCATCTCTATTTGCTCTTTTTTCAAAAAGAAAGATTCCGTTAGATAAGATATGAAAGTGATATATTCCTTTCAAGTCATATCAGATGACCCATCACAAACCGCCCTATCCTAATCTTAGTCATCTAAATTCATGGGCATCAACATTACTTTAGTGAAAAAAAAGGTAAATGTGTCTTGTATTTTCTTTTTGGTGAAGTGGTGTGTCTACGTTGAAAGTTCAATTGCTTGGTCATATTAAAGGTAAGGTATATGTCCAAGGTAATATATATGGTGGGAATTACAATAGTATTCTTGGAATGTGGATTTGAAAATTTAATTAGATCATAAATTTTCAGAGTTTATAAAGTTTGTTGTTTAGTTATGTAGACTTTTGATGTTAAAGGTCAAAAATTATGATTCATCATTAAAATAAGAAAGTATGAGAAGAGAGCCAAAAATATATAAAGATATCTAAATAGATAGAAGGAGCTTGAGACCTTAAAGGCAATTGAAGTGAAAATCTCACTAAATTATTTGAATAAATAAGAAAAAAGGTAATAAGAAAAATAAAAAGTAACATTGAGCTCTTGGCCTACTAGTGAAATTGAATGGTTCATAATGAGCCCACAAGAATCAAGTCTTGTTGGGATTATTAATAATTTAATATTTTCATCCACAACTGTTTTGTTATTTATAAATTAATATATTTATAAAAAATCATATGTATGTACATGAATTGAAATAAACAAAATAATTGCAACTTGTTAAATTGTAGATGAATTTTTTTCAAATTTAATCATTTTGTCATATTTATAATACTAGTACACTTTCATTCAAAAAATTAGTATTATAATATTTTTATAAAAAAAGGAATGAAATTATTTTTGTAACAATAATTAATCAATAAAAAGTATACAATAAAGTCAAGATATGACATATACAATAGTGATCATGTCATTTAACACAATGGCATTTGATTGAATGAATTAAAAGGGAAAAAATTATTTTTTGTTCTTACTACTACTAATATAGACCAATAGGAAGACAAATAAATAACATTTTTACAATCATTTACAATAGAAAATTAAATATAGGTATAAAAATTTTATTCAACATTTTAGTTCTCTACAATGATAGGTTAAATTAATTAAAAAATAAATTGAATGAATACATCATAATCCCCATTAACAAAACTAACAATAAAAATACTAATAAAAAACAAAGCATAAATGAATGAAAACTTAGATGAAAAATAAAAGAATTTAAAAACCTATATTTTTAAGAATAAAATAAAGGAATAAAGGGATTGAGGGCTTAGTTTGATTGTGAGGCCATGAGGTCTACTCCCCCCCTAACTTACGTGGTACCAGACAAGCAAATGAACAAGAGGAGCATTATTAATGAAAAAGGATAAAATAATTGTAATTGTAGTGAGAGGGTTTTTAGATTCATCACGTACTTGATCATGACATAGTTGATTCTCACATAAGAAACTATTGAATTTCATAAGTTGCATACTATTATAGAGATTATGAACCATTAATAAATAATAAAATAGCAATATATTATTAAAACAAATACAAGTCATTAAGTATGGATAACTTGAATTTATGTTTAGACATTCATACATGGAAAATAATATTATGAGATTAGAATTAAAAACTCAGATCTTATTAAAATATTATAAAATTAATGCATTATATACTATATTATTTTTATTATAAATATAACATAAATAATTTTTTATTATATATGTGATGTAATTATCTTATCACAATAGAAAAAATCTAAAATGGTTGAAAGTATAATTGATTGTAATCAATTAAATGATTAACAAATATTAATTGTTGAACTTACTTTATCATAATAATATTTTATTTTCATGTGAGGTGTCTTATGCAAGGACAACATTGCTAAATCTTTCCTTAAGTACTATGAGAAGAGGTTGGTGTATTAAGTGTTTAATGTAGATGCCAAAAAATAACTATCTCCCTGCATTATTTTGTAGTTGTTCTTAGCTACTCGGGTAAAAGAATGGTTAAATTTGTGCTTTTTGTTCTCTTTTCTACTGTTTAGATGATGGGTGGGGATGAGGTGTAAATTTAACCATGTACTCATGGCCAATTCAAAGAGGATGCCATAGTGTAGAAGATTTGTATTTGTATTGTTGTAAATTATACACCTTTGCTAAGATGTCCAATTCCACACTTACTTAACACTCATTTTAGTGTGTCCCACTCTAGTATGCATTTTACGACTTTATTATGCATTTAAATTAATAACAAATAAAAATATGAGTCCTATCTTAATTCAAATCTCTTCCAAATTTAGCATGGGCCCTCAATTAGAGGTGTACTCTTTAATTATTTCATCTCCTCGTCAATTTCTTACCTATCTAGGTCCTATTTTAACATAAGTTATCTTCTATCATCAATCCTGACATCACAACTCAATTATGTATTCAATTCTGAACTCTCTTTGATATTCTTGGCCTCAAGTTCAAATTTTGGCCTGAAGTGGGTAGAATGGGCCAATTAGGACACCCCATTCCTTAAAACAGACCAATTAGGGTGACTCATTCCTACCAATTCCACTTTAAATTGGGACCACACAATGGTTAGTTTGGTTCAAGGACAATTCTAATCCCATGTCAGCCTACACTGACATTTTCATCTTGAAATGCCTAGGAAGGTATAAAAGAAAGTTACCCCACTTCATTTGAGACATGAAAGCAATTATGAAGGCTAAGATCTACAATTTGAAGACATGTTATGAGTTGAAGATATGTAAATCAAAGAAAATCAACAAGCATCGAGTTCTCAAATCCATTTCCATCAACAACATAGAGGCTTTAAGAGATGTTGGGGGATTATAGAAAATTACAAAATAAATGATTTTCTTGTACCTCTTATGTAAGGAGTGGTATGATTTCATGTCATTCTCATATCTATATAAATAATATTTAGATTTGAATTTCTTTTATGAAAATTACATTTCAATATTATTTTGGGATTTACTCTAATACACTTGAGTGGATCACTAGGATATGATTATGAATTTTATCTCATGGAAGGATTAGACACACTTAAGATTCAAGAGAACACATTAATCTGATTTGGACATCAACTATTTCTAGAGGTGGAAATCACCAAAATAGGAGGTTGACTAAAGAAAGCCCCTATATATCCACATAAATGCATATAATTTTTCTATGTTGTGGGTTAAAATACAGATTCATATTCAATTCTAACAATAGAAAGCATCTTCCTACACTATCACATGTCCAAATATTTAGTTTCGGCTAGTGTTACAAGGAACAAGGTGCTCTAGGCATCCTAGTGCTAGAATACTAGACCATTTAGATGAGGGGGGAGGGGGGTCAATCAGTGGTATATAAAACCAAAAATTTTGATAAATGGATGCTTAAAAATCAATGACACATAGTCAGTTTATAAACTCAAGAAAAAACACAAGGACATACAAGACTCTCATTCTTTCTTTGCAAGGTCTTTGTTAAAGATTTTTAATTAACATCAATGGTAAAACAATGCCAACACCTAGTCCACCTAGATCCAGCCCAAATTCAACCTAGTGACAAAATTGGTCTCTAGGAGCTTAGATCCATAATTCTATCAATCTACTCAGTCTCTAGAACTCATCTTGTAGGCCAGCTTGTTCTGATAAAAAATCAATCTAGATTTCATTCACAAGTGTACAATGATTTTTCTATTTTATTTTTGTATCTAGATTATAGTTTCTAATTCATTATTTTAGTCATTTATAGTTTTAATTTTTAAGTCCTTATCCTTTTAATATTACATTTTTAAGTAGCAAAAGGATAGGAGACATGAAAGAATCGATATTAAACTTATTCTCTTAGATCAGGAGTTGGTCAATCATATTAGTCTCTTAGCGACTTTGTATTCCAATGTGATTTGGGGAAGGGGGATCCTTGGCCTAGCTTTCCCATCCCATTTTATTGACCTCATAGTACTAAGGAAGGGTTAGTTCATAGAGTGTATCAATAGGTTTGATGAGAACTTGTTAATATAACATGTCACATATTGGAATGGTAGAAGATTTGGGGTTGGAGGTATTTTGTTTGGCATCAATGATGATGTCATAGAGAGGGAAGCATGCCTCTCCTAGAAAGGATAAAATTTGAAGAAGTAGAGAAGGGTGGAAAATTATTAGGAATAAGAATCCACACAACACAATGGAGAGGGGGGGCTAAGTCAGTTATGTTCTATAATTATAATATTTAAGATTTTAAACCAAATCCCCAATAAAGAATATAATAGTGCAAAACAAGATGAACAAGATAAATGCCAATGCCATAACACAAGATTTTTGTTCTTGAGGAAAACCTTGTAAGGGAAAAAATGCAGTGGGGATGATACCCACTAGATCATTCACTAGTATAATAATGTCCCTATTGGGAGACCTAACCCTGTTAAGAGTTGATACAATACATATAGCATATTAGTCTCTATTAAAGGAAAAGTCCCTATTAAAGAATAAAACCCCTGTTAAAATTTCCTTCAACCCTATTAGGATTTGGTGACAACAAAAGGAACATTTCTAAAGGAGAAGGCTAAATCCACCTTCTGAAGGACTCGCTATCCGAATAGAAAAAAGAGGACTCACTATCCAGTTAACTAACTAATGACAAGTCTCTTTCCTTTATAGTTTCATTGAAGTGCAAAATAAATGATCTTAGATTCCACTCATATCTCTATCAAATAATATGAACTAATTTTTATCTCTTCTCTGACATCCATAAAAAAAAATCACATCGACTTATCCCTTACATTCCTTACATTACATCAAGGATATTTCTTTTCTTTATATAAGTTACAAAACCAATTAGGTTGGCATGTAAGAGCTTATCCAATGCATAAACCATTACATAAACCAATGCTTAGGTACACATGATACCTAATACAAATATAAAACATTTACAAATATCAAATTACACACCAAGATCCACAATCAACACTTGCCAATCCATTACACATGTTACATCACCTAGTCAACTCCCAAATATAATAATGTGAATTCCACATCCTAGCTCTAACAACAGTATAAATCTAATAATCCATATATCCTAAAATGAACTCAAATATGAGTCTCCTTCCATGTATTAATCTCACATACCATGATTACATCTTAAAACCAGATTATACTCAAAATTTAGCAACCAACTCTGGCATAATTCCATGTCTATGTCCTATGACCAGTCTTCACCAAAACAACTATAACTTACACAAATCATAACATGAAGCCACACAACCTTATAAATAAGATATATGCACACTCAACATAAAAAATATGTGTCTACATACTCTGAACTATCCTACATTATATGTACAATTCTGTCCAACTACCTGAAGAAACCTGAAACATGGTCTGTCTGATGCAACCAACATATAACTGAAAGATATGTTGAGGTCAATGAAAAAAATAAATGTCAACAACTTGAACAAAAAAAATTCCAACCAATATCCAACAATCTCTCCCTTTGGTAAATGTTGAGCGTCATTTTAAACGAGACAATGGCTAGGAATTTGGAGTGCAAATTCCCCTCTTAAAAGAGTGATAAAATCACTCACAAGGTTCCTTTTAGGCTAGGTCTTAATCCTATGGATAGATAAATCAAAGATAAATGTGAAACTGTTCATGAGGAGGCCTTTTCTAGTTTGATTCTTGGAGAGGTTGCAAAACAAATTTTAACAAACAATCTTTTTGTATTTTCTGGATTAAGATAAGTATGTAATTCCTATTGTGTGATTTTAACATGAACCTATGATTAATCAGATTTATAAATAAATTAAAAAGGTTAGGGAAATGAGAAATATAAATCAAACAACTTATAAGAAATTTCCTAAAGGACATAAACCAGTGATATATCAGGCTCATCAATTAAACCACCAAGGAATTTTAAAGAAAACCCACACAATATGAATCGAAATTGCTCACAAATCATAAGATGTAGATGCGCTCATCAATGGAATGCAAATAGAAGATGCAATGTTTCTCAAAATTTATCAAATTATGAAGCTGCCACGAATGCATGCACACATGAGAGAAATTAATCCTTATGCACGAAAGAAAAAATTCCCCAATAGTTCATCACAACAAGATGATAAAGCAATAATAAACTCTAGAATTAAATGATCGTAGATATAATTCACAACCAGCACAATTGGCTCTCTGAAATTCATAAATTAGTAGCACCAATCCATAAATTTCACATAGATAGAAGAATAATAATACCATGAAATGAAGGACCAATCACATATAGCTTTATTGCAGAAAAATATCGACCGTAATTACATTGATTGATGAATTTTTAAAGTGCTTCACCCTTTGAAAATAAGAAATTAATAGCTAGGGCTTTTTCTATGCATTAAACTAAAAATAACATTTAATATAAAGCTAACTAAAACAAAACTACTCTTAGACTATCTCTAAACAATATTGCATGGATTTATTCCATCTCCATTACATTTACAAGAGGAAATAAAGCTAAATCCACCGAGAAAACAAGAGATTAAAGCTGGAGTTCCATTGTTCACTGAACTGGAGTCTTCTTCAAAACTTGGAATTCTTCCTTGGATATTTTTCATGGCTCCCCTTCATGAAATCAACTAATTGATATCCCCAAGGTTATAAAAAAATGACTCCAAACATGTGAATAATCTAACCCATAAAAATCTCTTTATGAAATAAACTCCTTGTTGAAACGGCCTAGGAATTTTGGACCACGACCCTAACTCTGAAAAAGACAAGTTGAAAAAATAATTAAGTGTAACCCTTATGACTCCCAAAATTTTTAGACTTTCAAAGTTCAAAAGGTCAAAAATCTAAACTAGAAAAATAGCTAAGTGTCAAAATTTCCTTACTACAAAATTTGACTAATTTAAAAATGAGCACGTAGTATTTCAGAAGGATTTATGGATGTGCCTTGCAGAATCTTTCTACTATCTCCTGCACTTCTTCAAAGTCTACCACTTGAATATCATCAAGGAATTGTTTTTTCTTCTCCCTAAAGGTGCCCAATTCTGTAGAAACATATTTAATCTCCTCCTCACAACCTAACATTCTTTGCATATCCTCTTTTTGATAGAAATTTTTTTTTGAGGTCTTCCTTCATATTTATACCAACCATAATTTCCATGAATTATTGTACAACACTCTTCATGGGGCACATTAAGTGATTATCTTCATCTTCATATAAATCAAGGTCAATGCCTTTATATAATTCCCTTATTTCTTTGATCCAAATCATTACTCCCTCTTGTTTCTTATTCACTTTATTTAGACATTTTGATAAACTTTTATAGTTCGACCTATGTCTTTGATCTAGGTCTCAAAATTGTCAAGCTCTGATGCTTCATATATCTTAACCAAAACTTGGAGGCACTACTTCTTTATTATTTTTAGGTCCCTAAGAATCCTTTTTGACTTCTCATGTTGTACATTCAATCCTTCCTCATTGCCTATCATGTCTGACAATTTGGTGACCTCTTGAAGAATAACTCTAAATGACCTTGAAATTTCTCGGATAGTGGCCTTCCCAAAATTTTCAAAAATTATCTTACAATTTGAACATGCATGAATAAAAGAATATGGTATATCTACTGATAATTATGGGGCCACTATCTTCTCTAGGACAACCTATAATGAGGCTTCCAGATTATCTAGGTCAATGGGACATGTTGTTTTCATAATGAATCTCTTCAAGGATTAATTTTTCTCTATTAATACTCTTATTTTCTCTTCCTCTTTATCCATAAATCCCAAGGAATTCTTTAACCAAAGTGTAGCCAAATTTTTACTCCCCTCCCTTGTAGATTCACCTAAATCAACCTCATCAAAAGTATAGTCTTTGGGAGTTATTTCCGCAATGCTAGCATTAATCATTGGTATGATAACCTGTACTTTCAACTGACCTCTATGGTCTTGAGTGACATAATAAATTATCCTTGCCAGGGTGCTAGATTCTTCTCCATAGAAAGTGTGACCTAAAATAGCCATTTTGGTGTCTTCTTCATCAGTGTATACACTTCTCCTTGGTTGTATCTCTTGTGAACCAGGTGGGCTTGGTGAATGCAATGATTGGATCATATGGAGGAATAAAAATAGAGGTCATTTCTTCTTCTATTCAAGCTTCCACCTCTTCCCCTTCTTCTTTCTCTAGAGCTTCCCTTTCTTCTAATTTTTATTCACCCTATGGCTCTTCCTCTTATGTTTCCTTATGTTTTTCTTTGATAATGGGCTCCTTTGAGATGTCCTCATGAGGAGTACTCTCTTCCCTTTTTGACTCCTTAGGATTTTGTTGGTCTTCCACATTCTCGATGGTCAAATTAGAAGAAAACATGGGAGCGGAAGTTGAAGGAGTAGGGAGTTAAGATGAAGGAAAAGGAGTAGGATGCAAATCTAGAGGAGTTGGTGTAGGAATTTGAGATAAAGGAAAAGGAGTAGGATGCAAATATGGAGGATTTGGTGTAGGAAGTTGAGATTCAGATTGTTCTATTGTAGTGTTAAATTTACTCTCCTTGTCAACTAGTACCTCTTGTGGTAACTCCCCTTCTTCTTATTCCTCCATTTGTATATCTAGGAGATCCTGAGTAGCACCCTCTTTAACTTCTATTAATTCTCTTATGGGAAGAGGAATTCATGGATCTGACTCTTTTTAAGTAGCCAGTTCTTCCATTGTTTGTTCAATAGTGGGGGTAGTTAATTAGGATGGAGGAGGAGAAAAAGTGAATGGAATCTATCATTCAATATTTGCCTCCATAGTTGGTACAGGTTGCTTTTTCATTTTCTCCTTAAATCTGGGATACCCTTGAAATCAAAAACATAAAATTCATCAGGACCAAGGGAATCCCAAGGATCCATTTTCTCATCATGTGTATCTATGCCAACATCAGTCAGAACATTCTCTTCTCGAACTCTTCTTTTAGTGGATGTTGTTCTTGACCATTTTCTCCTTATTAAGGGCACATGAGATTCTTCTTCATCCTCATCCTCTTCCTCTTGTACAATTTACAATTGAGGGGATGTAGATGATTTCTTTCTCTTTTACACCTTCCCCTTCTCTACCTGTGTAGTTCTAGGTCTCGTGACCTTTACTGTTGGGAAATTCTTTGAGGCATATGTTTTCCTTGGACATCAGAGGACTAATCAGAAGGTGGAGAAATACTCCCTATCATTCTTGTCCTAGCCAATTTTTCCTTAGGGTTTGAGCCAATAATTGTTGGTCAATCATGTCTATAAACAATCTCTAGTTTTTGAGGATCTTCCCCTTTAAAATTCTGCATCATTAATTTCTCTCCCTTCCTCTTCTCCCCTTGATAAGGTAGGTCATGTTACTACTTCATTGGTACACTATCCATTTTGAATGGCCATCTAATCCAATCCTTATTATTTTTTACTACATGTTTTCCTTTGAAATATATATCATCATTTTCTTCCTTATCTACCTCTGCATTTAGGATGGCCCTTATGTATATCTTATCTTTATTGTATAGAGGATCCAAAACATTTTCAATATTTGCATCCCATAATTTGGTTGGCATGTGAAGAAGTAGGCATCTTTTACCAGATGAAGAGACATTCATTAATAATCATGGATCCTTACCTCATAGTGTTTTTTGTATTTTATCTAATTATTTTTAGTATGAGGCTCATGAACATAATGTCTTCCCATGAAGCAGTTGTAAGTTCCTATGGGTCAAACCTAGTTCTGATCAAATTGAATTATTGTAGGGGACATTCATCCCATTTGAAGGCTAGATATTTATGCACTTTCATGTCTTGAAGAGAGTGAGGGAAAATGGAATTGGGAAAGTCTCAGTAGTGTTTCTTCTTGTGATTGATATGCTCATAGATGTCATAAAGTTGTTGCTACAAGGAAGAGATAGTTTGACCAAGACTATTAATTTTGGAATCAATTGAAGAGATAATAGGAGGAGAAATTTTGGACATATTAGCAATTTTTTTGTTTGAAGTGGAAGGAATATTTGAAGGAGCATGAGAAAATTGGGATTGTTATTGGAAATAAGGTTTGAATATGAAAAGGGAAAACTATGATAATAAGGTATTGATGAAGGAAATGAAACACAAAGAACACTTGTATGAAGTGAAGGAAGAATGAGATTAGGAAGACTAAAATATGTAGGGTTAGAAGATTGAATGGAATTTGTTATAAGAAGTGGAGAATAAGTGGAGATTGATGCAGAGTACACAAAAAGAAGTCTAGGAAATCTTCTATTTCCTCTCCAACTCTCCAAGTTTGGATTTGATAAAATCCAATCCTTTTGACCTTGAAAAACAAGGTATTTCAACCAAGTAGTGGTGGATAGACACCTATCATACTTCTCAATTTCTAAAGGCTTCACACTAATTCTTCTAAATTTGAGACTTAGGTACACTAGCCCTATTCTAGGCCATCTTGGGAAATCTTCACCGGTGGATTCACACAACCCAACCAAAGGTTGGGACACCTTACTTATGATTTAAGGATAGAGAAAAAACCCTTAGATTGACCCTTCAACTTCAATAATATATGAAACACTAATTTTTTGGGATAATGGAAAGATGTGTACTGAGAGGGGATGGGTGAATTAGTACCCTTAAAAATTTTCAAAATGAATCTTTGTAAACATGAATATCACTAATCAAATTTATCAATTTCATGTAACATACATCCATAACATTACTAAAATGTAAATGCATGTAATCTAATCAATAAACCATTCATGAAACTTCATACACATAACTCAAGTATTTTGGTATCACAAAAACCCTTGTTAGAAGGTAAAAACTATGGTGGGGATGACACCCACAAAGCTTCACTACTATAGTTAAAAAGTTGTCAGTTAAGGCTGTAAATATTGTGATCACTTATGTTGATCTTACCCTGTTAGGAGTAACAATAAGATCAACTAGATCTACTTGGTTAAAGGATTCTAGAAACACAATCAAGTGTGCACTTGGTTAAGAGATTTAAAATATGATTGTTAATTTCACTTTGTTAAGAGATTTACAAATATACTAAAATGGCTAAAAAGTAATAGTAGTATTGATCTATAAATAGAAACTTAATCTTTCCTAATTCAGATTTGTAATGTACTTATCTATTATCACCTTAATGTGATTGATCTCCTTGATGAATACTGCTCGGTAGCCTTTTGTTCCTGATAAACTGAATGTTCCTTCAATGCTTGTCAATAATAATCATTTCTGGTCTTCACATGTATTCTAATGTGGTGGCTACTACATGTGTGATACTTGTCAAACTTGACCTAATTAGGGTTTAGACTCTATCTTAGGAAACCTAAGATCAATGGTATAAATGAATAACCTAGATCAAAATTACATAGGAATCATTAACAATTTAATGATTACATCCATATTAAATTTTGTCTCAATCTTGGTAAACTATTTCCTTAATCAGTGTAAATAGTTTGCCTTGTATTTTGTGTCATTCCAATGATGCAGGAGCATCTTGGGTCTTGAGCAATCTTACATCGCCAAAAGCATTTCCTATTTTATGTATCTGTCTATTTTTTGTTTTGTAGTCATTGTTGGTTATGGTTTCATGATTTGTGAAGTTAATTTTGTGTCTTGGATCTATTCTTGGACCTTCTCCTATGAGCGTATAAGGATTGGATGGATTGTGTCAAAGTTAGAGTTGTTTTACCTTGCTATTTAAGCCGTATTTTCCTACTTTCTGTGTGTTGATTGCGCATTATGTCATTGTTGATCCTTAATGAATAATCCTTTGTGATCTTAGGGACTTAAATAGGACATAAAATAATATCTTCATCTAAGATCACAAATCCTAATTCATCATGAGTTGGAAGTTATCACCATTTTCCTTGGGTATCGATTTTCTGCTAGTTTCACATGAAACATGGAGTTTTTCATCTTGCACGGCTCCATATGATGAAATGGAATCTTTCTAAGTTATTATTATGTTCTTGGATCATGTGTGGACCTAAATATAACATCGCATCAATTTTTGTTCATTATTTCTTTAGTTTTGGTTTACTCTTCCTAGTTGGACCTATAATGTAATTAAATGCCTGACTGGCCGACTTGTGGCTTAGCTAGCTATATATTGGGACTTGGGTTGATGTAGAGGGAGGATGAAAAGGGCATTAGAGTGTGAAGAGATAGATAGGAAGGTAGAGAAGATATGATGAGAGTTGAGTCTCTATTCTCATAATTTCATTGTATAAGGCTGAAACTCGGAAGGCCTCACAACCGGGAATGTTGAATGAAATTCTATTTCGAAGCATTATATTGTTGTATTCTATTGTGGTTGTTGTTGTTGTAAGTGTTGGTGTAGGTTTGGACTATCCATTATTGGATTCTCCATCTCTTCCCTATGTCAGGTGGTATCAAAGCTTGAAGATTCTGAGTGTGTGGATAGATCGCCGAAGGTGAGGTAGTTTGCACTAGGACCTTGGATTGAAGATGCCTCCGAGGATAGCTCATGAGATCTCAGAGGAAGAACCTACTGGGGAACTCAATCTTGATGATTTTAGGACTTTGCAAAAACAAGTGCAAGATCTGCAAGAGGAATTGAGAAAGAAGAATACATCGAAAGAAGATAGTGAAGATGAGTCTGAGGAAGAACATCATTTTGAAGAAGCTATAGAGGAAGCCATGGATCTAGAAGAAACTAGAATCCTAAAGGCTATGTCTAAAATTGGGAAAAGACCTAAGATCAAAGTTTCTACATTTTCTAGAAGCCTTAGGCTAGAAGAGTTGATTGACTGGATTAATTAGATAGATGAGTACTTTGAGTATGAAGAAATAGAAGATCTTGATAGAGTTCGATTTGCAAGGACTAAGCTGAAGGGTCATGAAAATATTTGGTGGAGAGAAGTTCAATTGGAGAGAATTTGATAAAGAAAATATCACTAGATGGAACCGAATGGTTGACAAGTTGAAAAATAAATTCATCCCGGTAGATTATGAGTTAGAGATGTTTAAGAAGATGGAAGCCTTGAAGTAGAACAAAAAAATAGTATAGGAGTATACTGAGGAGTTTTATAGAATCCTAATTAGGACTGGTCATTTTGAAGCTGATAAAGAGAAGGTTGCTAGGTTTGTTTATGGATTGAGACCTAGTATTCAACAAGAGTTACTTACTATTCAAATAACAACTATAGGAGATTCTTATCAGATGGCATTGAAGATTGAGGAGAAGTTGAACAAGAGGTTCGAAAGAAGACAAAATAATAGGAACCGAGGTGGTAAGATTGGTGAAACAATTGTTGGAGGTAATGTAATAGAGAATCCTAAGAAGACTGATGAAGGATTTGGCAGTGGTCAAGTCACTAAGAACTACAATAATGGACAGAGAGAGAGATGGAGAAATGAGTTCACTAGTACTTGTTTTTAGTGTGATGAAGTGGGTCATAGAAGTTTTCAATGTCCTAGAAAAAGAGTTGCACTAACTGCCAAAGAATACATTGAGAATGTTACAAAAAAATGTGAGTTTCTTATCACTAGGAGGTTGGCTCCATGTGCTAAGGAACTAGTGCAAAGAAGAAATTTGTTCAGAACCAAATGTAAGTGCAAGAATAAGGTATGTAATGTTATAGTTGATGGTGGTAGTTTTGAAAACTTTGTTTCAAAAGAGATGGTTAGTAAATTGAATTTGGAAAGGAAGAAACACCCTAATCCTTATCAGATTAGTTGGATACAAGATGTGTCTAAGGTTAGGATTGAAGAGCAATGCTTGGTTAATTTTCAGATTGGATCTTATCATGATGAAATATTATGTGATGTATTGTCTATGGATTCTTGTCATCTATTGTTCAGGAGACCTTGGCAATTTGATATGCATGCTATGTTTGATGGTCATGCAATAACATATGTGGTAATGCATGGTGGATCCAGGCATAAGTTGTTACCTTTGCAGGAAGTAGGGACTAGGGGATGCAGAGTTATCAGGTGTTTTCCTTGTGATAGTGAAAAACGTCAGGAGCACAGAGTTGATGAACCTATTCCTATGGATGAAAGGAAGTTGAGTTTGAAAGAAAAAGAGCATGACATAGTTGAGGAATTTATAGAGATTAAGAGGTAGATGAACTTTCTGACAAAGATAGTGCATCAAATGATGACACTAGTGACATAAAGAAATGCAGATGATGTCGAGTTGATTAGTAAGTCTAGAGAAGATATGATTCACCGAAGTAATGGTGTAATCGACAGTGGAAAAGATGGTCAAAGTAATTTTCTGTCAGTTGAAAAAAGGAAAGATGAGGAAAGTGCAGGGCAAGATAATTTGCTTGAGTGTGACAATACATAAAGTGAAGACAACATGGAATGAAGGAACAACAAAGATGTGGGTTAAGAATAGATATGGCATACCTATCCTAATTCTCTTAATATGTTCATGAGAACATTTTTTTTATTTACCTAGGGTGTTTGATGTAGGAGCATCTTGGGTCTTGAGAAAACTTGCATCGCCAAAAACATTTCCTATTTTATGTATTTGTCTGTTGTTTGTTTTTTAGTTGTTGCTGCTTATAGTTTCATGCTTTGAAAAGTTAATTTTATGCCTTGGACCTATTCTTATACCTTATCTTATGAGCGCATAAGGATTGGATGGATCATGTCAAATTTAGAGTTGTTTTACCTTGCTGTTGGAGCTGTATTTTCCTACTTTGTGTGTGTTGATTGCATGTCATGTAGACATTGATCCTTAATGAATCATCCTTTGTGATCTTAGGCCTTTAAAGAGAACCTAAAATAATATCTTCACCTAAGACCGCAAATCCTTTGGTATCGATTTTGAACTAGTTTCATGCAAAATGTGGAGTTTTTCACCTTGCACAGTTCCGTATGATGAAATGGGATCTTACTAAGTTAGGATTATGTTCTTGGATCATGTGTCAACCTAAATTTAACCTCATATTGATTTTTTTTCATTCTTTCTTTAGTTTTGGTTTACTCTTCTTGGTCGGACCTATAATGTAATTAAATACCCGACTGGCCGACTTGTGGCTTAGTAGGATATATTAGGAGCTTGGGTTGATGTAGAGGGAGGATGAAAAGGGTAGTAGAGTGTGAAGAGATAGATAGGAAGGTAGAGAAGATATGAAGAGATTCAAGTCTCTATTTTCATAATTTCACTGTATAAGGCTGAAACCCAGAAGGCCTCACAGTTGGGCATGTTGAATGAAATTCTATTTTGAAGCATTATATTGTTGTATTCTACTATGGTTGTTGTTGTTGTAAGTGCTGGTGTAGGTTTGGACTATCCATTATTAGATTCTCCATCTCTTCCCTACATCATCCAAACTGCTATGTCATTTCATGTTTCACTTAGTGTATATTACATTCATCACTTGGTAATTAACTAGTGCTTGGTTCATATGAATGCTCGGTGACTAATATGCTTGGTACTTGGTAATCATCTAGCTTCGTAGGAGTTCTCACTCAAATATGTGTTCAGTTAACTTAGTGATCTATCTTGTGTTCTTCTTAGTGTATAGGCTATGTGTATTGACCGACTGTCCTATCTTGTCTCCTTTACTGACTATATGACTGAATGATACTAATGACAACTATAAATGCTCTTTAGGAGTAACATTCTCCCCCTTTGGCATTACTATCAAAAAATTTATAAACATGCAAGAATATATATACATATGTTTTCCCTCTTTTTTAAATTAATGCCAAAAATGTACTCATGGCTTGTCAAAAATGTTCTGATGGGTTTTATTCAATGTAGCCAAGTGGTTTTCCCATTCCTCTTTGAGATTCTCAAGGCCAATGTATACCAAAAATATTTTCTAATACATATATCTCTGGGGTGGTAACTGTTAATATTATTTAGAATAATAGAGAGGGGGGTGAATCAGTTGTTCTCAGGTCTGGATGTACCAATTGAACTTTTAAACACTTCAACAATATCAAATCTAATCACCAACACAACTCGGTCTCTAAAGTATGTATACCAAAAAAAAAATAACATGCAGTCCATTGTCCAAAAGTAATTAACTTGCAGAATATAGAAACATTCACACAAGTATAACACTAGGATTTATAGTGGAAACCCAATTTGGGAAAAACCACTTTGTAATATGTTACTGATATTTTCACTCTTCTGAAGTGAGCTATGTGAAAAGAAAACCTTCTTAAAGGTTTACAAACACATTGTTAGGTGTGACCCTATTAAAGGATTTAAACACTCTGTCAAAAGTGACAAGGTTAAAGGATTTAAGTACATTCCATTAGAATGCCACCTTGATTAAAGTACTTAAACAATAACTGTTAGGTCAACCTTGATTAAAGGATTTAGACTGATACAATGATTAGAAAGTAAGAGTAGTTCCTGATCTAAAAAACATACAACTCACTTTGCAAATAACATATCCAATTCGCACATATATGTTGATTTAGTGACTGAGTTCCATTTCCATCACTGATTTGCTCAGAATTCGCTTCAAGAAATCACAACTTTGATCAACTCCTTCACCTTCAGCCTTCTACTTAGACTTATCAGCTAATAACATCAACAACTTTAGCATACTTTGTAGCCTCACAATTAAGTTTTCCTTTATACCTCTTCACTTAGGTAGATCTATCTTTTTCTGCTTAATCTTCTCCGTAGATCTTAGGTTTTGGTCAGATTCATCAAATCCTTCCAACATTTAAGTTCTTCATCCTTCCTTCTAGATACATCTTTGAACTTCCCATAAAATCCATAATAAAATGATTTACCATGCATTAAATCCTCCATACAATCAATTAATAAAGTCAACATGATTTACATAATCCAAGCATTCAACTATGTCAATTGGGAATCTAAATTCTTTCTCCAAATGTAAATTACTGACACTCAGTCAATACTATATTCATCTCCTTGGTCATCACTGCGTAACTCGATCATCTCTACAAACTATCTTCCTCGGCTAACATTGTCTCACTCGATAATTCCCTTTCACTCAACATAAGTTGATGTTTAGGCAACACTAAAATTTCTTAGCATATACTAGCACTTAGTCGACATTAACATCACTTGGCTTAAACTAGATTTCTTCACTTTTTCTCCTTGAAGCCTACTTCTTCAATCTTTCTTCTTACTTAGATAAACAATACATTATCTTATCAATGTGCCAAATAATCATGTACCCATTAAAATATCAAATAACTCAACCTTTCCCTAAGTTCTCTTTTTATCTCACTTTCCCTATTCCTTTTCATCAATCAATAGATATAGTACTTTCTTAGATAGAAACTATCTTACCAGTTAAGGTTTGACATCAATGACAATACAATAATTGTTTCAATTGCAATTTCTAAAAATCTCCCTCTTTAGCATTAATGGCAACACCATATGAATAACACATGATTTACCAACCAATCCAAAATGTAAGTGTATCAAAAAGATTTATAATATCCTTGGCTTCATTATGATTCACAACAACTTAGCCTTGCTTGACCATTCACACAGTTAATCCCTTTGAATCTTTTATGTATCTCTCTCCCTCTGACTCTCTGAATCTCTGAATCTTGGAACATATACCTCAGTGTTCTTTATATCTGTGTTTTCATCTGAATCTCTCCCTCTTTGACAATAATGCCAAAGTAGTATCTAGCACTTACATATTTCATATGTAGATGTCATCTGGTCAGTTCAGTATCAGTATTTCTCCCTCTGTCATCTTGCTTATGAATGATCATTAGCTTTTCTATTCTTTTCACAATTTTAGGAATCTCCTAAATTGTGACCTTTCCTGCATCAATTTGTCAGATATTATCTATAGCACATTTGATGCAGTGCTCCTAGTTGACTAGGTATCCTCAGTTAGGGGAAGCACCCCTAATTTACCTCTAAGATATTCATGAGCATCCTTAGGTAAAGCTTTTGTGAATATGTCTTTTAGTTGTTCCTTTGTATTCACATATTCCATTCTCACTTCTTTATCTTATACCACTTCCCTCAAGTAATGATATTTGATGGAAATATGTTTAGTCTTTGTGTGCATCATTGGATTCTTTGAGATTTTGATAGCACTTGTGTTATCATAGAAAATAACAACTGGCTCAGTGATTTCCTCTTTCATTCCTTTCAACAATTGCTTGATCCATACCAGATTTGAGCACTTCACTACAACTACTACATACTCAGCTTATGTTGTAGATTAGGAAATGCAGTTTTGTTTCTTGCTTGTCCAGGAGACTAATCTCTTTCCTATAAAGAATTCTCCACCACTTGCACTTTTCTTGTCATCAATATTTCCTGCCCAATCTACATTAGTGTAGACTCTCAGTTCAAATTTCTTGTTCTTCTTGTAGTATAATCCATAATCTTTTGTCCCTTTCAGATATCTCAGTATTCTCTTCACAACCATCATATGATTTTCCTTAGGATTGGAAGAGAATCTTGCCACAATCCCAACTACTAGGGCTATATATGGTCTGATGTGGACAACATATTGTAGCTTTCCAATCATGGATCTATATAGGGTTTGATTCACTTTAGCAGTATCATTAGTTTCAAATAATTTCTATCCAATAGCCATAGGAGTACTTACTAGTCTAGAATCCTCCATACCAATAGTTTTCAATATCTCTTTGACATATTTAGATTGTGTGATAAAGATACCTTTCTCCATATAATACACTTGGAAACCAACAAAGAATTTTATCTCACCAAACATAGACATCTGAAACTCAGTTTGCATATCATTTGAAAATTTATGACATAGGGAATTTTGCCCTCCAAATATGATATCATCCACAAAAATTTCAGCTAACAAAACCCCTTTACCTTCTTCAGCTTTCATGTATAGATTGTTGTTGTCATTTGTCCTTGTAAATCCAATATTTATCAAATAATTGTGCATCCTCTCATACCATGCTCTAGGGGCTTGCTTCAATCCATATAGTGCCTTGTTCAATTTGTAAACAATATTTTTCTTGTTTGGATCAACAAATCCTTTAGGTTGTTCAATGTATACTTCTAATATATCATTCAAAAATGCAGACTTGACATCCATCTGATATACTTTGAAGTCTCTGTAAGTAGCATATGCAAGTAGAGTTCTCACTCCTAACCTTTCTATAGGGTAAAATGTTTCCCCATAGTCTATTCCTTCTTCTTGTACATAAACCTTGCATAGAAATATTTCCTTGTTCCTTGTGACTTATCCATGTTCATTAAGCTTGTTTCTAAATACCCAATTTATTCCAATAACATTCTTTTTTTCTAATCTTGGCACCAGAGTTTAGGTAATCTTGAATCCAGTCTTCATTTTCTAAAGCATCTTTTACTTTCTTGGGCTCAAACTCACATAATAAACATGTAGGGTCTTTCAACTTACTTTTGGTCAAGACTCTAGATTCCTTATCTCCAATGATTTTTTTAGGCTTATGACATCTTCTCACATACTGTTCCAATGTAGGTTCAGATTTTTTTCTTCTTGATCTTTAGGTTCATCATGAAATTTTTTAGTTTCTACTTCTGATTGCTTGTCAGCATCCTCCTGATTGCTTGGCAGCATCCTCTTGATGCTCGACATTGCTTACCCATGATTCTGCATCTGGTGTAAGTGTGTTACTTGCCTCTCCTTCTTCAATATAGATAAAAGATCTATAATATTTAGGATCCTGTTTGTCTTCTTGTTCATTCTTCTTTGCATATTCATAAACTCTCACATTTTCACTTTCCACAACTTTGTTAGTGTTATAATTCGAACACTTATAAGCTTTTCTCTTAGTGGACTAACCTAGAAATATGCCTTCATCACTTTTTGTATCAAAATTTCCAATCCTATTAACTTTTAGTATATAACATTTACTCCCAAAGATTCTAAAGTATTTCACATTAGGTGCATATCCGTGCCATAATTCATAAGGTGTAGCATTTGTACCTTTCTTTATTTGTACTCAGTTTAAGGTATAAACAATTGTACTTACAACTTCTCTCCAGTATTTTTGTGCAACTTTCTTCAAAATCATTAGCGTCATTGCACAATCCATAATTGACCTGTTTCTCCTCTCATCTATACCATTCTATGGAGGTGTTCTAGGTGCAGACATATGTCTCTTGATTCCTCTATCATTGTAGAACAGATTGAACTCATTTGATATAAACTCTCCACCTCGGTCAAATCTCAGACATTTCAGGCTTTTACCTATTTCTTTTTCAACCTTTTTCCAAGTACCGCTTAAAAAATTGAAATGCATTATATTTTTCTTTCAAAAACATTACAGTCCTAATCCTAGTGTAATCATCAAAAAATTGAATAAAGTATTTAGCACCACTAAAAATTTTTACAACCATAGGTCCACAAAGGTTAGTATGAACCAAATCCAAAATATTTTTAGAATTAAATGTCTTTCTCTTGAAACTAGACTTTGTTATTTTACCCGACTGACATTGTTTACACATCACATTATCAGGTTTCTTCAATCTTGGAAAACCTCTAACTTTCTTCTTTTTACTAATATTTACCATATTGTCAAAGTTTACATGGCATAGCCTCTTATGCCATAACCATACATCATCAAATTGTGCAAACAAACATGTCTCTTCAAATAGATCTAGATAGAACAAATTACCTCTAGTCTGTTCTCCACTTCCAATTAGTTCACTAGTAGCATCAAATATTTTAGTCTTTCTGTGATGAAACTCCACTCGATAACTAGTGCTATTAAGCTATGAAACACTCGATAATTAATCCTTTACCCCTCATAGAACATGGTGCATCATTACCAAACTTAACACTTCTACCTTTGTAATGATCTAGGCTTTCAAATTTACTTTTATCATCAGTCATGTGATGTGAACAACCACTATCAATAATCCATTTATCAACTTTAATCACATAAGAAATAAGTGCAATTTTCTCATCTTCATCATAATCATCTTTCATAACAACATAAACTACTTCAAAATCAAAATCATCACTGTCACTATCAATTTACTCTTCAACAATATAACATGATTTCCTACCTTTATCCTTATAGTCTTTTTACCTTCGATGATCTTTGTTATCTCTCTTATCTTTGTACTTGCTTTCTCTTTCCTCATCCTTGTCATTCCTATCATGACATCTTACAACAATATGACCATCTTTGTTACATGAAAAATAGATTATAGGAAATTTACCTTTATATTTTCCATTTCCTCTTTTCAATCTTCTAGCCATGAGTGCCTCAAGATCATCTAGTTCCTCATCAAAAGTTTCATTGTCGCTTTCACTTTTCACACATTTTTCTTTTTCTCTCTTAGATTTATGCAAAACCATTTGTGACTTTAATGCAGATTCAACATCAAGAATAGTGTAGTTATCATAGTTAGATAGCTATAAAGTAGTAAGCTTACCAACAAGACTTTCTAGAGTTAGAACATTACCAGGGTTACATCTCGATTCTTGAATTGCTAAAATTCTGATAGTAAAGATAAGAAGAAAAGTTCTCAATACCTTACCAATGACAGTCTCATCATCAATGATTCCATTATCTCCTTTAATAGCATTCACTATCTCCTTAATTCTACCACAATACTAAGAAATATTTTCACCTTCTTGCATTTTCATTTCATCAAAATTACCTCTCAAGATTTCAGCTTTTGCTCTCAATACATTTGTATCACCACCATAGATGGTTGCAAGAGTATCCCACATTTGCTTTACAGTAGTGCAATCTTTGATATCTTTAAATTCAAGATAGCTTAAGGTAGATGAAATCTCCAACATTTCTTTATTGTGTTCCTATTTTTCTTTCATATCCTTGGTAGTGAAAGGTGCAATAGGTATAACATAGTCATGTTCAACATAGTATTTCTCCATATCACTAATACTAGCTAGATGCAATTTCATTAGACTCTACCATGCAGAGAAGTTTTCTTTGTTCAACTTTGTGTTAGGATTAACAAGATAAAAATAAAAATTACATGCAAATATAACCAATATCAGAACAACCATAAACCACATAGAAGAGAATATAAGACACAAAGATTTAATGTGGTTCACCCAATCCCTAGGCTACGTCCACCAACAACGAGTCCAATATTTTATTATCTAGTGATTACAACTTGATTACAATCTATAATCCCTTATAGCTCAATATTGTCATGAGAAGCTACTAAAACATACATTATGAAAACCCTAACCCTAAGCCATATTATACAATATTTTTTTGCTTTAGGGTTAGAATGAGTTACAACATGTCAGCCCAGAATTAGCCAAACCCCAGCGAGGGCAGGAGGAAAAATGTACAATACTTTCTTGATCATTCACCACAAGCTAAAAATCTCCCACTTGGTGACTGATGAAGATCCATACTAAGAAACCTCCCACTTGGAGACTGATCCTGTAGAAAAACTACTACCATATGAGGCTCCCACTAGATCAAACCACCCTATACTTAGTTGTTCCTTTATTTTGTTTAGTCTAGAAGACCAACTAAAGCTGAACATGAGTTCAAATTCTCCCTTGTTACTACCTTTGTAAACATATCTGCTAGATTTTCATCTATATGTATCTTTTCTAGCTTTAACTGCCCATCATCCAAAACTGACCGAATGAAATGGTACCGCAACTGTATGTATTTTGTCTTTGAGTGCAAAGCAGAATTCTTCACAAGATGAATGACACTTTGGCTATCTGTATGCAAAAATTATCCATATGTGGATGTCCCAATTCTTCCATGAAGAATTGAAGCCATGTCATCTCCTTGGCTTCCTCTATAGCAGTAACATACTCTGCCTCTATAATGGATAAAGAAACCACCTTTTTATTCAAGAAATCCAACTCATTGTTGTCCCACCAATAGTAAATACATAGCATGTAGTACTCCACCTGCTATCTATATCTCCTACCAAATCTGAGTCAACATAGCCTTGTACAATAGTAGTAGATCCCCTAAAGTGTATACACTTACTGGATGTACCTCTCAAATATCTGAGAATCCATTTGATTGCATTTCAATTCTCAATACTAGGGTGACTCATATATCAGCTAACGACTCCCATTGCATGTGCAATATCTGGCCTAGTACATACCATAGCATACATTAAGCTCTCTGTAGCTGAATAATAAGGTACCTTAGACATTTTATCCTCCTCTTCTAATGTCTTAAGACACATCTCCTTTGTCAATTTTAAATGATCAGGAAAAGGTGTGCTGATAGCTTTGACATTCTCCATAGAGAAACATTACAACACCTTCTCAATATAATTAGCCTGAGATAAAGTCAACTTCCTATTTTTCCTATCCCTACAAATTTTCATACCAAGGATTTGTTTTTTTGCCCCCAAATCCTTCATAGCAAATGAATGTGCTAATTGTTGTTTTAACCCCTTAATGTGATCCATGTTAGACCTAGCTACAAGCATATCATCAACATATAAACATAAAACAATGTAGCTATGATCATCCAATCTCTTAAAGTAAACACAATGGTCAGAATGACATTGAGTGTATCCATGCTCATTCATAAAAGTGTCAAATTTAATATGCCATTGCCGAGGTGCTTGCTTCAAGCCATATAAACTTTTCTACAATTTGCACACCAAACTCTCCTTACCCTTGACCTTAAATCCTTGTGAATGTACCATATATATTTCTTCATCTAGATCACCATGAAGAAAAGTTGTTTTAACGTCAAGATGCTCTAAATGTAAATCTTCAGTAGCCACAATACTTAAAACAATACGGATAGAAGTCATTTTAACAACTGGAGAAAATATCTCATCAAAATCAATGCCCTTTTTCTATGAAAATCCTTTTACAACTAACCTGGTTTTAAAAATTTTCTTACCTCCATCCTCTTTTTTCAGCCTATAAACCCATTTATTCTATAAAGCTCATTTACATGTAGGTAACTTGTATAAATCCCAAGTTTTATTTTTTAGCAAGGAGTCCATTTCCTCTATCATTGTAGACTCCCACTGAAGCTTTGTATCGACCTACACAGCTTCATTATAACATTCAGGTTCACCAGCATTTGTTAACAAAATAGAATACAAAGAGGGAGAGAATCTTTCTGGAGGTCTACTTAGCCTTGTTGACCATCTAACATTCATTAGGGTGTGTGGTATTTGTTGTTGCTATTGTTTCATAGCATAGGGTTCTACTAGAACATCATCTTTTCGATTATCATCCAGTACTACATAATCATTTTCTTTCCTCTCATGCTGCTGCAACAGATCTTTGTACAATACTTTCTCGTTGAATATGACATCCCTACTTCTTACAATTTTATGATTTTCAAAATCCCAAATCCTATAACCAAATTCATCAATGCCATATCTAAAAAATAAACATTTCTTTGACTTAGCTTCCAACTTGGTTCTATATTCAGAATCTATATGTGCAAAAGCTTCACAACCAAAGGTTTTGAGAAAATAATAACTCACCTTCTTACCACTCCATGCTCCCTCTAGAATACCATAGTCCAAAGGAGTAGAGGGGCCTCTATTAATTAAATAAAAAACAATGTTTATAACCTCTACCCACATGTTTAATGTCAGCCTAGCATGCAACCTCATACTCCTTACATGCTCCATTATTGTCCTATTCATGCATTCAGCCACTCCATTTTCTTGTGGAGTCCTTGGTATAGTTTTTTGCCTACAAATACCATTCGAGTAACAATAATTTTCAAATTTTGTGCTACAATGCTCACCACCATTATCAGATTTGAGAAATTTTAGCTTTTTACTAGTCTCATTCTCAACCAAGCATTTCCATTTCTTAAAAGTTTGAAATACATCAAATTTATGTCTAAGGAAATAAATCCATACTTTTCTTGTTGCATCATCTATAAATGTAACATAATACAAAGTGCCACCAAGGGAAGATACCTGAGCTGGTCCCCATACATCTATATGCAAAAGCTCTAATCTATCATTTTTCTTTTCCCTTCCACTCTTTGCAAAACTAACTCTCTTTTGATTTCCATAAACACAACGTTCACAAAAATCCATATTGACACATTTGAGACTAGGTAAAGCTTTCTTTGAATGAAGTAATTTCATACCTTTTTCACTCATGTGCTTGAGTCTGTTGTGCCAAAGTGTTGTGTCAGAATCTACAACAATAGTTTGATGTTCTTCCTACTCAACTGCAGCCACTATTCTTGAACATTCATTATCTTCTGAAATAATTAAAGTAGAAGGAACAATATGACCTATACAAAGATATAAGGTTCCTACTTTCACACCTTTTTCTACTACTAAGGAACCTTTTGAAACCTTCCAATTTCTATCATTAAAAGTAACTGTGCAACCCTCATCACCCAGTTCCCCTGCTGAAATTAAATTCCTACTCAACCTTGGAACATGTCTTACCTCTTGTAGTAGCCAATGATTCCCATTTTGCAACTTAATCTTAATTTTTTCCTTTCCAAATATCTGACAGGGTTCATTATCTCCCAAATAAACTAGCCCAAAATCCCCTTGGACATAATCAAGAAAATAACCTCTATGGGGTGTAGCATGAAATGAAGCCCCAGAATCTAAAACCCATGAATCATCAATACTTTCTAAAGAAAGTAGCAAGGTATACTCTTCGGGTTTATTACTTACCACATTTTCCTCCTTGTTACCTTCTTGTTTATCTCCTTCTTTATTCTTTCGAGACCAACAATCTTTCTTCTTATGACTTGGTTTTCCACAGTACCAGCAATCATTTGGCCCTTTGGATTCAAACCTATTTCCCTTTGATTTTCCTCTTGATTTCCCATGATTTCCATAATTATTTCCTCTCTCATTGGTTCTTCCTCTGCTTTGTGCATTGAAGACACTACTTGATGTGGATCCACCTAAGATTTTCCTATGAATTTCCTCTCAGAATAACACCAATAACATCATCAAATTTTAGGGTATTAGAACTAGAAATAGAGTTACTAACAGCCATTACCAAGCCATTCCAACTTTTAGGCAAAGAACACAAAATAAAGAGAGCCTTGACTTCTTCATCAAAAATAACATTGGCATAAGTTAATTGACTAGTAACTATATTAAACTCATTTAAATGATCAACAACTGATCCACCTTCTACCATTTTTATATTAAATAAATGCTTCATGAGAAATACCTTATTTGAAGCGGAGGGCTTTTCATACAACTTTTCTAGGGTTTTCATCAAATCTTCAGTCATCATTTCTTGTGTAATATTGAATTCCACCGATTGTACCAAGAAAAATTGAATAATACCAAGGGAATTTCTATCAAGAATAGCCCACTCCTCATCAGAAGTGCTTGGCAATTTCTTAGCTTTTCCTTCCAATGGCTGTCATAGATCCTTCTAATAGAGATAGTCCTCCATTTGCATTTTCCATAACTGAAAGTTCTACCCATTAAACTTGTCAACTTTCAGCCTACCCTCATCTTCCATTGCTCTCAGTAAACCATGAGATCTTCCTGCAGAGGATAACTGAAAAAACAACCTCACTTTGATACCACTTGTTAGGATTAACAAGATAGAAATAACAATTACATGCAAATATAACCAATATTAGAACAACCATAAACCACATAGAAGAGAATAGAAGACACAAATATTTAATGTGGTTCACCCAATCCCTGGGCTATGTCCACCAACAGTGAATCCAATATTTTATTATCGAGTGATTACAACCTGATTACAATTCATAATCCCTTACAACTCAATACCACCACAAGAAGCTACTAAAACATACATTATGAAAACCCTTACCCTAAGCCATATTATACAATATTTTTCTGCTTTAGGGTTAAAATGAGTTATAGCATGTTGGGCCCAAAATAATTTGCCTCGGCAAGGGCAAGAGGAAAAGTGTGCAATACTTTCCTGATCAGTCACCACAAGCTAACACTTTGGTACCTCCTTTTAAACATCTTTATCATTAGCTTCAAGTACCTTTAAAAATTTTCTCTATAAGCACCAACAACTCTGATACCAATTGTTAATATTATTTAGAACAAAAAAGAGGGGGTGAATCACTTGTTCTCAGGTCCAGATGTACCAATTGAACTTTTAAATACTTCAACAATATCAAATCTAATCACCAACATAACCCAGTCTCTAAAGTATATATACCGGAAACATATAACATGTAGTCCACTGTCCAAAAGTAATTAACTTGCAGAATATAGAAACATACACATCACAACATTCACACAAGTATAACACTGAGATTTATAATGGAAACCCAATTTGGAAAAAACCACTTTGTAATATGTTACTGATATTTTCACTCTTCTCAAGTGAGCTCTATGAAAAGCCAACCTTGTTAAAGGTTTAAAAACACACTGCTAGGTGTGACCCTGTTAAAGGATTTAAACACTGTCAAAAGTGACCTGGTTAAAGGATTTGAGTACATTCCATTAGAATTCCACCTTGATTAAAAGAATTAAAAAATGAATGTTACGTCAACCTTGATTAAAGGATTTAGACTAATACAATGATTAGAAAGTAGCAGTAGTTCATAATCTAAAAAACATACAACTCACTTTGCAAATAATAGATCCAATTCACACATATATGTTGATTTACTGACTGAGTTCCATTTCCATCTCCATCAATGATCTTCTCAGAATTTGCTTCAAGCAATCATAACTCTGATCAACTCCTTCACCTTCAGCCTTCTTCTTAGACTTATCAGCCAATAACATCAACAACTTCAGCATACTATGTAACCTCATAATTAGGTTTTCCTTTTTACCTCTTCACTTAGGTAGATCCTTTTTTTGTCACTTAATCTTCTCCGTAGATCTTAGGTTTTGGTCAGATTCATCAAACCCTTCCAAAATTTAAGTTCTTCATCCTTCCTTCTAGATACATCTTTGAACTTCTCATTGAATCCATAATAAAATGATTTACCATGCATTAAATTTTCCATACAATCAATTACTAAATTCAACATGATTTACATAACCCAAGAATTCAACTATGTTGGCTAGGAATCTGAATTCTTTCTCCAAATGTAAATTACTAACACTCGGCCAATACTATGTTCATCTCCTCGGTCATCTCTACAAACTGTCTTCCTCGGCTAACACTGTCTCACTCGGTAATTTCCTGTCGCTCAGCATAAAATAATATTTGGTCAACACTAAATTTTCTCATCATATATTGGCACTTGATCGACACTAAGATCACTTGGCTTAAACTAGATTTCTTCACTTTTTCTCGGTTAAGCCTACTTCTTCAGTCTTTCTTCTTACTTAGTGTAGACACCTAAAAATCCTTTAGAAAATAAAGTATTTTTATTTTCTGAAAAATCCCTGATGACATCATCATTTATTAATTAATTAATTATTTAATTAATTTATTTATTTTTATGTCATTAAATCCCTTTTTCTTAATTAAAAATATTTAATTAAGAAATCCCTCCCAAAAATGTTTAAATCTTATTTAAACATTAATCCCCTATTTATTAATTATTTTAATTAATAAATTGACAAAAAATCCCCCAAAAAATAATTAATTTATTTTTTGACCAAAAGTTGGCCTTTTTTTCTAAAACCACTAACCTCTTCCAAAATCTTCTAAAACCCTCTTTAATTACAATTAAAGGCTAATCCCATCATTTTCTAACCCTAACCCCAACTCAAAATATTTAATTAAGATTAAATATTTAATCCTTATGTTTATTAAATTTATTTTAATAAATTTTCTCAAACCTAAACCCATGGAAATAAATAAATCTTTATCTATTTTCTAAAAATCTTTATTTATCCTAAGGAAGTGCTAGACTCTTCTAGAAAGTCCTAATCCTAATCCTAATCCTAATCACCTCCCTAACCTTGTCACATTCCCTAACCAAGATTAGCCAACTCCTAAACTTTAACTAAAGTCAACAAACTTCTAGAGGCTTCTCTTACATGCATTTATGATGCATTTAAAGCCTCTTTATCCCTCTTACATGCATTTATGATGCATTTAAAGCCTTCTTATCCCTCTTACATGCATTTATGATGCATTTAAGAAGCCCCTCACCCCTTTCTTACACCTTTTGACCTTAAGGCACATTTCCCAAATTGTGCACATTCCTCCCATCTTTCAACCCAATGCCCTTGTGACACTTGTCACAAGGAGGTGGCCTTGAACTAGCACAATCCATGTGCTCCCCTTTGAATGAATCTTGGCCTCTCTTAAGGATTTTGATCCTAGCCACTCATTCATCCTCCCAAAAGTCTATAAATAATCCTCATTTCCAAGAGCAAAATACCCATTCACCTTTCATTTTATGCATTGTTATCATGTCCATTTAGCTCTAGACTTAGCATAAGCAATACTAATTGTTAGTTTCTTTTTATCATCTTCAAGCTTTCTTAAAGAACATCATAGCTTAGTAATAATGGATTAACATAGTTTCTTTTATTGTTTTGCATAGCATATAGCATCATATCACACCTATATTTGGTCTAAAATCAATCTTAGTATGCATTAGAATATGCTCCAAGTGCTTAGAGAGCACACCCACATCCCCTTAAGCAAGAGCAAATCAAACAGTGCTTGAGTGCACCTGTTTTTAACTCAATCTTGAGGTGGCTTTGGTTTTGTTTTCATGTCTTATGCTATTTTTTAGTTCATGAACATGTTAGATTAGTCTAATGTTTGAATGTTTCAGCCTTTCAAGACAGGTAACAGGTTCAAAATCATAGTCTACATTCTGGCACGCCCGGTGGGACCCACTTCACGGATTCTTTGCAAACATTCTGATAGATTTTGGAGTGTTTTCAGATTTTTCAAGCTTATAGGTGGATGGAGCTCTTAAAATTCTTCTTCCTCTTCTTGTCTATATTCTTCTATTCCATCTACTTCTTCTTCTTCTAGCAAGGTCATGGCCATTTTTTTAAAAAAAAAATCCATAAGGAAGCAAAATCATACAAACCTTGTTTTAGTGCTTAAAATGAACCCCCAAATCATTCTTAAATGCATTAAGAACTAAAATTTGCAAAATTTATTCTAACAAACAAGAAAAAATCAATCAAAACATTTGCATCCTTGCAACATCAAGGTTTTAAATGCATTCATGCAAAGTAGGAACATTTTATGATTTGGGAGCATAAAAAGAACATCAAGTTTGCATTGGAAAGCTAAGTGGTCCCTAAATCAACTAAAAAATCATCCTAAATGGTCCTAAATCAAAATTAAAAAGCATCAAAGAGAGCTAAAAAAGAACTTCATTTGCAATGTCTTCAAAGTTTTGTTAAAAATCTCAAAGCAAACTAGGAACAAAATCATCAAAAAGCTTTGCTAAAACTTTTCAAATTTAGTTCCTAAACTTTCCTAAAGATTTCAAAATTTTCCTAAATCAGTCCTAAAGCTTTGTTATTGATGTGAACAAGTCTCTTATTGCAAAATCTTGAATGCCTTTTAAAATCCATGCATCAAACTAAATCTAGGCAACTTTGTTTTGAAGTCTAAAATGGAGCAAACCAAATCTTGAATGAAACTAAAGGAATGAAGCTAAGTCCTAAGAGTCATTGTCCATTTGAAAATTGAACTCAATCTTGAATGCATTAAAAGAACAAACATCTCTATTCCCTCCTTTTCAATTCAAGCAAAATGCAAATTCAATCTTGAATGCCTTAAAGGACAAAAAAAAAAGCACTTCAAAGTTCTAAATCAACACGCCAATCTCAATCTTGAATGATCAAAGAAAGAACTTGCAATCGCTCAAATCGCTTACTTTTTGGAAAAAGAACAAATCAAACCTTAAGCACTTGTGTCTTCAAAATTTCAAAGTTCAAACACACTTAAATCAAATTGGGAAAATGAACAAACTTGCTTGATGTGCATCTAGGAGCTTTATCTTCTTGCAAAATCCTTGTTAAAGTAAGCAACGTAGAACATTTGAACTTGGACAAGTTCACTTGTTCTACTTTTAGCGAGGCCTGTCCGAGGAGAAAAGCGCTTCCTCCTCAGAGAATGACCTCAAACCGGTATCCCCCCCCGGCCGGTATATAAATAAAGTGAAGGCAAAAAGTACTCACTTATATCTCCTAATCTACGGGCATTTTGTGCCAAATGCAAATGTCTGGGGAAAGGTAAATATTCCTCCCCTAGCGTTGTTGGCTAGGCTCTTAAGTGAGTCATAGGCGGTCAGCATAATTGGGTATGGAGACTCCATGGAACTATTAAAAACCTGATAAAATAGAGGCTATCCTATCTACATCCGAAAGTATCAAAATCCTTGTGCAAGGACCGATTCCAAGGGGTTTACCGGGTCGCCTCAAGATTACTCACCATTTGTATTCCCTTCTCGGGGATACCAAGCTGTGGGCAAGTGATTTTGATACTCACCTTCCTTAGGTAGATCTGTTTGAAGTGCTTGACAGTCAAAGACTCCATGAAAACACTTGTTGAAACATACACTTTCAAAGCTTTATCAGAGTCAGTCATCCTGTTTGTATCCCGCAAGGTTGCTTTGCCCTTTGCGGAGATTGCCTTGTTAGAAGTCTTTTTAATTTATCCTTTGCCACTTGAGAAAATCAAACCAATCAACAAAATTGATATTCAGGAAATCTTGCAGAAATCAGATATCCAAAGAGCCTTTTGTTCTCAAACCTATTAGAATTTTCCAAAGATATGCCCAATTTGATTAAACATCCAAAAGCCAAGTTGCCCAAATCCAAAGATTATCAAGAGAAGAAAGTTGCAGAGAGGAACCTTAAAAGCCATCAATCCTTTGTCCAAGCAACCCAAGCAGAAGAAAAATATCAAGAAAGACTTGATAATATTGGCTATAATGCAAGAGTCAAACAGTTTGCCTACCATTTTCGAGTAAACCATCGCTACATCAACCTTGAAAGAGAAGATTAGCTGGATTCATAACATGTCCATTCTACCTTCAGATCTCACAATCTTATCTCGACAGTCCGTCATCCTAGCTTCATCCTAGTTTCATCCTTGCATCATCACCAAACCTTAGTTACATCCTAGAAATCTTTCTTAGTTGCATGCACCATCATCCTCCTAGCAGCGTCATAGATCATCCATCCCAGTCGCATCTGCATCATCCTCTTAGAAAGAGCATTGTTCCATTATCCTCCACCATCTTTTCATCAACAATCCACCATCAGAATCCCATATCCTTCATCCAAATCCAGCATCCATCATCTAAATCAGAACCCACCATCTTTTATACCAAAATCCAGAGATCCAAAATCCACAAACACTTAGTGTTCAAAACCTTTGAGTTGTTTCCCTCCCTTATCCTAAATCAAAAAGTATCCCCTTTTTTGACAGAGCATTGTCTAAAGGAAATCCAACTTGTCCTTGCACAGCCTCATCATCTCGAGCAAGAGATTGGCTTGTATTGATAAGCATCCAGTTAACCGAAGATCATCAGTCTATCCTAGGTTGGCCCAAATCCTATCACTGACCCTCCATCAGGGAAAAATAACAACTCATTGTTGACACTTAGTAATCTTCCACCAGCATCCCACCAATCCTCCACCCAATCTTGACCCAAATCAGAGCATCCCACCAATCCTCCATCATCACCAAGCTTTTTTTTACCAACTTTCCACCATCTCCCACCAATCTTCCACCATCCTTGATCCGAATCCAAGCAGTTCATCCATCCTTGCATTGCATTCTAGAAAGTCATCATCTTTAGAAGTTCATCAACTTTGCATCCATCAACATCTTTTAGCCAAACATCTTGCATCCATTTAGCACTTGCATCTCCATGCCTGTTGAGACAAAATCTCAGAAAAGAAGAAGCATGAATCCTTATCCACCAACAACCTCATCCGATCCCAACCTTTTCACCAATGCCATGATGACCTACAATCCCCAGATCCAAGCCAGTAACCCATGTGAAGATCCAAACATCCCTTCATCCCCGTTGGCAATCTAGGCATTTGCAAGTCCTCCAAAAAGCCCACCAGTGACCAATGCCCTTGTACCGCAACATCAGCAAAGCACGTTTGCCCACTATCTGCCAGAAAGTACCTCCATCCCACCATCTCTCTATCCACGCATCCCCATTAATACTATCCAAGTTCTAGCACAAGCATATTCTCGATTTGTCCAATCATTCCCTGATCCTATCATGCAAACACCCCAAGAGCTTTCCACCATTCCCCTTTTCTTACAAGAAAGCCTCGCCAGTCCCGCAACACAAGCTGTAGCACCATCCGCTCCATCTCCTACCCCTTTTGCTTCATCATCTGCTATGGCTGCCCAAGCCCAAATCCAACGCTTAACCCAAAGTCAGCTTCCACCTCTCACGCAAGCTTTTACACCAAAAGCTTCGCCACCATCCGCAAGTCAAGCAACACCTTTCACCATCAAAGAAGCACCATCACCCTTCACCCCCCAAGCACCCATACCTTCTTCTTTGGGGTTAGCACAATCACTTCCCATTCCAACCTCATCTTTCTCTTGGGTGTTTCCTTCATTTTCCTCCTCACAAACATCTGCTCAACCACAACCTCAACAAGCTCCTTTCTCTCAACCATCATTCATGTCCCAAGCTCCTGTTGCTCCTACCATTCCATCATCTGCTGCAGTGCACCCTAACACAAGCTCTTAGTGGGGCCTTACACAAGAAGAAATGAAGGCATGGGGGATCCCATCTCAATCCCCTACATCTATGGTTGCAAGTCAACAAACCGCCTTCGCCCAAGCAGCACAACAACAACTACCCCAACCACCACCAGCTTCAAGCTATTCATCCCAAATCCCAAATACCTTCCAGCAAGTTCCACCACCTCAACAGCCAACTTTCCCCAGCTATCTTACCCCATCACCCTTTGCTTCTAGCTTCCCCACATCTGTTCCACCTCTAAGTAACACAAGCATGCACCCAGCTTATATCAGCCAAACCCAAAGCCAACCTCAGCAACTACCTCCATCATACCTGCAAGCAACATCATTCCAATAGCCTCCCCCACAGCAACCACATGTCCCCTTTCAGTAAACACCCATCATTCCTCAACAACAGCAAGTCCCTTGCTATCATCCCCAGCAACAAATCCCTATCATCCCCCAGCAACAACAAGTTCCCACCCATCAGTTACAACAACAAGTTCTAAATGTCCAATATCAGCAAGCAGTCCCACAACAACCACCAGTTTAACAACAGCAAGCAGCCCAACAACATCAAGTGGTTCCATATCATTTACCACAATATCCCCCTATGCCACACCAACAATATCCCCAGCAACCATTGCCCTAAAATTAGTTGCAACCCATTTATCCACAACAAGCGCCATATCCAGTTCCACAGCTTCCATCACAAGCAGAAGTCCCAGTTCCCTCACCACTCAATGCTGAGTGGGAATCAATGAAAAATGCTCTAAAGGAGCTACAAAGTGGAACAAAGAATAAAACATACAAGTTCGAAGAGGTGTGCTCATATCCCTTCGATCGGTCCATAGCAACTATCCCTTTCCCCAAGCATTTTGAGATGCCCAAGTTCGACAAGTATCAGGGGAAAGGAGATCCAGTAAACCATATCAAAGAGTTCTACATGGCGTGCCAAGAAGTAGCTTACAGTGATAACTATCTCCTGCGCCTGTTTCCCAAAAGCTTGGGAGGAACTGCTGTTGAGTGGTTTTATAAAATACCACATGGGACAATAAAAACCTTTGCTGAACTCTCTGAGAAGTTCATCACACACTATGCCCATAATGTGGAGAATGAGTTGTCCTTGCTAGACCTATGCAACTCAAAATAGAAAGATGGAGAAAGCCTTGCAGAATACTTACAAAGATGGCAGAATCTTACAACCAGGTTATCATATCAGCCACCAGAGAAGCATCTAACAAAGATCTTCATTGATAACCTGCATCCAAAGCTATCCCATCACATGCGAATGAACTATCTCCAGACATACCAAGACATCAAGAGCAAAGGCATAGGCATCGAGAAAGCTCTCCTAGACGAAGGCACTATTCGTCACTTCAAGGATGATTCCAAGAATAAACCCAACAATGATAAATCCCGTTACTAGAATCATAATAAGAATGTTGTTACAGATGGAGCCACTGACACTAAGAATGTACAATTCATTGTGGCTAGTCCTACACCAGCTCAAACATACCAACCACCACAAGTGCCCATCTATCAGCAACCACCAGCTCCCACATATCAAGCACCTATTTATCAGCAGCCTCCTCAAGCTCATCAACCACCTGTGCAACAGTATCGGCAGCAATACCAATAGCAACAGCCAGCACGTCAAGGCAATCCTATTAACGCAGTTAACATTGCCCCAAGGCAGAATAAGCCCAACAATCAGAACAATCCAAAGAGGACTTTCACACCTTTGGGTGAGCCTCTAGATCAGATCTTTTATCGACTAGCCAAGGAAAATATGATCACATATCCACCCATCCCACAGAAGGATGACAATGCATCAAAGTTTGATTGGTATAAAGAACATGAATACTGTAATTACCATCGTGTGAAAGGACACACTACCCTGAAGTGTATGAGACTCAAGAACTATATCCAAGATCTCATTAATCAAAAAGAGATTCAAGTAGATACACCTGCTCAAGCCTCACCAAATGCCAATTTATAAATATATCAAAATGTGTTCCCTCAACACAATACCGGGAAGAATCAAGCCAACGCCAATCAGCCCCAAAATCATGGCAAAGGCAAGCAAGAAGACCACACAACGGCCTACATCAACTATGACAAGTATGTCGGATGCATAACTCAAGTTGAGCCCATCCAAGATGAGCCCACCATTAATACTATCCACATCAGAGGGCCGGATCGACAATGTGCTGCAACTACCTGCAGTAGTAGGATAACTGTTGCCGGTGCTCCTCCGAGATCAGCTGCTCCTCCAAGGCCAACATCTACTGCATCCACAGCACAGTCTAACACCAGGCCAGCATCAAATGCATGCGCAACACAGCATAATGCACCAAGTGCACAATACAATATCATAGAGCATCTTGGGAACATGCCAGCCCAAATATCTATCTTGGATTTTCTCCGCACATCACCCATCCATCAGGAGATCCTGGACAAAGCTCTAAAAGAAGGCCATGTCCCCACGGACATTAACACAACTCAGTTTGAAATTCTTGTGGGACACCTATCAGCAGCATGTGCCTTATCCTTCAAAGAATCTGATATACCAGATGTCGCTCCTGACCATACTCTTCCTCTCCGCATTGCCGTCATGGTCAGAGACTTTTCCATCAAATGGGTCTTAATAGATAATGGCTTAGCTCTAAACTTATGTACTTTAAAATTCATTCAGCAGATTGGGTTCACCCAGGCCAATATAGCACATGAAGTGATCACTATCAAAGCCTATGATAACTTGGAGCGTACCTCAGAAGGTACCATTACTTTGCCCATTCAGCTAGGCCCAGCAACACAAGATACTATCTGCCATGTTGTTGATCTTGACCTACCATTTAATATCCTCCTAGGCCGACCGTGGATTCATTCCATTAAGGCTGTACCATCTACTTACCATCAGTGCATCAAATTTCTGCATCAAGGCACTGAGGTTACCATCCATGCTGACCCCCAACCCTTCGCATACTGTCGTGCGATGGAAGCATCATTCCCTCACTCCACTCATTGTCCTGGAACTGACATTGGTACTTCTATTGCCAGCTCATCCCAATCCCATTGCGATCCAGAAACCATTCTCACCTCCACCCTCTCTTCCGTCAAGATCAATAACCAGGGTTGTGGTGAATATAGCCTACATGATGCATTTGCCGTAGGGGCCCTTTCGCTTGATCCACATACTCAAGGGCACCCAGATCACCAAAGAAAGCCTATTGAAGAGCATCATGAAATCAAGAAAATTGGATCTATGACTTTTGAATCCCATGGCAACATAAACAGCAAAGAGATGGAGCCGGATATCAACAGATGGTTGTACAAAGATCCCCCATCCTGTGACATGCAACTTCTTGAGTACTTCAAAAAGAAATATCCAATCCCATACAAGAATGTCACAGAACAATATAACTATCAGGGCGGTGGTCTAGGACCACAAGAAGATGGAAATCTATTTCCTATCACACCATCACAAAATCTTGAACATCGAGGACTTGGCTTTAATATCCCTTGCCTGCCTAAACAAGAGCCCAATACCGCAACTGAGGGCACCAACATGACTAGCGTTAACTTCTCGAATAGCCAGGATGACCTCATGGAAATCGAAGACATCCCCGAAGAGAAAGACATCCCATCCTACGATGATATCTTTGCCGACGACACCCTCCTGGGGACTTCTGTCCTCCAACAACTATCCATCAACCTCATAGACCTTCCCCTCACACACCCTGAACTCATAACTTGGGACCAACCAAGCATCGCACACATCGATGAGTTCCAAAGCACACAAGCACTCCTAGAATTCATGGGGACATTAGATCCAGTAGTCAACTAGGATCCAACATCGACATCTGTTTATACACTTCACCCAAAAGGATATTTTGGGGAAGAGGCAAGCTTTAGTTGCAAAAATGATAAAGCAAAAGAACATCATGAGTCTTTATGTGAAAACCCTTCTGGGGTACATTCTGATTCCAAAATAGTAAAAACAAAGGGCGTATTTTCTAGCAAAAACCTGGCAATTCAGGCGCTAGAAGATGAAGCCTTGCCTCTTCCCCCTATCCAAGATTATAGACCAGAGCAGTCGCTGATCATCATAGAGGAAACCAAGCCAATCAACTTGGGAATAGAAGAATGTCCAAGGATCACCTACATTGCAGTCAACCTAACAGAAGGAGAAGAAATGGCTCTCAGCACCTTGCTCAAGGAATCAGTTATCAACTTTGCATGGTCATATGCCCAAATACCTGGGCTTGATCCAAACCTTGTTGTTCATCATCTATCAGTAAATCCAAACGTCAAGCCAGTGAAGCAGAAGCTAAGGAAAATGCATCCAAAGGTAGCATTACTAGTTAAAGCAGAGCTTGAGAAGCTCCTTCAAGCAAAAATCATCAGAGCAATTGACTACTCAGAATGGATCTCTAACATGGTGCCAGTCACAAAGCCTTCTGGCGACATCAGAATCTGTACTGATTTTAGGGACTTGAACAAGGCATGCCCTAAGGATGATTTCCCATTGCCAAACATAGACATGCTTGTAGACCTCACAACGGGTCATGAAATGCTATCACTCATGGATGGCTTTTCCAGCTACAACCAGATTCATATAGCAGAAGCAGATCAACATAAAACAACATTCACAACCCCATGGGGTACCTTCTACTACAACATGATGCCATTTGGGTTAAAGAATGCAGGAGCCACATATCAGAGAGCGATGACAACAATCTTCCATGACATGATCCACAAGATCCTAGAGGACTATGTGGATGATATTCTTGCAAAATCAAAGACACACCATGGACACCTTGACATTCTTAAGAGTGTGTTTGATCATCTGCAGCACTATGGGTTACGGCTCAATCCAAAGAAATGTGTCTTTGGTGTTACATCTGGAAAGATCCTAGGTTTCATAGTATCATGACGAGGCATAGAGATAGACCCCAAGAAGGTCAAAGCAATAACAGAGATGCCTCCACCAAGAACACTCAAATAGCTCAGAAGCCTACAAGGAAAGCTTCAATCAGTGCATCGGTTCATTTCTCAATTAGCAGACAAGTGCCAACCTTTTACGCATCTCCTATGCAAAGACACAAGCTTCAAATGGGATCCCATATGTCAAAGAAGCTTTGATAAGCTCAAGGAGTATCTTGCCAATTCTCCAATCCTAGTACCACCAATTCTAGGATGCCCTCTCATACTCTACATCTCGGCAACCACTACAACACTGGGGGCACTCTTAGCTCAGCATGATGATGACAACAAGGAGAGATCCATCTATTACATCAGTCAAACTCTTGTCGGATATGAGCTTAATTATTCACCTATGGAAAAAGCATGCCTTGCAGTGGTCTTTGCCACTCAAAAGCTTAGACACTACATGCTCAGTCACACAATCAAGCTCATTTCAAAAGTGGATCCCCTCAAATATCTACTATCAAAGACAACTCTCACAGGCCGTATGGCAAAATGGGTCATGATACTCAACAAGTTCGACATCCAGTATATTGATCGCAAAGCAATCAAAGGGCAAGTCATTGCCGATCAACTAGCAGAAGCACCACTGGTGGATGCCTATCCACTAATCATGGAATTCCCTGATGAACATCTGTGTATGATCAAAGAACAATCCATGTGGCACCTATACTTTGATGGTTCCAACACATCCCATAGCTCTGGGGCAGGAATCCTATTCGTCACACCTCAAGGTGACTACATCCCAAAATCATTCAAATTGAGATTCCCATGTACCAACAACATTGCAGAATATGAGGCACTCATCTTAGGTCTTAGAATAGCCATTCAGTGGAATATCATAGAATTACAAGTGTTTGGAGATTCACAGCTGATTATCAAACAAGTCCTAGATGAATATCATACAAAGGATGACAAGTTGCTACCTTACAAAGAGCTGGTGAACAAACTGAAAGAGCATTTCCTACATCTACAGTTCACACAGATCCTAAGACTTCAGAACAAAGCAGCAGACGCAATGGCAACCATTGGATCCTTGTTAGAAATCCCACGCGATGCATCACAGTATGAATTCCTAGTCGAGCAGCTACATATGCCAGCTTATGAGAATGCTGAGGCAGAAATGGTGTGTGTCTTGGTTGGTCCTCAGTCCCCATGGTACCATGACATCCATGCATATCTAAAAAATGGTATCATATCTCCCCATCTCACCAATAACCAATGCCAAAACCTTATTTGCAGAGCTTCCTGCTACACACTTGTAGCCAACACCCTATATCGTCGCGGGTATCACAATGTCCTATCTAGATGTTTAGATTCAAACGAGGCCGTCCTGGCCTTACAAGAAGTTCACGCTGGAATTTGCGGTGCCCACATGAGTGGCATGGTTCTAGCAAGGTAGCTACTTAGAGTTGGATATTATTGGCCAACAATGGAACATGATGTGTGTGAATTTGTCAAGAAATGTCTCCCATGTCAACAGCATGCCAATTTGATACATGCACCAGCACAGGATCTACAGCCTATTGCACCACCGTGGCCTTTTTCATGTTGGGGCCTCGACCTCGTTGGCTTGATCACCCCCCTCTCTTCGGATGGACACAAGTATATCATAACAGCCACAGAGTACTTTACCAAATGGGTTGAAGCGATTCCGCTCACCCTAACTACTGGCATCCAAATATCCAAGTTCATCCTTTACCACATCATCTACCACTTTGGCATACCATCTACCATTTTCATAGACCATGGCACACCTTTTGAAAACTAGCATGTGGATGATTTGTGTGCCAGACTCCACATCCATCACCATTTCTCCAGTCCATATTTCCCTCAAGGAAATGGCCAAGCTGAGGCAACCAAAAAAACTATCTTGAAAATCCTCAAGAAGATTGTCAATGATTTTGGTCGTGACTGGCACCTCCAAATCAATCCTGCCCTTTGGGCCTACCGCACTTCCTATCGCACTCCCATAGGCACCACCCCATATTCCCTTGTATATGGTGCAGAAGCCGTTCTGCCGATCAAGGTCGAGCTCCCATCATTGCGAGTCTCCATGAAGAACTATACAACTGATGAAGACTATCGTGTGGCCTGGCTCACACAGCTAGATCTACTAGATGAAAAGAGACAGCAAGCTTACGATCACCTGGTTGCATACCAGAATCGACTCAAAAGGAGTTATAACAAGAAGGTCCATCCTAGACAGTTCCAAGTCGGTGACATGGTTCTCAAAGAAAATCAAAAGGTCCAAGCAAATCGTGAAAAGAAAGGCAAGTTTGAGCCTACTTGGCTGGGCCCCTATGTGGTCACCTCATGCTTCGACTCCGGAGCTTATCAGCTATCTACACTAGAAGGAGAGCCTTTGAATGATCCAATCAACATCATACATCTGAAGAGGTTCTATGCCTGAACCAAATCCTACATATTCAAAAAATCCATAAAAATTGGAAAAAGTAGCAAAAAAGTCAAAAAAATCAAAAAAATCAAAAAAAGCAAAAAAAGCAAAAAAAAGCAAAAAAGGAAAAAAGAAAAGAAAAAATCATCCAATGGTGAAAACTTGGCAATTTAAGCACCTTGGACAAGTATGTTGGTGAAAACCTGGCACTCAAGCACCATACATAGTGGACCGAGTCATTATCTATCAAACTTCCATCCCCCATCCCACCATCTTAGTCCTTTTTCTCCCATTCCCATCCCCATCCACCATCCCCCAGCATTCCTTTTTCCATCAACCTTCAGCAACACCACAATCCCTCTTGCACATATCTTGTACCATATCTTGCATATATCTTGTACTTTATCCTGTATAGCGAGATCTTCCTATCCCCAATCCTGAGCTTTTGTACATATCCATTGTATATCTTTTCCCGTTCGTTGTACATCAGTCCTTGTCAGTCCTACAGCAGCATTTTGATCAGCACACTTTGTCCTACCCAGCCTTGTACTTCAACAACCTCAATTGTCGACTATTCTTGATCACCGTGATTATTCTTTGACTTCATCATTTGCCAGCGAACAACACCACTCATTCTCTCATCAATCAGCAGGTCCTTGAGGATGTATCCTTCCTCCTGTCCGATCTAATCTTCCTGCCATCAATCAAATCAAATCTCTCTCCTTGGCAAAGGATGTCTTTTTGGAGTTTTCATTTTGACCTTGGATTTTGTCCTTTGGGTCTTGTTAATATTTTACAGCTTCTCATTGTTCTCTACTCAACGTCACCACGATCCTTTATATCATGGTGTGCTGTGAATGAGGATAATCTGGGGCAAGGTCTTTTGATCTTTTGCTTCTTCCTGTGAGTCAGTCGTGTGTTTGTGGTTTCTTCAACATCATTTCCACCATGCCTCCTTCGGGTTTCATGTGCGATGCTGGGGCCACCCTGCGTGTCTTTTTCACGTCAGTCCTATGCAACGCTGGTGACAAGGCCTCGTGATCCCAGTATCCTTGGCAGGTCTCTAGCATTGCTATATTAAACTAGGTTGTGCTCTCCACATTTGCACTTGGAGCTTCCCCATCTCCCCTGCATCCTGCATCATATAGATTAATCTTGCATCCTCATGTAGCTGCATCTTGCATTTTGCATTCCATCTCATCTTGCATTCACCCATCTTTGCTCTTGGAAGCTTGGTAATTTATCTCCCCTGCTTCCTCAGTTGTTCCTTCTCTATTTCCTTTCGAGAAAATTCTACAATGTTTACTCCTTGCGTTATTTTCTCGAGGGGGCACAATCCCTTATTCCTCTAAATTCTAGCCTTGGGCATCTTATTTTCTTGTCTTTGAAGCTATGCCACTTGCGGCATCGCATCAAAGAGGGGCAAAATGTAGACACCTAAAAATCCTTTAGAAAATAAAGTATTTTTATTTTCTGAAAAATCCCTGATGACATCATCATTTATTAATTAATTAATTATTTAATTAATTAATTTATTTTTATGTCATTTAATCCTTTTTTCTTAATTAAAAATATTTAATTAAGAAATCCCTCCCAAAAATGTTTAAATCTTATTTAAACATTAATCCCCTATTTATTAATTATTTTAATTAATAAATTGACCAAAAATCCCCTAAAAAATAATTAATTTATTTTTTGACCAAAAGTTGGCATTTTTTCCTAAAACCACTAACCTCTTCCAAAATCTTCTAAAACCCTCTTTAATTACGATTAAAGGCTAATCCCATCATTTTCTAACCCTAACCCCAACTCAAAATATTTAATTAAGATTAAATATTTAATCCTTATGTTTATTAAATTTATTTTAATAAATTTTCTCAAACCTAAACCCATGGAAATAAATAAATCTTTATCTATTTCCTAAAAATCCTTATTTATCCTAAGGAAGTGCTAGACTCTTCTAGAAAGTCCTAATCCTAATCCTAATCCTAATCACCTCCCTAACCTTGTCACATTCCCTAACCAAGATTAGCCAACTCCTAAACTTTAACCAAAGTCAACAAACTTCTAGAGGCTTCTCTTACATGCATTTATGATGCATTTAAAGCCTCCTTATCCCTCTTACATGCATTTATGATACATTTAAAGCCTTCTTATCCCTCTTACATGCATTTATGATGCATTTAAGAAGCCCCTCACCCCTTTCTTACACCCTTTGACCTTAAGGCACATTTCCCAAATTGTGCACATTCCTCCCATCTTTCAACCCAATGCCCTTGTGACACTTGTCACAAGGAGGTGGCCTTGAACTAGCACAATCCATGTGCTCCCCTTTGAATGAATCTTGGCCTCTCTTAAGGATTTTGATCCTAGCCACTCATTCATCCTCCCAAAAGTCTATAAATAGTCCTCATTTCCAAGAGCAAAATACCTATTCACCTTTCATTTTATGCATTGTTATCATGTCCATTTAGCTCTAGACTTAGCATAAGCAATACTAATTGTTAGTTTCTTTTTATCATCTTCAAGCTTTCTTAAAGAACATCATAGCTTAGTAATAATGGATTAACATAGTTTCTTTTATTGTTTTGCATAGCATATAGCATCATATCAAACCTATATTTGGTCTAAAATCAATCTTAGTATGCATTAGAATATGCTCCAAGTGCTTAGAGAGCACACCCACATCCCCTTAAGCAAGAGCAAATCAAACAGTGCTTGAGTGCACCTGTTTTTAACTCAATCTTGAGGTGGCTTTGGTTTTGTTTTCATGTCTTATGCTATTTTTTAGTTCATGAACATGTTAGATTAGTCTAATGTTTGAATGTTTCAGCCTTTCAAAACAGGTAACAGGTTCAAAATCATAGTCTACACTTAGATAGATAATACATTATCTTATCAATATGCCAAATGATCAAGTACCCATTGAAGTATCAAATAACTCAACATTTCCCTAGGTTCTCTTGTTATCTCCCTTTCTCTAATCCTTTTCATCAATCAATAGATATAGTACTTTCTTAGATAGAAATTGTCTTACTAGTTAAGGTTTGACATCAATGATAATACAACAATTATTTCAATTGTATTTTGGCAAGTTGTCTATACTGAGATATATGACTAGCTATAGTGTTTTCATTATGGCAACAAAGTCATATAGCAGTTTGGAGTCAGCGCACTAAGTGTAAAGATCAGAATTCAATTAAGTGTTGAAGACTAGACAACATACAGAACACCAGAGACTCAGAGCATTAGTGCACGTGTGTACAGATGAATTAAGGTATGCACCCTGGAAGTTAAGGTTGTTAGACTATACTTATGCTTAGTCTATCAGTGCATAAATAGATATGCAAAGATGTGGAAGTTACAGTCAGTTGAAGATGCACAGCCAATGTGTGCCAATAGCAAATAGAGCATGGAGCCGATAGTGACTATTCTGGATTGCGATTGTAAATTAATGTTGTAGAGGCTATGCACCCATTGTATTTAGGTTTCCAACATATGTACATGTATAATTGTAAGCACACTTAATCCAATTCATTTGGAAGCATTATTTGTAATTAGTTATAGGGCCGACCTAATTGTATATTTGGTATTAGCGCATAAATATAAGGTGCGCCCATTGTAATCGGCATGGAAGTGGTAATAGAGTTGTGTAAAGAAGAGAAAAGGTATGGAAAGTGAGCATAAGATGTATTAGAGCTTTGAAAGAGGTCAAAGTATTAGCGCACCAAAGGAACTCATCTGACAAGTAGTGTCACAGTGACAGTTCACCTGTAGATATAATGTGTATCTAATTCAAAAGGTTGTAGCCTTCATTATTTGAGTAGTGAGCTCTAGGATAGTGAGTCCACTCCCCTAATAGGGATCATTATAAAAGACTCCTAACAGGGTCCGACCCTTAACAAGGTCTACTGTACTAAAAGCATTGTAAAGCTACTCCGAACAGGGTAAAGGATCTTCTAACAAGGATCACAAAACACTAGTGTAGATTATTAGTGGGTATCAAGTCCCATCGAGGTTTTTACCTATTTGGGTTTCCACGTAACCATATTGGTGTCATGTGTTGATTTCATGTTTCATGTTTATGTGAATGTTTAATTTAGTACTTAAACATTTATAATTCAGTATTCAAATTAAAGTGAAAAGTTAAAATATAGTGAACACTGATTCACCCTCCCCCCCTCATAGTGTTCCCATTCCTAACAATTGGCATCAGAGCTCTGGTCCTTAGCAAAGAAGTTTAATCACCTGAGGAGATCATGGACAAAGAAGATATGAAACATTTGAAGAAGAATCTTGAAGCAACTCTTGAAGACCTAGAAAATTCAAAAAGAGAAATTGAAGAACTGAAGGAAAAATTCAGTGATGCTCAATTAGTTATCAAAAGACTAAGAAAAGATTTGAAAGGATGCTCTAACAGTGAACTTGAAGAAAAATTCAACAAGTTGAGTAAAGAAAATGCATCCTTGTTAAGTCAGCTTGAAGAATTAGATGACAAACTATGCTGGAAATATTCAAGACTAGGTAAGTTACTGAGAGGGGAGGGGTGAATCAGTAACTTCAAAACTTTTACAAATTTTAGATCTCAACCATTTTCTCAATGACATTAGATTGATAAGCTAACTATATGCATGAGTAACAGAAAGAATAAAACATTCATAACACTTTGAACACAGAGATTTGGTGACCCAGAAACCTTCCAAATAGAAAGTAAAACTGGGGTGGGGATGAAACCCACTAAACTTCAATACTGTAGTATAAAGTTTTTCGGTTAAGGCTTACAATGATCACTTCTGATGATTTGCCCTGTTAGGAGCAATAAGGACTACTAGGTCCACCATGTTAGAGGATTTACAAACATACAAAGTATGCACTCGATTAAGAGATTTTGCAAAGACTATTAAGTCTACCCGGTTAAAAGATTTGGGGCTGATTCACCTGTTAGGATGAAACAGTAGATCTCTTACTTGCAACTATGCTTGCTGATTGAGATTCTCTGATGTACTAATCACCTTCTATGATAGATATGTCTCTGCTACTTCTTATACTATTGTATCCCTTTGTAATTCTCTTATCTCTACCTTTCTTCTCTTTTTCACTTCTCTATTTTTTTCACTTTGGATATGATACAAAACATTGTTTATATATGAATCCAAAATAATTACAAAATAATAGCAAAGTCAGCTCTAAACAAGAAAACACAAGTATTACTGAGTCAGCCCAAATATAGTGACTTGGTTACTGTAAACTACCTCGGTGACTTTGTGATACTCGGCATCCACTACATTACTCGGCATCGTCATGCACTTGGTAGAAGTGGAGGCCTGGTCCATACTAACCACTTGGTTGTAGTTTTGAACTCGGTATATACTGGAGACTCGGTAGATATAGTGTCACTCGGTAGAGATTGAATTCCCTGTTTACCATGCTGGCACTCTGTAAACACTACTCATCTCATCACTCGGTGAAGATAACTCGGTAAGCACTCTTCTGCTCGGTAAGCACTGTTCTACTTGGTAAACATTGTTCTGCTCGGTAAACACTATTCTGCTTGGTAAACACTATTCTTCACGGTAAACACTCAGAGTCTGAATAAGTGTTGTCACTAATGACAATCATACTTAATGCCAACAACATCTATCTCTAGGGTTCCAAGTTCTTGAATTGTACATCAAAAATGACTATGAATGTCATTTACAAGAAGTACCTTTGGAGGAATTTGAGACTAAGCTCCACTCAGATCTAGGGTTTCTGCAATCGCGGGCACGAGTTTGAAATCCGGTGCTTTCCATTCTCCATGAACTAACATTTCTGAACCTTTCTTTACTTTGGTGCTGGATGATGCCATGGTAGCTCTTCAAAAAAAATTTGCTGCAAAATTTGCTTTGAATCACTTGATCGCACTTAGAAATTTTTCTGCTCAATATGCTGATATTCGTGGTAAAGAATGAATTTGATTTCATGCTTTTTGTTAAAACTTTGTCATTAATGCTCCATAGGAATTAGGGTATAGAATTTGATAGACTGTCATCCACTAAGCATTAATTGCTCGGTGAAGATTTCGTAACTTGAGGAACATACTGCTCTAACCTTACATGATAACTGAATGAAATTATGTTACTCCCGACCTTGCTCAGTTGAAACTGATACTGACCTTCCTGCGATTCTCCTATATCTTGCATACTAATTTGGATCTTTCTTCCTTTTAATTCAGGAACTGTTTGGAATATGTCTATGAGGATACAGTTCCAGTGCTTTTCTTGGAGACTTAGTTAGAATTGATAGAGCCACTCTCTTCATGAGTGACTTCATTACTTGGACTGGTTTGCTCAAAAGGTTTAGGGATCCACTGTTGTCATATCTGCTTCCTAATGCTATTTGCTTTTGCTTTATTTTCATCTTCAACTTTGCCTAAATTCATGCAATTTTTAGCTATGTGACCAAGCTTAGTGCATTTGTAACATCTTATGGTAGTATCCCTTTTTCTCAAGTGATTGTTGGAAATAATTGTTTGAAGGAAATTGCTACTCAAATTATGTATTGTCTTTGATGTCACACAATGTCATAGTCCGTAGCAATCAGTTCCTACCGAGCTCAGTCGGTCTGCCTGACAGGGAAATTCAGCATTTACCAAGTCCACTCAGTTATCAAAGGAAATTCAGCATTTACCAAGTTCAGTCGGTTATCAAAGGAAATTCAGCATTTACTGAGTTCAGTCAGTTATCAAAGGAAATTCAGCATTTACCGAGTTCAGTTGGTTATCAAAGGAAATTCAGCATTTACCGAGTTCAGTCGGTTATCAAAGGAAATTCAGTGTTTACCGAGTTCAGTCGGTTATCGAAGGATTGTCGATGTTTACCGAGTTCCCTTGGTCTCTGAAAGATTGTAGAAAGTTATGGTCACCGAGCACTGTCGGCCCTTGAAGGATTTTTGTAAAAAGAGTCTGCTTAATTCAGCCGACTTTTATACTAAATAATATCGATTTGACAAATCTAAAATCATATAAATAAAAGGTCAAATGTGAAAAATAGAAAGGGATATACAGCAAGAAGATTTACAGAAGAAAAGACAGGAAAGGTGTGTGCAAATTTGTGAAGGATGTTCAAATATCCTTAAGGTGCAGCAGAGATTTATTCGATCAGGAAGGATCACACATATGCAGAACAGAGATCTATAATCAGCAAGGCAGTTGCATTATTATACAGGTCATTTTTCATTGTTACCTTCTTATCATTGTAATAGTGAATTCTAAATCTCTTAACCGAGTTGGTTTAACAACCATATTGTAAATCCTCTAACAAGGTGACAATTCCATTGAATTGTTTTCAAGACCTCTTACCAGGCCACTCCTAGCAGGGTGATTAAATCCTCTAACAAGGTCACACCTAACAGTGTGTTTTGTAACCTTTTACTGGGTTGGCTTCTAATCGGGCATCACTTCAAAAAAGTGAAAATCAGTATCTAGATACATTGGTGGTTTTTCCCATATTGGGTTTCTACGTTAAATCTTGTGTCTCTTGTGTTCTTAATTGCTATCTTAATCATACACCAGTGCTGATGAATATCTAAAAGATAATTTTGCTAATACTTTCTGCATCTTCAAAGTTACTGCAATCTATTTACCGAGTGCTAAAATAGATAACATTTTTTAAGATATCCTAAGGGATCTGGAAAGAATTAATTATGAAGTGTTTTATGGTTGACTGATTCACCCCCCCCCCCCCCTCTCAGTCACTTCATCCATATTCCATCAATTGGTATCAGAGCTTTTGGTGCTTGCAGGAAGGGTTTCAAGGACCTAAGCTAAAGATCAGGATGTCTTACAAGAGGGAAATTCCAAAGCTCAACAGAGATAACTTTTCAGCATGGCAAGGTCTCATGCGACTTCATCTGGCTTCCATTGGTGATTCAGGATGCAAATACATTGATGAAGAATACACAATTCCTAATGGCGCATTAACTGTTGAAGACATTGCAGATAAAAACACTCATAACACCATGATGATAGACATTGCATCTGCTCTCAGCTATGAAGAATTTGATGATATTAAAGAATGCACTATTGCATATGAAATGTGGATGGCACTGAAGAAAATATATGGCGGTGATGCAAATGTGAAAAGAGCCAAAGCAGAAAGCCTAAGAGGACAGTTTGACAAGATGAATATGAAGATGAAAACATTGCAAAATATGTTGAAAGAATCAAAGCAAGTGTAAGTGCAATTAGAGCTTCTGGAGGAACAATCTCAGATTAAACTGTTATAAGTAAGGTACTCAGAACATTACTCCCTATCTATGCAATAAGAGTATCATCTATTCAAGAAAGAAGATGTGAAACAAACCACAATATAACTTTGGATGCTTTAGTTGGAAGATTGACAGCCTTTGAATTAGACAACTATGACAACTATGTTCCTAGTTCCAAAAATATTGAATCAGCATTTGAGGCCAAGGTTTCACTAAAGAAGAACAAGACAATTAAAGAAGTTCAGTCAGAAAGTGAAGAAGTATCAGAAGAAAGTTCTGATAGTGATCTTGAAATTGTAGAAGCATTACTTGCAAAGAAGTACTCTAGAGGGAAAGGTAAATATAAAGGTAAAACTCCTTTAATCTATTTTTCATGTGAAAAAATTGGACATATTGCAGCTAGGTGCCCAAACAAGCAAGTCAAGGAAGAGAAGAGAAGTCACAAGTACTATGGCAAAAAGAATTTCAAATCATTCAAGGATAAAGGTAAGAAAACATGTTTTATGGCTAAAGATTCTGATGATAGTGAAGAAGAAATTGTTTTTATTGCTATAAAAGATGAATCTGATGATGATGAAGATAAGATGGCACTTATTTCTCATATAAGCAAAGATGATATATGGATAATAGAGAGGGGATGTTCACACCACATGACTGGTGACAAGACAAAATTTGAATATCTAGAAGACTGTGATAGTGGTAATGTAAGATTTGGAAACAATGAACCTTGTTGTATAAAAGGAAAAGGAAGAATCTCTTTAACCAAAGAACTCATATGTGATAATGCTTATTGGGTTGAAGGACTAAAACATAATCTTCTAAGTGTAGCACAGCTAATCAACACTGGTTTCAAGGTTGAATTCATGAATGGTCAAGCAAGACTACTGGATGAAAAAGGAAAACTCATTGGATCAGGCAAACAAACAAAAGGTAACTTATTTTATCTTGATCTCAGTGAATATTCATGCTTTATTGCTCAAATAGAAGAAAGTTGGCTATGGCACAAAAGGTTATGTCATGTGAATTTTGATAACATGATAAAAATAAGCAAATTCAAAAAGGTTAGAGGCATTCCTACTTTGAAGAAACCTGATACTAGTCTATGTAAGAATTGTCAGATTGGCAAAATGAGTAAAACTAGTTTCAAGAGTAAGAACTATCAGTCTAAAGAAATTTTGGAAATTGTGCATATTGATTTATGTGGACCTATTGGAATACAAAGCTATACTGGAGATAAATTCTTTATTCTTTTCGTTGATGATTATTCTAGAATGATGACTGTCATGTATTTAAGAGAAAAATCAGAAGCATTTGAAAAGTTCAAATGGTACTTAGCAAGAGTGGAAAAGGAAACAGGGAAAAGATTGAAATGGTTAAGATCAGACAGAGGTGGTGAATTCATCTCCCATGATTTTAACAACTTTTGCATTGAAAGAGGAATCAAAAGATAGGTATCAGCTCCTAGAACTCCTGAGCAGAATAGAATAGCAGAAAGAAGAAACAGATCTATTATGGATTGTGCAAGGACTCTAATGATAGAAAAGAACATCGCTATAAAGTACTGGAAGGAAGCTATCAGCACTGCAGTTCATACCTTGAACCGAGTACAATTGAAGAAAGACACATTCAAAACTCCTTATGAATTATGGTATGGCTATAAACCCAATGTAAGTTACATGAAAATATTTGGTAGCAAGTGTTATATCTTAAAAGAATCCAGAAGAAATAAATTTGATGTGAAAAGTGATGAAGGAATATTCCTAGGATATTCTAGCAAAAGCAAGGCATACAAATGTCTAAACTTATCTACTCACAAAGTCATAGAAAATATACATGTAAAATTTGATGAGTTTGCAGAAAAGACTGAAGAAGAAAGCCAAAGGGAACCTAAGAACTACAGAAGATTCATTTACATTGAACCTAAAACATTGGCAGACACAACTATCAATAAGGAAACTATATCTACCGAGCCAAGCATAGTTACCAAGTCACAAGCTGAGTCATAGGAAGAAGTTCAAACCGAGTCACAGGAAGAAATTCAGACTGAGTCTCAGCCTGAAGTTACCGAGAAAATATCTATCGAGCCCGAGCAACCTGAAGAAGAGATCCTAGAAGACAACAGCATGAATCATTCAAAAGGCAAGGAACCTATACTAGCCAAATATGTCAGAAGACATCATACACCAGATCAAATTATTGGAAACAAATCAGATGGTACTATGACAAGAAGCAAGCTAAAAGGTACATGTCTGCTTACTGAATTTGAACCTAGAAATATCAAAGATGCATTGGAAAATGAAAGTTGGATTGAAGCAATGAATGAAGAATTAGAACAAATACAAAAGAACAAAACATGGACTCTTGTACCTAGACCTAAAGATAAGAATGTAATTGGAACAAAATGGGTATTCAAGAATAAGCTGAATGAAGATGGTCAAGTATCTAGAAACAAAGCTAGACTGGTATGTAAAGGTTATTCTCAAGAAGAAGGTATAGATTATGGAGAAACTTTTTCTCCTGTTGCAAGATTAGAAGGTGTAAGAACTCTACTTGCTTATGCAGCACACAAAGGATTTAAGGTATATCAAATGGATATAAAATTTGCATTTCTCAATAGAATTCTTGATGAAAAGGTCTACATTGAACAACCTGAAGGTTTTGTTGATCCAGATAAAAAGGACATGGTCTGCAGGTTACACAAAGCATTGTATGGTTTGAAACAAGCTCCTAGAGCATGGTATGAAAGACTCCATAACTATTTGATTCAGATTAATTTCAAAAGAGCCAATGATAACAGCAATCTGTATATTAAAGAAGGACCGAATGACAAAATTGTATTGGCAGAAATATTTGTGGATGATACTATATTTACAGGAAATGAGGATCAGTGCAAAGAATTTTTAGAGCAAATGAACAAAGAATTTGAAATGTCTATGTTTGGTTTAATAAAATTCTTTGTTGGTCTTCAAATTTAGCAAAGCAGGAATGGTATATACATTACTTAATCTAAATACATTAAGGAAATACTTAAGACGTTTGGTATGGAAGATTCAAAACCAGTTGGTACACCCATGTGTACTAGACTAAAACTTACCAAAAATGATGATTCAAAAGAAGTTGATCAGACCCTATACTGATCTATGATTGGAAAATTGCAGTATGTAGTACATACAAGACCTGATATTGCCTTAGCAGTCGGTATAGTAGCTAGATTCTCAGCAAAACCTAAGGAAAATCATATGATGGCAAACAAAAGAATCTTAAGATACTTAAGAGGAACTAAAGAATATGGTTTGTGGTATAAATTTGGTGGCAATCTAGACTTAAAAGTGTTTACTGATGCTGATTGGGCAGGAAACATTGATGACAGAAAAAGCACAAGTGGTGGAGCATTTTTTCTTGGAAAAAGATTGGTATCCTGAACTAGTAAAAAGCAAAATTGCACATCTCAATCCACAGCTGAAGCAGAATATGTTGCTGCTGCAGTAAACTGTTTAAATATTGTTTGGTTTAAACAGTTATTAGAAGGTATGAAGGTTGAAATCAAAGAACCAGTTGTTATATTTTGTGACAATACCAGTGCAATAAACATTTCAAAGAATCCAGTGATGCATTCCAAAACCAAGCACATTGCTATTAAATATCACTTTGTCAGAGAATTGGTTCAGGACAAGGAAATCAGATTAGAATATATTCATACAAAAGAATAGATTGCAGACATTTTTACCAAACCATTACCTAAGGATGCATTTGTGTATCTAAGAGGTAAGTTAGGGGTCATTCCCCTATCCGAGGCTCACTAAATACAGTTTTAGTGATGCATCAACCAAAACATGATTGAAAATCAACCAGTTGATGTAGCATATTCAAGGAATCATTGCATATGAATCAGTACTTGAGGTACATTAATTTACACCGGTAATATGTGAATTGTCTTTGGCATGTGTTGTCAAAGAGGGAGTGTTTGCTATGTCTTCTCTATTAATTCAAGAAATTTTCAATAGTCAGAAGGAAGAATTTTCAGGATAAAGGAAGTTTGCTGACAGAGGGAGATTTGAATCTGAACTGAGCTAACTCTTTCAAATTTCTTATGCTATGACATATTGTGTTGCCATCAATGCCAAAGAGGGAGATTGTTGGAAACAATTGTCTGAAGGAAATTGCTACTCAAATTATGTATTGTCTTTGATGTCACACAATGTGATAGTCCACAGCAATCAGTTCCTACCGAGCTCAGTCGGTCTGCCTAACAGGGAAATTCAGCATTTACCGAGTCCACTCGGTTATCAAAGGAAATTCAGCATTTATAGAGTTCAGTCGGTTATCAAAGGAAATTCAGCATTTACCGAGTTCAGTCGGTTATCAAAGGAAATTCAACATTTACCGAGTTCAGTCAGTTATCAAAGGAAATTCAACATTTACCGAGTTCAGTCGGTTATCAAAGGAAATTCAGTGTTTACCGAGTTCAGTCAGTTATCGAAGGATTGTCGATGTTTACCGAGTTCCCTCGGTCTTCGAAAGATTGTAGAAAGTTATGGTCACCGAGCACTATCAGCCCTTGAAGGATTTTTGCAAAAAGAGTTTGCTTAATTCAGCCAACTATTATACTAAATAATGTCGATCTAAAATCATATAAATAAAAGGTCAAATGTGAAAAATAGAAAGGGATATACAGCAAGAAGATTTACAGAAGAAAAGATAGGAAAGGTGTGTGTGAATTTGTGAAGGATGTTCAGATATCCTTAAGGTGCAGCAGAGATTTATTCGATCAGGAAGGATCACACATATGCAGAACAGAGATCTGTAATCAACAAGGCAGTTGCATTATTATACAGGTCATTTTTCATTGTTACCTTCTTATCATTGTAACAGTGAATTCTAAATCTCTTAACCGAGTTGGTTTAACAACCATATTGTAAATCCTCTAACAAGGTGACAATTCTATTGAATTGTTTTCAAGACCTCTTACCAGGCCACTTCTAGCAGGGTGATTAAATCCTCTAACAAGGTCACACCTAACAGTGTGTTTTGTAACCTTTTACCGGGTTGGCTTCTAACCGGGCATCACTTCAAAAAAGTGAAAATCAGTATCTAGATACATTGGTGGTTTTTCCCATATTGGGTTTCCACGTTAAATCTTGTGTCTCTTGTGTTCTTAATTGCTATCTTAATCATACACCAGTGCTGATGAATATCTAAAAGATAATTTTGCTAATACTTTCTGCATCTTCAAAGTTACTACAATCTATTTACCAAGTGCTAAAATAGATAACATTTTTTAAGATATCCTAAGGGATCTGGAAAGAATTAATTGTGAAGTGTTTTATGGTTGATTGATTCACCCCCCCCCCTCTCAGTCACTTCATCCATATTCCATCAGTGATGCCTCACACAATTCATGCCAATGTGTCCATATTCTCCATAGTAATGAAATCTACACCAAGTGTTGTAATCCCAACCAAATATTGCTTTCATAATTTGTTCTGCTAGATTGGGTGTTTTAGTTCTACATTGTGATGCCTTGTGACGTTGTTTGTTGCATTTGTGACATTTGCCTTCAAATCTTGGTTTCTCGTTGCATTCATTTGCTTTATGACCATGCTGATTGCAATTGTAGCATTTTCCATTGAATTTTGCTTTTCCATTGCTCCAACATTTGTTTGAAGTATGGCCAATTTTGCCACAGTGATTACGAGTAGGTTTTTGATTCATTTGAGTACCTTGTTTGGAGGATTCACCCTCCTCTTTGTATCCAAGTCCTAGTTTTCCTTTTTGCTTATGAAGGTTTCGTTCATACACCTGATTCATATCTTCTTGAGATTTCAACATTATTTCATTGATTTGCCTTTCAGTATCTAGGTCACTCATCAATCTTAAATTGATTTTCTTTTCAAATCTTAGTTCCTCTCTTATATTTTCATTTTCTGATCTTAGAGTCAAGATTTCTTCATTTGCATTGGAGACTTGATTAATAAGGTTTTCTAGCTCAAGGGTTTGATTCTGAATTTCATTGTTCTTTCCATCTATTTCATCTTTCATCTTGTTTCTTTGTTCCAAGATTTCACAGAATCTTGTTGACTGAATTTCCTATTCTTTTCTCAATTTTCTTACTTCTTCTTGCAGAGATCCATTCTTTTCTAGAAGTTCTTTTGCTTCATTGTTTGCTTCATCTGAGCTACTTGAAGGGAAAAAGTCTTCAATCTTTTCTTCAACATACTAGTGGTCATTCATCTGCTTTGCAAGTTCCTTCCTTCATTTTAGGGAAAGGGAAAGATGCTCTTTAGCTTCATTGAGTTGAGTTATGGCCATTTCGAGATATAGCTTTTCATTCTCAATTACTCTGTTAAGTCTAAATATATCCATTGTCCTGAATCTTTTCTCAAGCTATCAGACTTTATTCTGAGAACCACGGAGCTCTGATACCAATTGTTGGAAATATTCAAGACTAGGTAGGTTACTGAGAGGGGAGGGGCGAATCAGTAACTTCAAAATTTTTACAAATTTTAGATCTCAACCATTATCTCAATGACATTAGATTGATAAGCTAACTGTATGCATGAGTAATAGAAAGAATAAAACATTCATAACACTTTGAACATAGAGATTTGGTGACCCAGAAACCTTCCAAATAGAAAGTAAAATTGGGGTGGGGATGAAACCCACTAAACTTCAATACTACAATATAAAGTTTTCCAGTTAAGGCTTACAATGATCACTTCTGATGATCTGCCCTGTTAGGAGCAATAAGGACTGCTAGATCCACCTTGTTAGAGGATTTACAAACCTACAAAGAAGTATGCACTTGGTTAAGAGATTTTGCAAAGACTGTTAAGTCTACCTGGTTAAAGGATTTGGGGCTGATTCACCTATTAGGATGAAATAGTAGATCTCTTACTTGCAACTATGCTTGCTGATTGAGATTCTCTGATGTACTGATCACCTTCTATGATAGATATGTCTCTGCTGCTTCTTATACTATTGTATCCCTTTGTAATTCTCTTATTTCTGCCTTTCTCCTCTTTTTCACTTCTCTATTTTTTTCACTTTGGATATGATACAAAACATTGTTTATATATCAATCCAAAATAATTACAAAATAATAGCAAAGTCAGCTCTAAACAAGAAAACACAAGTATTACTGAGTCGGCCCAAATATAATGACTCGGTTACTGCAAACTACCTCGGTGACTTTTTGATACTCGGCATCCACTACGTTACTCGGCATCATCATGCACTCGGTAGAAGTGGAGGCCCGGTCCATACTAACCACTCGGTTGTAGTTTCGAACTCGGTATATATTGGAGACTCAGTAGATATAGTGTCACTCAGTAGAGACTGAATTCCCTATTTACTGTGTTGGCACTCAGAAAACAATGCTCATCTCATCACTCAGTGAAGATAACTTGGTAAGCACTGTTATGCTCGGTAAGCATTGTTCTGCTCGATAAGCACTATTCTACTCAGTAAACATTGTTCTGCTCGGTAAACATTGTTCTACTCGGTAAACATTGTTCTGCTCGGTAAACATTATTCTGCTCGATAAACACTCAGAGTCTGAATAAGTGTTGTCACTAATAACAATCATACTTAATGCCAACAAACTGATGAACAATCAAGATGTCTACAATAAACAAGTCAAAGAGAACCTTCAACTGAATGAAGAACTAAGGGAAGCTAACTTATAAATCTTGGAGCTAAAGAATATCAAAGAGAGCTTGAAATCTGAATTAAAGAAGTCAAAGGATCATATTAACAAATTACACACCAGTGCTGAATTGATAGAATCACAGTTGTATACAAGAAGAATCAAAGGAGACACTAGCTATATTGGATACAATGAAGCACAGAATCAGATTGATAGTATGCGAGCAAGAAAGGATTCACAAAAGGACTCTACTGATACTGAGAAGATTGACGATCAAACCGAAGACAATAATGATCCTCCTAAGAATGAATGCAAGCCTATAGAATGCACTTGTTTTTCATGTAACAAGCATGGACATATTCCAAGGAACTATACAGTGGTAAAACCTTTCAATGGTTACTGTTATACATGTAATAGATTTGGTCATAGAGCAATAAATTGCAAGACTAGTAAGAAGAACATGATTCAACATGATCAAAGAAATCAGAATCAGACCAACACAAGAAGTTCTCAGAATGTTACATGTCAGATATGTAACAATAATGGTCACTTAGCTAGAACATGTAGAATGGTGACTCATGTCAATGTGCCAATGAATAATAGACCTCCAATGATTTGTTACACCTGTAACAAGGCTGGACACATCTCAAAGTCTTGTAGATCAAGGATGCAAGATCAGGAAAGCCCTAAAAGGACTAAAGAATTAGTTTTAGATCCTGAAGAAGTCAAGTTTTTAAAAGCCTCAAAGGATGTGAGCTTGATTTGGTCAGAAGGAAAGAAGGACAATGCTATTGAGAATGTATTAGATGCATCCCAAGTGGATGCACCCTCTACATCTGCATAAATGGACCTCAAGGTCATAGGAGGAGCTAATTTAGCTCTAGACCCCTACGTGGCTGGTATACTCATGCTCAGAGTATGCACCTTTGGACTTAAGCTATTGGAGTGTATAGCAAGCTTTGTGCAAGAGCGCACATGTTGATAGTTAGCGGAACTCAAGTTTGAAAATTTGAAGTGACAGACTGATTTACGTGAGTTACATTAATGGTAGAATTCTTACTTTAAGTAAACAAAAAGTTGTTATTTCACTCATTGCATTCATATTCAGAGTGATTGGAGAGCATATTGAGCCTTGGAAGTTCTTGTGAAGATTTGGAGATTGATTTCTCAATAATTGCAGTGCATTTGATCAGTTGCAGGAAACCCTAGTTTGTTGCACCATTTTGGAAGCCATCAGAACATCTTAGAGATCATTTGGAAAGTGAATATCAAGTAAGTCATGGCCACTCCCATTGTTTTTGATGTTGCTAAAAATAAGTGGTATGTTTTCAAGAGGAACCCATTTAAATCAACCCTAGATGATTTAGAGGGAGCATTTTCCCACACGTCGATGGGCGTCATGCATGTAGAAGACATAAGGGCTTACATTTATTGTAAGAAGGAACCTATTGGACTAGATAGGTTAAGGGCACACATGGACACAATGTTAAAACTAGATAAAATGTTCATGGATGAATACACTAAAAGGAATAATCACCCCATTGTTGAATATGACACAGCATATGAATTCTATGAGGAAGAATGGATAAAGATATTGTTGAGCACAATCCATGATGACTTGTTTTGGATTGGAGATGCACTAGTAAGAATAACAAGAGACCTAATTCATGAGATGACAGACCTTTCTAAGACAAGGGCCATCCTTCCTATGGGTAAGGATGTCAGGAAAATGGTGGAGCAAGTGTGTAAATCTAGAAGTGATAAGCGTGACATGACCATTGAGCCTATAGAGCAATCAGACATCAAGTTGATATCAATGATATTGGGTTATAGATGTCATCATACTAGCAGGATGAATAGTGTGTCTGCGGGCACTATTCTAGCAGCCATCCATCTTGTGCAAGAAGATGGAGAGTTCAACTTGTGTAAGATCTTGTATACATAGTTGATAGACAATATCAAAGCTATCAAACATGACAAAACTAAGGTATTCATTTTTGGGTCCCTAATCATCTATATGTACCTTCATATAGTTGGTAAAGTGTCAGACTTGTATCTAGACAAGTCCATTCCTACCATGCCTCAGATATCATACAAGGCATCCACATAAAGTACACATAGAGATTTCATTACTTTGGAATTGAAGACCTTTAGAGAAAGGATGCAGATGAGGTACATAATTCCTTAGAGTATTGTGGAGAAGTATAAAGATACAATATGCTTCATGGTGGAGATTGATACTACATGTATGGAAGCTGTGGAACCTAGAACTAAGTGAATTCATCCACTTGGGTATGAGGTTGAAGAACAAGTTCTTGAAGCTTATGCATAGGTATTGCTATCAGCCCCTAAGGATGACAATGAACCTAGGTGGGGAACCTATGAAGAAAAGACTAGAGAATTTGATGCTAAGTTGAACAGTGCTGCAACAAAAAGAAAAGTTGCAAAGGTCGCATCAAAGATCCTAAGAATTCATGGTGTATCACAAGTAGACCTGGATAAAGAAATGGATGAGAATATTTCCATAGAATTGAAGAGCATAGTAGAAGAACAAGAAGATCCCAAGGAGAAAAAGATAAAAATTTAGAAAAATGAGATTCAGAAGGATAAAGAAGATAGTACTCCTACGCCCAAAGATACTCCTCTGGAGTATAAGCCTTTGTTTGAAAGGAAGAAAGAAGCTAGCACTAGTCATCCATCCTCGCAAGCATTAAGGAGCAAGAAAAACACTCAAGCACCTCCTTAGGTAGGATTTAGACCTAGCCTCAAGGTTCTAAATACAAGAATTGTTGATGAGGGAAGAATTGATCAAGTAGAAAATTTCTATGAATCTTACAGTGAGATTGACAAATCAGAGATTCATAATATGATTGTCAAACACATGATCAAGTTGAAGAAAATAGTCCTTTAGCTAAAAACATAAATTCCAGATAAAGTATGGGATATTTTGGAAAATCTAAAGAGACAAGCTAATGAGGAATATCAAAGAATAAGAGAAAAAGTATTAGAAGATACTATGCCTATATGTTCTAAAGAAGAAGTGGAGCTAATATTGAATTTGGTGAAGCCACACCTTAGAACAAAAATGAGAACTCTTCATATCATGAACAAATATTATGAGTTGATTACGAAGGAAATAGAAAAAGCATTTGGGAAGGTGTTGTTAGAACAACAGATCAAACCACTGATAGTGCCCATCACTCATGCACCCAACAGGGAAGATAAAGTGGCAGAGCCCACTAATGTACCAATGACAGGTCCTCAGGACTCATCACCCTAACTAGAAACTCAAACAGAAGTAGCTCAGTCTATGCCCATGAATGAATCACCCAAAGACAACACAATTATCATAGACAATGTGGAAATAGCCATGGTGGCCACTGACAAGGAGTTAGACAAGTTAGAACAAGCATTTGTCAACACTGAGGAAGTAGAAATCCTATGCAGCAATATCCCTCAAACTCAGCAAGAAGAAGTAATCATAGAAGATATATCTGATGAAAAAAAGAAAGGAGTAGAGGTAGAAAAAAAAGATGAATCTTCTATTGATTTGGTCAATGTGAAGCAAGAGGTGATGGATAGCACTCCCATCACTCCCTCATCAACATTGTTGTCAAGTCTCACACCTGACACTAGCAATTTGGACTCCTCGAAGGAAGAAGACCTGATTAAGTTCAGCATCCTAGCTATGCAGAAGGCCAAGGAGAAGCAAGTAATGATAAATCCTCTCCTAGTAGAAGCAGTAAATATTTTGAATATTTTGTTGCTATAAGACAAGAAAGTAGTAAATGTACATTCAGTTGATGATGTGAGCAATCATCTCTGAGTTCAAAGTAAATTTTTCAAGCCTAGAAGAATCTGTGACCATAATGGCAGAGGAAAAGTACTTAAAGAAGAGACTCAATGAACTAATGAGTAACTTTGCACTAGAATTGACCTCTCTTAAGTTTGGTCAAGCACCATTGAAGGAATTTGCAGATCAAGGAAAGAAAGTCATTGTAGAATCCATGGATCAGGTAAGTTCACTAATGCCCATCTTAAGAAGATCAAAGATGCAGAGGAAATGATTGAGAAGGTGAAGAATTTAGTGCTAGATACTTCTACTAATGTAAACATATGTAGAAATGTCTATCAAGGTCAGCTAGACATAATTGAGAAGGTAGAAAAAGAAATGGAGAAGATAAGGTCTAGACATACCCAATTAAGGAATGCTCTTGCGCCTTCCTTAGACATTCACAGTCAGAACATAAAGGAGATTGATGCGACTATGAAAAGCTATGATCAAGGTCTTAGCATAGAATTGGAGAAGATGGAGAAGTTACAATATGCATTATGTGCCCATCTATAGATAGTCAATTCTCTGATAACCTTTTGGAAGAAGGAGATCCAGAAACACAAGATTGCATATCTAGATCTTTTTCCTTAGTAAGTGTATATAGATAAATTTTTTGATGCACCTTTGTCATTAATGTCAAAGGGGGAGTTTTATAGAATATGGAAGTATATAAGATGTATAGGGACATATAAGTTTATGTATAAAGATGTATAGAAGACAAAATGTTTTGTGTAAAGGGACAGTTAGAAACTTGGCCATATTCCTTTGTTGCCATCAATGACAAAGGGGGAGATTGTTGGAAAGTTGTCTATACTAAGATATATGACTAGTTATAGTGTTTTCATTATGGCAACAAATTCATATAGCGGTTTGGAGTCAGTGCACTAAGTGTAAAGATCAGAATTCAGTTAAGTGTTGAAGACTAGACAACATACAAAACACCAGAGACTCAGAGCATGAGCGCACGTGTGTACAGATGAATTAAGGTATGAAACCTATAATTTCAGGTTGTTAGACTATACTTATGCTTAGTCTATGAGTGCATAAATAGATATGCAAATATGTGGAAGTTACAGTCAATTGAAGATGCATAGCCAGTGTGTGCCAGTGGTAAATAGAGCATGGAGCTGATAGTGACTATTTTGGATTGTGATTGTAAATTAATGTTGTAGAGGCTATGCACCCATTGTATTTAGGTTTTTCACATATGTACATTTATAATTGTAAGCATGCTTAAGCCAATTCATTTGGAAGCATTATTTGTAATTAGTTATAGGGTATATTATTTGTAATTAGTTATAGGGTATATTTGGTATGAGCGCATAAATATAAGGTGCACCCATTTTAATTGGCATGGAAGTGGTAATAGAGTTATGTAAAGTAGAGAAAAGGTATGCAAAGTGAGCATAAGATGTATTAGAGCTTTTCAAGAGGTCAAAGCATCAGCACACCGAAGGAACTAATCTAACAAGCAGTGTCACAGTGACAGTTCACCTACAAATATAGTGTGTATCTGATTTAGAAGGTTGTAGCCTTCATCATTTGAGCAATGAGCTCTAGGATAGTGAGTCCACTCCCCTAATAGGGATCATTATAAAAGACTCCTAACAGGGTCCGACCCTTAACAAGGTCTACTATACTAAAATCATTGTAAAGCTACTCCTAACATGGTAAAGGATCTTCTAACAAGGATCACAAAACACTAGTGTAGATTATTAGTGGGTATCAAGTCCCATCGGGGTTTTTACCTATTTGGGTTTCCCCGTAACCATATTGGTGTCATGTGTTGATTTCATGTTTCATGTTTATGTGAATGTTTAATTCAATACTTAAGAATTTATAATTCAGTATTCAGATTAAAGTGAAAAGTTAAAATACAGTGAACATTGATTCAACCCACCCCCCCCCCTCTCACTGTTCCCATTCCTAACAACTGTCTTACCAGTTAAGGTTTGACATCAATGACAATACAACAATTATTTCAATTGCATTTTCCAATAGGTAACTATCTTTTTCCTTATTCACATGTCATTGTATCACCTTAAGGTGTGGAAGTAACTCTGCATGTAGCTTGGTTACTTAATCTCTGATTTTATCTTGTTCTTTCTTGAGCTCTAATCTTTACCGTTGGATTTCTTGAACTTAAGCATAATGCTCATAAAATTTATTTGGCTTGATTAAAATATTATTTCCACTAACCTTGATATCTTCATCTCATTTGTGTATCCTTTCACTAAGCTCAATAGTGAAGTGGTCTATAGTGCATAGTTTGTGCAAAATTATAATAACTTGTTGAATAATAGCATCAAGTTGAGGTATTACCTCAGAATAAATTTATTTTCTTTACTACCACTTCCTAGCTGATTCATTTTGCTAACTTTATCTATATTTTGGCCTCTTATCTTTCCTCAATTATTTTCTATGCATATATATCTAGAGCATTTATGTGTCTAGTTAGAGTAGCAAGTTGATCAATGATGGGATTTTCCTTGTCAACATTGATATCAGGGACTACTTGCATCAAAATTTCCCTAACATCTTCTAAGACCTATTTATGTTTACTTTCTTGTATTATTTTTTTCTATGCAACCTTTCTTGTGCACAATTATCCATACCTTCTTAATGCTTCTGGGTCTAAAGTCCCCCAGTTACATGTAGGGATTTTTATGATTTCATCTAATGTGACTGGATGCTTACCATGTTTTGTCCTTTTTCTTCTTCTTTGGTGTGGGAGATTTCCTATATGGTACTAGAAATTTGGTCTCCAGATTTGACTTTTCTTTCTCAATAGACACGCTGGCTTCCTTCTCCTTCCCTTTGACTGTTATCTTAGTTTCAGATTCTTGGGCTTGTTGCTTGGTGTTTGTTGTAGATGTATCCACATTTTTTTATGTCTCAGGCTCATTTGTGTCTTTTTTCTCTTCTACACCCTATCCCTTGGTTGTGACCTTCTACTGCTTGGGTGTTTTATCCTCGGGTTGTCCTTGTGTAGCAATGTCAATTTCTTGTACTAATATTTTAAAATTACCTGGCATGTCTACTCCTTCTGCCTCAATAGGTTGATCTTCTTTGGTATTACTTGTAGCTATAGTGATGTCTTCATCTTCCATTGCATCATCATCAAGATCTCCATTTGTAATATCTTCAATTAAGACTTCATTTGTCTCAGTTTTTACTAATTTTTCAGGAGCATCCTACATGTCCTCTTCAGTATATCCAACCAGATAAAAATCCTTGACATATGTTTCATCTTGTTTCTATTGGAAATTTGGCTAATTTGGATACATAGATGTTGTCATTATGGAAACATATGATCTCTATTGAGAGCGCAGAATCTGGAATGCAGGTATGGCAAGTTGAAGGAAGAAATTGTCTAAGTATGGATACAGTGATCCTGACAGAGCACCCGATGAAGATTTAGTTGGCGACGTCCACTGGAGCAATATTTTTGTTTACATAGTTAACTAAAGCTTCTACAAAGTATGAGGATACCCCATCTTAGTGTGCATAAAGTTTGGAGTAGTATGAACGAAGTTATTCAAACTTTACCGAAGATAGTTTTTGCAGACAGAATAGTTTTGGAGACAGTATTAGCAAAAGAGTTAAGGGATTATTTTTTCTTGTCAAAATAATGACTTAACATTATGAAGGGATGACATCCTAGATGTTTAATCTTGGATAAAGATTTTGGAAGCCGACCATATAAATTTATTAGCTCTAATAACTCATATATTAGGCATACTTGAAATGTAATGAAAAAGTGTGTGATTTGTAAAAAGAAAGAAAAGGATAACTTGCGATAGTTGTATATTGTGATAGCAGCAAAGACTATTGATGTGAAGTTGTAAAAAGTACCATACTATAGTTAGAAACATTTTGTATTACCTGTTTGGGCAGTGAGCTCAGCTGGTGATCAGGTTTTGTAATCTAACTCCTAACAGAGTTAAGGCTTCTAACAAGGCCTAAAGTCCTTTAACCAGGATAGATCTACTATATATTGTAAATTGACTCTTAACAGGGTCCAATATCCCTAACAAGATACTTTTGATTAGTGATCTTTGTGGGTACCATCCCCACCGGGGTTTTCCCTTGGCCAGGGTTTCCTCGAGAACATATCATGTGTTATGAGTTCTTTCTATTTACTGCTATGTGTGTTAATCTTTGTATGCACTAAAGTAATCTATTATATCCATAAGTGGGCAAAAGAAAAAGTTTGTGAAATACTGATTCACCACCCCCCTCTCAGTATTTCCTATTTCTAACAATTGGTATTAGAGCACAGTTACTCGAAGAAGGAACATTCAAGGAAAGCTTAGCAGCTTGAGTAAGATCTCTATGGATATCGATCAACTTCAGAAGAATCTTGAAGAAGCTCTTAAACAGATTGATATGCTTACTGATGAAAGAAACTCCTTAAGAAGAAAATATGAAGATGCAAAGAATGCTATTGACAAATTAAAAGGTAAGATTGAAGATCTGAAATCTAAAAAGAAATCTGATATGCTTGTTGAATATTGTGATGAATTAGAAAAACAAAATGAGATCCTTAAGCATGAGCTAAAGATACTTAATCTGAAGCTTAGTATGAAAGATGGAAATTTGAGATTTGATAATGAAAAATTGAAAATTGAGAATGAAGATCTGAGATCAAGACTTGAAAAGGAAACATCCGAATCTAAAAAAGTAAAAGTGCAGTATGTGGAACTTGAGAAGTATAATAAAATTGTGAAAGGTGAATTAACTCAATCTAAACAACAACTTGAAAGACTATATTCAAATAGTGGTAAGACTGAAAAACAAATTTCTTTTGAAGAACCATTCTTTGATAGGACTGGATTTGGATTTAGTATGTTTAGAACAAGCCATGAAAGTAAGAAGCCAAATCTAAAGACATCTGAAAGTGTGGAGGAAATGAAGCTAGATGAGAACACATTGGAAGATCCACCTAAAGAAGAACCACCTAGAGAGAAAGAAGAATCAAAGAAAGAAGAATCAAAATAGGAAGAATCATCTAAAGGTATGCAAAGAGAATTCAAAGGTAGATGTTTTTCTTGTAATACTATTGGGCACATGAAGAGAGATTGCACAGGTAAGCAATTTAAACCTCTTAATGGACATTGTTATAATTGTCATAGTTGTGGACACAGAGCTAACAAATGTAGAAGACCTAAAGTAATTTTGAATAATTAGAATAGAATGATTGGGAATACTAACAATGTAGATAAGAAATCTATTGAAGAAATGAATCAAAGAAAAGTGGTAGTATGTTTTAGATGCAACAAAGTAGGACATATTGCTAGAAATTGTAGGTCACAGATTAACTAGCAAGGATAGAGATTTGGAAACAATGGAATCATTTGTCAGATATGCAACAAGTTTGGACACTTAGCAAGAGTTTGTGGAATGAACAATGGAGGTTATCATCATAACCCTAACCCTAGGAACAATGCAAGAAGGAATGAAAATGTAGGAAACAAAGAGAAAGGTTGTTGTAGCAATAAAGATGAAGTAAAGTTTGATAAAGGCACAGATCAAGGAGGTATATTCAGCACTGAAAGTAGTCAGGAAGGTAATGTAACTAATGGTAAGGATGAATCTTTACCTGACCCTTCTTTAAGTACTTAAATTATGTAAGTTTCCGTAGTTTAGGACTTAGGATTAGTGTAGATTAGGAATTTGAATGAGTTAAGTTTTGTGCAATTAGATATAGGTTGTTTATATTGTACTAATGCTATGGTTAAGTGCGCAAAATAAAATATCATGTTTTGTGAGGTCGCAAAAAGTTTTATGATTGCAGGTTTGCAGAATCAGCTTTTTGAGGTTTTAGCACCAAAATGAATGAATGCGATGTTAGATCAAGTTAATGTGAAGTTTTATAAGGTTCAAATTGAAGTTATCATGATTAAAAAGCAATTGAAAAGAGATTTGAAAGAAGAAAAAGCAAGTTGAGGATGATTTGAAGAAGTTTGGAAGTAGTTTTCAGCGACGATCATACCAAAACCCTAGATATGCAAAGTTGAGGTATTTTTTTATCTTTAATCAGTTGATAAGATGGATATTTCTATGGTTCATAATGTTAAGGATAAGAATAGACCTAAGATTAAGAAAGAACTAGTAGAACCAACTGAAATTGATGACAGACTAGCACTATCATCCATACCAGATGAAGTATTACACATTGAGAATGTTAAAGGATATTTAGGTTGCAAGTTTGAAACTTTAGGAGATGCAGATTTTAGTGATGATTATAGGAAATTGTATAATCAAGACATGTTAGTTAAACCAGCTTATGGGCACCTAGATAACAATGAAATTATCAATTATTCCATGAAGTATGAATTTAATGATGAGGAATGTACCAAGATCATTTTAAGTGGAATCCACAATGGGAAATTCTGGATGGAGGATAGAGTTATTGATATAACTGCTGACCTAATTCATGATGTTACTGGATTATCAAAAGTTGGAGAGATTCCACTGAATGAAAAGAACATGAGAAAGATTATTTTAGACAACACTAGATCTAGTTATAATGGTAGAGGAATTGCGATAAGTAAGATTAAGCAAGATGATGTTAGGTACCTTTGCAAGATCCTAACAACTAAATTCTATGGTAGTTCAAGGGAAGATGACATGGTTGCAGGAATGGTTCATGTAGCTTATCTTATGTGTATTGAGAATAAACAAGTAGACCTATGTGAAATTTTGAAAATTTAGTTATTTGAGAACTTATAAAAGATTAAGAAGCCTAAGTACACACAGTTTAGGTTTTCATCTCTGATAACCTATATGTTTTTCCATATTTTGAGAAGATTTCCTTACACAGTTGATTGGAGTGACAATGTGAACACAATGGAAAGAATAAACTCAGTCTACATAAAGCACCTAATTGATAAAGTCAATGATAGTGTGAACCTTGTATAGAAGACTTTTCAAAATATTGTTAAGAATAAATCAAGGATTCCTCAATCCTTAGTTGAAAAGCATAAAGATGACATTTGTTTTATGGTAGACACTAATTTCACCTACATTGAAGTAGTAGAGCCTAGAATGGAATTCATAGACCCTCTTGGCTATGAAGTATCTGAAGCAGAAACAGTAGGATATGTGAATAGACTGTTAAAGTGTGAGTTGGATGGTCATGTAAATAGGTTTGGAACCTATGAAAAGAATTTCAACTCTGCAATAAGTTTGAGAGAAAAGAAGCAATCTAGTAGGAGAGTTGAATCTACTATGAAGAAAATACTAAAAGAATCAGGTATGTCAAGTCATGAATTTGACATAGCTAAGAAGACTACAGAAGCCTTGAAGCAAAGTGAAAATCTTGTAATTCCACCTGTGGCATCTAGTGCAGACCCTGTTGATCCTATTGCAGTAAAGGTAAAAGTTGAAGTACCTGAAAAAGATGAAGGAGATAAATCTTTTTCTCCTATTTCTAGCAAAAGAGTAAAAGTGAGTGCAACAGGACCCAGCAAGAGACAGAAAGTGATTGTACCACCTATACCTAGAAAAGTAGTAGTAATTAAAGATGATGATGAAGTTTCAATCAAGAAGAAAACTTGGAAACCAAGAATTGAAAGAGTTAATGAAGATATATTGAAGCATGGAGACTTCACTAAGATAAATAAATTCTATGATCTAAATGGATCATTTGACAGATTGAATTTTGAAAATGCAATGATTACACATATGATTTTGACAGATAAGAAATTTAGCACTATTCATGGTAAGATCCCAGAAGATTTGTATAATAGACTTGTGAATAGAAAATAGAGAGCACAAGAAGAGGACATAAAGATGAGAGATCATGTAATCAGATAGTTCTATAAAGTTGAGGATGAAGATCATTTGAAGAGATTCTTGAAGTCTCTTGGAACTTTATTGAGAACTAAGAGAAGAATAATCCTTATAATGGGAGGCAAAAAGGAGGAAGTACAGAAAGAGACTGAGCAAGCAGTAATGCAAGTTCTTGCAGATATAGTTGTAGGAAAACATGTTGAATCAGATCCTCAGCAGAAGCAATCAGAGGAACCGCATGCAGAGGAAGTTGGTATTGAAGAAGTCCCATCTTCTTCACATATCAATATTGGAAAAGAATCAATGGACATTGAAGGAACCAAAGTGACACTAGAGTCAGATGATGCAATATTTCATGATCTAGGAAACATTGTTGACAATTTGGCTTTAGAAGAGAAAGAGAAGGTTATAGAATCAGAAAAGGATACAAAGGTAGTGGAAGCACCAGCTGTATCAGAATCAATTCCAGCAGAGCAAACAGTTAAAGGTAAACAAATTTTGATAGAGGTCACTACCCCTAGTGCACCTGACAGTAAGAAGAGACGAATTGGTTCAATTTTTGAAGACCTTGGAAAAGAGGTTGAAGATGATGATCAGCTTCAGTTCATCACATCTCTTAATAAAATTATTGGGAAGAATAAGAAGGTGAAGGACCTTGAAGGTAAAGTTAGATTTTTGATAGAGAAACTTGAGAGTGTGATCAGCACTAAGGTATTTGAATTAGATCCACTTGAGAAAGCTAAAATAGTAATAAACTCTTTTGACTCTAAATTTTTTAACTTAAAGGATATTGCTAGAGTAAAAGTTCAGGAAGCCTTTGAAGCAGAAATGCAACAAAATTTAAGTGTAAATATTCAAAATGATATTGGTAATTTGGATGTATGCATAAAGAATTTGAGGAAACATTTTGAGACTGGAAAGAGTTTGTATATACAATGCACAAAATCAAAAATCCTAACAGCTGAAGAAGATAAGAAGATCAGAGAGAAGATAGATGCAATTACAGCTGAAACAAACACCTTGACAAGCCCAAATGTAAAGATAAGTTCTATAGAGAAGAACATAAGGAAGTTAAATGATGAAATCAAAATGTTAGCAGAGGAGAAGAATAGAAAGATGATTAGGATTAACATCTTGAGAGAGAATATCTCAATCAAGACCTCAATTATTGAAGACCAAATTGAGCAGTGTCTTTCAGCAAAGACATCTTTTCAAAAGTTTAGCTTTAATTCCCTGCAAGCTTGTCAGATAGCAGCATACAGATTGAGTACTCTACTCAATGTTGCTGAATCCATCAGGAAGATATGGGAGAAAGATTTTGAATCATGGAAGTCAGAGTTTGGGGACTGTGTTGCAAGCCTATCGGCTTTGCAATAGCTGATAACAAGGTATCAAGTTTTTTGTTTAAATTTTTGTACACCCTATCTTTGTCATTGTTTTCAAAGGGGGAGAGATAGAAGAAAATTGAAAATATGTTGAGGAAGGATACTCATAGGGGGAGCTATTCTATGGAGTACAATATTGTATATGTGTTGTATAACATTTGGCCACAATTTTGTGTAAATACTTTGAAGTTTTGTTTGCACACTTAGCCAATTTTCCCATATGTTGCCACCAATGACAAAGGGGGAGATTGTTGGCAATTTGGCTAATGTGGATGCATAGATGTTGTCATTATAGAAACATATGATCTCTATTGAGAGTGAAAAATCTAGAATGCAAGTATGGCAAGTTGAAGGAAGAAATTGTCTAAGTATGGATACAGTGATCCTGACAGAGCACCCGATGAAGATTTAGTTGGCGACATCCACTAGAGCAATATTTTTGTTTGCACAATTAACTAAAGCTTCTACAAAGTATGAGGATACCCCATCTCAGTGTGCATAAATTTTGGAGTAGTACGGAAGAAGTTATTCAAAGTTTACCGAAGATAGTTTTTGTAGACAAAACAGTTTTGGAGACAATTAGTGAAAGAGTTAAGGGATTATTTTTGCTTGTCAAAATAATGACTTAACATTATGAAGGGATGACATCCTAGATGTTTACTCTTGGATAAATATTTTGGAAGCCGACCATATAAATTTATTAGCTCTAATAACTCATATATTAGGCATACCTTAAATGTAATGAAAAAGTGTGTGATGTGTAAAAAGAAAGAAAAGGATAACTTGCAATAGTTGTATATTGTGATAGTAGCAAAGACTATTGATGAAAAGTTGTAAGTAGTACCATAATATAGTCAGAAACATTTTGTATTACCCATTTGGGTAGTGAGCTCAGCTAGTGATCAGGTTTTGTAATCTAACTCCTAACAGGGTTAAGGCTTCTAACAAGGCCTAAAGTCCTTTAACCAGGATAGATCTACTATATATTGTAAATTGACTCTTAACAGGGTCCAATATCCCTAACAAGATACTTTTGATTAGTGATCTTTGTGGGTACCATCCCCACCGGGGTTTTCCCTTGGCCAGGGTTTCCTCGAGAACATATCATGTGTTATGAGTTCTTTCTATTTACTGCTATGTTTGTTAATTTTTGTATGCACTAAAGTAATCTGTTATATCCATAAGTGGGCAAAAGAAAAAGTTTGTGAAATACTAATTCACCCCCCCCTCTCTATATTTCCTATTTCTAACAGTTTCTTAGTTTTGGATATATGAATTGGATCCTTTGTGGCTATTTCAACATCATCTAAGTGTACTCCTTTCCCTTTTCTTTTAACTTTCTCCTCAGGGATTATAGCCAGTGAAAGTTTATCTTCTTCTACCCTTGATTCCCTAATTTTTGTCCACAATAGCCTACTATTCTCATTAAATTCTTCGAGTTTTCCTAAAAAAATCTTAAGTTCTCTACCTTTCATCCAAAATCAGGTTTGCATATTCTTTCATCACCTCATCAATCTTGGTAACTATAAGAGTAGGCATTGCAAAAATTAAAGAATGTTCCCTCATTTTCTTTTCTGTATGCAAGGTATATGTCCACCTTGTCGATACCTTTTCATGTAGTTCCTTAGTGATATATCTTACAAACTCAATAGGTAATCTCTTAAATTTAATCATCATTTAGATGATTTCCTCTTTAATTTTCTCTTGATCCCCGATTGACATATATGCATACTGATTCATCTTAGGGTGAGTTAGACTACCCATATCCTTTATGATTTTATCTAACTCATCACAAAAATGACTCTTATTTACAATAACTTTAAACTTACTTTGATCATCTTCTTCTTTAGAGTCTACATCATCTTTTTCTCTTATGAGTCTTCTCCTCTTCTTTGGTTGCTCGGTGGTGACTTGTGCACCTCTTTTATTCTTCTGATAAGTCTTTGTGGGAGTGGGCCTTGTATTTTTTTTTATTCCTTTCTTCAGGGGTGGAGAAGTAGTTGTGGAGGATCTTGTCCTTGCTTGTGTAGGTTTTTCTTCTTGTTTCATCTTTCCTATGGCCTTTATTGGTGCAACATGAATTTCCTTAGCTGACTCAATTTCCTCCTCATGTTCACTGTTCCTGATCAGAAGTCATTCCTTAGTTTCTTCTCCAACTGGCTTATCTGTTGCTTAATATTCTTCATCTTCTCCAAATTATTTCATCAAAGTTTATGTGATCTTCTTAGATTTCCTACTAACCTTTACTCCGACTAGATCCATTTTTATCCTTAATTTTGCTTCTTCATAGGTTTTAAACCTAGTAGCTTTAGGATCTTTGGGCTCAGCCAATAGTACCTTAATTGACCTAGAAGCTCGGTCAATATCTAGTTCATAGCCCATTAGAGGTAGCCAAGCAGTTCTTGGCTCAACTACCTTGATTAAGGTAGTGCCGGTATCCACTAGAAAACATATATCTTCCTTGTGTTTCTCAACTAACTGACCTAGAATCCTGCTTCTTTTGTGAATTTTGTCCTTAAACTTTCCAAAGTAGTCATCCATGATAGTTACAAAATTCTAACCTAGATTTTTTATAAACTCATTTATTTGCATGATAACTGGTCGGTTGACATCCCATTCAACATTACTGATAAATGGGAAGTAGTTCTTTAAGTAGAAAAATATGCAAACTAGTAATGAAACAAACTTACATGTATTGGTATTTTCTACTTGAATGGTTCTCATATTACCTTCTAGTTGTTTCAACAATAGCCCAGAGAGGTCTAAGTGTAGACCTTTCTTGACAATTTTATATGCTATATCTACTGCTCTGCATGGTACGTTGTTGGGCCTGCTAGATTGAAAAATCTTGTAGACAATGACATAGGCTCCAAACCATTTTCTAGATCGGTGATAGTGTTAATTCTCATTCCTCTTCCATCCCATTTGACTCTTGTAAGCTTCTCAATTTCTTCCCTCGGTAGATTTCTTATATCCTTAGCCTTATCATTTGTGGGGTATCTGGTAACCACATGAATGATATCCTTAGATATTTTAACCGAATCATCCAACCATATTTTACCTTCATGAATGTGGCTAAGTACAATCCTAATCCATTCAGATTTAAACTCCCTCAGAAAATGTAGGCATTAACCAATCCTTTGACTTCTAGGTGTTTGTTCTCATCCTTGAGCTTTCCATTCTCACTCAGCTCCTGGTAAGTTGATTGTAGTTCAAAATCTCTAATTTCACTTATTTTGCAGTGGATATAAGAATGTATGTCCTATACCAATAAAACCCTAGGTGGTATGCTAGAAAATGTGCATGTTTGATCAATTTGAGAAGCAATCTCAGGATGCAACTAATCTATAGGTTTCTCACATATTGTTGATTTGATAAATGTGACCTTCTTGTCACTTTCGGTCTTGGATTTCATAGTCTTGGATGAAGATGTCATTGTTCTTTCAAATTTAGGGCTTTACAAAATCTTTAGAAAAATAACTCGATGGCTAAGAAACTTACATGGAATGATGATAAACTGCTCAAGATCTGCTCAAATCATTGTTGAATTCTCAATAAAATCTTTTTCAAATTCTCTCAAATTGATCTGGTTCTCCTCATGATCTTTGTGTGTTGAAATGACTTGCATCATGTGTATTTATACCTAAAATCTATTTTCCCTCTCAAACTTCTCCATTAAATACTTTACCTACCACATCTCAGTAAACATAGTGATGTTTAGTTATCACTTTGAAGCTTCCACTTAGTTAACACAATATATTGCTCAGTTGATACTTCAACTCATTTAACTTTTCTATTTTCACTGACTAACAATATTTAACTCAGTCATTCTTTTACCAACTATATACATTTTAAGCTCAAAACACATAATACCCTAGTGCATCTTATTTCATGTTGATCTGGTGCTCATTCAATAAATATAAGGAACTGATGTAAGTTATAACTGATTGAAATTCAGTTCCATACTTCAATTTTTTAGGTGGAGGTGGTGAAATTGTTGGCAAGTACGGCCAAACCAGTGATAGGGAGAGGGCTACATTAGACAGCTTAATGGACAGTTGTGAAACCTCTTTACAAACTACGGTGGAAATGGACAAGAAGACATCCAAAATTTTGGATAAGTACTTTGAATATAGAGAAAGGGAGATTAGTGAAAAGATTTTGTTTGCTAAAGATTCTAATCAACCTAAGCTATCAATTCTTGAATCTCCTCTCATAGAGATGGAGAAGATAGAAGGGTCAATGAAAAATTTTGGACCCACTGAGCTGAAGGTAGAAGAGACTACATCTTATGCACTAAATGGACCGATCCATGTCATTGAGATTCTTATCAAGTCATGGAATAATGAAGTGAAGACCTTGGAAGACACTTTTCAAGACATTCTAAATCTAGTGAGTAAGCACTAAGTCTTTTAAGATTTTGAAATTTTGAGGTTTTCTAAGTGTATGGTTAAAATGTGACCACACTTCTATGAATCTTTACATGCAAGAAAACTCAAGAATGAACCCTCACAAATCGATCCATAGCTCTTTATGCATGGAGTTGCAAGATTTATAAAATTGCTCTCAACTAGAGCTATAAACTCATGACTTTGCTAGTCAACCACACAATGAGAGATTCCAAATCAAAGATAAAGGCAACAATGCCAATATCTTCAATGAAATCAATATGGATGCAATGCAATGTAAACTAATCTATGAGAATGAAAGAAGCAAGATATGCTATGAAAGGAAAATACAAGTGTTACAAATCCTCCTATTAAGCTATGTGAGATTAATCTAAAACATGAGAGGAAATGATACAATGATGATGCAACTATGATGCAAGCTAAGATGTGATGTAGATGCAAGATGAATGTCAATAATGCTCCAAATCTTCAAAACTTGATGCAAGAATGTCTCCAAAAGCTTCAAGATGACTTAGAAAACCTGTAGCATAACAATAACATAAAATTCAAGTGTATGCAAAATGAAGAAAAGAGCTGTTCTTTTATAGAGAATGAGAAATCAATGGATGATTGAGATTAAGAGGCAAAAAACTTAATCAACGATGGAGAAAAAAAAGAAGCTTGATCCTTGTGCACAAATATCCTCCAATAGGAAAATTAGAAGCATTTACTTTATGTCCATGTGAGACAAAAAGTACTTTTCTTTTATTTTTTCTTTTATTTTTCTTTATAAATAAGAATTAAATGCTTTATTTGTGCAACATAGGATAAGAAGAAAAGTGGGAATTTTTATTTAAATAAAAGGGGAGGAAATTACTTTTCATTAAATAAAGGCTTAGGATAAAGTGATTTTATCATTTAATTAAAAGATATTTTTAATTAATTAAAAGGGAGCATGTTCTCTTAATTAAATAAGATTTTTATTTTTTTCTCTTTTAAATTAAATAAGGCTCAAACCTTAAGAAATATTGAATTGATTATGATTTGATCAAGGAAATTGATATAATTGATATTGTTGATATTTGAAAATATTGATTCAAGGATTTGATAAATTGCAGAAATGGGGCCCAAAGTCTAGGCGACCATTTTAGGGTGCATACATTTGCCCCTCTTTGACTAATGTTTGATCGATTTGGGAACACATGCAGTCAAAGAAGAATTGAAATGTGAGATCGATTTGGGATCACAAAACAACCCAGATGTGTGTTCATTTTGGGAACACATTAGGACAAAGATAAGAAAAAGACAAGACCAACACCATCGCTGCTAGGTGCAAATCAAGCCTTAGACAAAACTATCGTCATCGATGCTAGGCAATAATCAAGTCTAAAAAATAGGAGATAAAAATTGAAAGACAAAATCACCACCATCGTTGCTAGGTGATAATCAAGTCTAAACATAAGAATCTCAAGCTGAGCTGAATGATAAAGCTGAATCAAAGATTAAAGTTGATAGGTACTGCCCCCTCGAAATCAAAATCGAAATTAGATAGAGGAGAACAACCAATTGATAAACCTGATCAAGTAACAATAAATCATAATCGAAGGATGGAGCATGATAAGATAACTATCAAATAGTGAAGATATGCCCCAGGTTGATGAGGTTTGACTAAAAAAGATATAGGATAAAGATTAAGTCAAACCTTAGAGAGGAAGTGAAAGGGGTGAATGAAAGACTAGAAGTTTGGAAGACATGGAAAGGAAGAAATTTCATCAAAGATCAAAGAATTATGCTTCAAAAGGTCAGTCAACTACGTAGAAGAATGAAAAAAATTTGGAAACGCGACTCAAATTTTGATTTCAAGTCCAAAAATGGATAGGAAATGATGTGATATGAAAGACCAGAAATGAAAGATATGATCAAGAAGAATCATAAAATGAGCACAGTTGACCAACTAGTCCGTAGATGATAAAAAGGAGAGCTCTCTCCATATGCAAGATGTAAAAACTAAACTATGATGAACCTAAAAATGCAAGCTACTATGAAAATGGTTGACTTGCAAGGTCACAATGCCTATAGACATCTAATAATCATCATCGAGCTTTATTAGTAGTGTCACAAGATCATATAGTACACACTAGTATGACTATGTGAATTTGAATATGATCTTTATCAGATAGAAATGTGAGAATCTCACCTAGGCATCAAAGACATGTAGGTCAAGATGACTAATGTAGTGAGATTACCTAAGTTTGTTATGGCGAGATTATTCTTGTATCAAGACACATGAAAGTCAGGATAACTAGAAGCATGCACTCACAAAATAGTCAAGGATAATACCTTGTCAATCCATAGTGTCAAGTAAGACCAGCATAAATGCTCATGACAGTTAGGATTAATAAAATATACCCACAAGTAGATAAAGAAAGAAAACATATTCTCATACCCTCAGTCTTCTAGCTATGCATCATCGAAAACTTCTCAGGGAGAGACCACTCATCAAAGAAATCCTCATATACAACACACAGAAAAAATAAAGTCAACATATTTCAACAAGTTGATTGTTTAAGTGTGTGTGTGTTGGTCATAGAGTCAAACTTTGAGGATCAAATTTTCTAATGAGTGATATTGCATCATACTTAGACTGGTGGGTAAGACATCTGATAAGTGTTGATAAACACTCGATGCTAGGGTAGTGTTAAAAAACACAGTTTGGGGTGGTGTTGAAAAACACCTGTTTGTGAAATGCCCCAAGAGACAAACACACCTAAAGGACCTATGCTAACACGTATGCCCCCTAGACAAAAATAAAGACCAATTCCAGACCAAGTTAAATAAGGTCAAGGCATGATGGAGAAAGGTTTAGTGTTGAGGATGCATGCTAACAAATAGGAGTGCAAAGGCCTCAAGTAGCGCCTATTTCTAGGTTTTCACCATTTGGAATCTTTTTTAATTTTTCAATTTTTTTGTATTTTTTCTACCAAGGCGCCTATTTCCATGTTTTCACCAAAGCACTTTTTCTATTTTTTTGAATTTTTGCATTTTTTGATTTTTTTTTGTATTTTTTCAAGACTTTTTATGCTTTTAAAGATTTTTTTAGCATCATATATCAATTTTTTTGGTATTTTTTCAGAATCATAAAATATGTACAAAGGATGCCCCCAGATAGAATGGGCATTAAACTCATGAGCAAGATCACATCATGTAGTCCCAATATCTAGCAAGGTGAGGGACAAGATGGATAAGCAAACTGGTGGAAGAGATGGAAGACATGAGAATGAAGGAGAGTGAAGGGAAGAAATCTTCAAATGCAAACTCCTCAAGAGTACCCAAGCTAGGGAAAAATTGTCATGTAAAGCGCATTTGGACAAGCAATGAAAGGCCAGCATATGATAAGTTACAAAAGCGCACTGCAAAAGAAGGAAGGGATGCAGTCCAAAGGAGTAGACATGTCAAGAGGCTTCATAGTATCGTGTTTTACTCTTTTTTTAATAGATCAAGACAAAAGGGGAAAAGGATAGCGAAAGGCTAGAATAAATGGAGGAAAATAAATATGAAGCTAAACATGAATGGAATGAAAGTAAGATCATCGTAAGATAGCTCGCAAGATAGCCAATTGTTCGTGTATAGTTCAACATTGTCAAGATCAAAGAGATGACGAAATGGATGAAATATGTAGAAGAATTATGCATGATGTTTGATTGTCAGGTTTTCATCATGATACTTATCCAAGGCACCAAAAGGGAGTGGTTTTCACCATAGGATGAATTTATTTCTCGTTACTTTTGCTACCAAGGTGCCTGTTTCTAAGTTTTCACTATGGCACATTTTCAATTTTTTGAATTTTTTGAATTTTTTCTTTTTGAATTTTCTATTTTTTGAATTTTTCTTTTCTTTTTTCTTTTTTTTGGAAGAAGGCAAGCTTTTTAGATAATGCTCCTTGACAAGATAAACCATGATATGTCAAGGATTCAAAATGATATGCTCAAAGATGCTGATAGGGAAAGGAAAATGGAAGAGAAAAATGGAGGATACGGTTTTATGTAAAGCGAGTGACATTGGAATATATGAGGAATAGGAAAATGATGAAAAATGATAGAAGGTAGAAGGATAATGAATGGAAGGATTGTGAAAGGGTAGATGGAAAGGAAGGCAAGATCAACATCAACACACACCTTGAAGGGTGGTGAGAGGGTGGAGGAAATGTGGGAATACGAGAAGGAATATGGTGAATGTTTAGCAGAGGTTGTGGTTCAAGCACATAGAATGGAAGAATGTTTTTGGAAGAAGATGAAGTGGAATCCTTTGGAAGCTGGAATGTCAACTTCACTTTTTGTTCAATATTAGACTCTTTCAAAAGAGACTTTGGAATCCATATAGCCTTAGGCTTTTTATTTCCTTTTGATGATTTAGAGAGAATATTTTCAATGATGGATTTTGGAACCCATACTTGTCTTGTAGTTTTCTTCTTAAATATCTCTTTTGACTTTATGCCTTCATGTCAATTAGAGGAGACATGGTGATCTTTTATTGATGGATTCTTGTATTGCTTCTTTTTCTTGTATTGAACATTCAAGTTACTTCCAAAAGACTTAGGACTTATGGAAGAAGAAGGATGATATGACTGGTTTAGATGGGTGGATGGATGAAAAGGATTCAAGGGTATGTATCTATGTTGATCTTGAGAAAAGATAGGAGATGGAGGGATGTAAGGACCCAAGATGGATGACAAATTAGGAGAGTTAGCAGGGGAAAGTGAAGGGACATAAGGGCCCAAGATGGAAGGAAGACATGAAGCCTTTGGTATTGGTGGAGGAGGTCCAAGGATGGACGTGGAAGATGCAAAAGGATAATCAATAAGTTCATCAGCATCTATATCACAACCAAAGACATCAGCATCTTTAGAGTGAGCATTAGGATTTGCAATAGGATCATGAACATGTTGAATATGAGTAACTTCTTTGATAGGATCATTCGTAGCTTGCAAAGATTTAGGAAGAGAAGAAAGTGGAAGTGAACATGGAGTGGTAGAACAAGAAGATGGAAGACTTTGATCTTGACAAGTATCATTAGATAGCATAAGCACGTTATTTTTTTCTGGATTTTCAATAGACTTTACATCAAAAGTAACAACACCATTTTTAATAACCTTAATGGAAGTATCATCTTTGGAAAGCACAAGTGTGGTAAGGTTATTTTGATTATCAATAAGCTCAACGGTGTAAGTAGTAGCTTGATCTTGCTTAGGAGATAGTGGAATGAATGTAGAAGAGCGTAGAGGATCAAAAGAACCATGAAATGGAGGAGATACATCATGAAGAGAATTGGATGATATGGAGGCTTCCTAATCTTGATCTTTATTTATATTCTTTTCTTTATCATTTTTAGAGTCCTCTTGACATGGAGCCACTTCTACAGACAAGGAAGCATGTTGGAATTGTATGGAAGACTTTGGAGGAGATGCTGAAAGACTAGCTGAAATAGGCATTATAGCATTTAAAGGCTTAGGCTCTTTAAGTTTAGCATTATTGAAAGTATTTTCAGCCAAGTGAAAGTTAGCTTGAGTATCTTTAAGAGGTAGCCCTTGAGGATAACTATAGGGAACTGCATGAAAAGCCTTAGGATCTTTGTTGGATGAAGGATTTGTGACAAATTTGAAAAACTCAGAAGCTTTAGGAAATGTATGGGTATTGAAGGAAGTGAAGGATGGAAGGGAACCATCACAAGACAAAGGTTTAGCATTAACATGATCTTGCTTGAGAGTGCAATCTTTATTTTTAGCATGAGAGTTCCTAGAGGAAGGATTCTTATAATATTTACATTTTAAATCAGCATGGTGCATTTTATATTCCTCAACAGTAGTAGCTAGATTATAATCAAGGTATTCTTCACAAAACTCATCAAAAAAAATTTCAAAATCTAAATCGTACAGATCACCATCATGATCTTTCCAATATGAGAACCCATTTCCAGTAAGCACAAGGACATGACTAGGAGGACTCTTAGGAATAGAGTTGTCATAGGTATCACTACATTGTACATCATCATAGTCATCATAGTCATCATAGGTGAGTGTGTCACTCTTTGTGGAAGAGGTATCATAAGAACTATCACATTGCTCATTATGATATGTCTTGTGAAGAGAAGTAAGACTCTTTGAAGAAGTAGAAGAAGAATGAGATTGTGAAGAAGAAGAAATTGAAGACTTAGTGTAGGAAGAGGACTTGGATAATGAGGAATTTGAATAATTTTTAGAAGAGTCATGATAAGATGTGGAAGATGAAAAATGTGAATAGTGTTTAGAAGAGTCATGGTAAGATTTTGGAAGATGAGGAAGAATGAGAAAACTTAGATGATGAAGAACATTTAGAAGGAGGTTGTGATATGATCATGTCTATAATCCTAGCAAAGGCATTTGATTTAATCATCTTTTCCTTTATTTTTTCCATAAGTTTATCACCCATGAGATATTTGGAAGGACTATTGGAGGAATAAAGATACTCTTCAAATTGAGCAATGAGTTCAAGATCATCTATTCTCAAGAGAGATTCCTTAACAAGAAAGTTGAAATTCATGGTTCTAGAAGAGGAGGAATCGAGTGTAGAAGAAATGAATAAATGAATAGAAGAAATTAGACTAGATAATAAGAGGAAAAGAATCAAGAAGAAGAAGAAGAACAATTTCCCATGGGAATAAAAGACCTCAGAAGAACATGGGAAATGGAGGAGGAAAGAAGAAGACTAAGAGTCACCTTATGCAATTGATACCATATCATTCATTGAGATGTTGAGCAACATGACAACACCTAGGATCTGATAACTGGAGGTTGTTTCCTTTGACTAACTTGGTATCTTGTTGTAACTGATATGAAAGAAAGAAATTCTAGGTGATAAGTCAATCTCTCAAAGTGTCAATGCCAACTTAGGATAATTAAGATTCTCTATTGTCCAAAAAGAAAAAAATAAAAAGATAGCAAATAAGAGGACTTCACCAACACTGTCAAAGAGGTGGTTCAAATCAAAGGGTGAATACCCTTGCGCTTTTGAATTAGGAGGTTGGACTTAGCCAAAATTTCTAATTGAAATTGATATATGAAAATAAATTTGGACAATAACAGGATCAGAATTCTCCAAGGGTGTAATCAACAATCCTAAAGATAGAATTTTTACTAAGAATGGCTTCCTAACTTGGAAAATTATTTCTAAGACAATCTTGTGAACCAATTGAAATCACCCTTAGAAGACAAAAACTAGGAATTTGCAATCAAAACAAGTCTCTGACAGCAAGGTAGAAAACCAAGCAAGTTACAAAGAATCAAGCAAGTATATCAACAGATTTTTTATCATTGATCAGGCACATAAGACAACAATCAAGGAGTTCAAGCAAACAATCTTCAAGAAATGGGAAATGGACAAAGCAACCTTGTGCATGAACAAGAATAGTGACTTAGTATTTTCTACTCCTTAGGGATTCTACTTCTATATGTTCTTGAGAATGTTTTAGCAGGCACTTAGAACACAACAACACTTTATCAAGCTGTCTACAAGGATATGCATAGCTTTCTAAGAGGATTCCTTGATATACACAAGGTACATGCGGCCCAAATCTATAGATGAGAAGAATTCAAAATCACACAGCCGAGGGGAGACGGTAACCCAAATCTCCTCCTTCACTTCTCAAAGGTATAAAGTTCTTTGAGGCTTAACCAAGAGTGATATCAAACTCAATTCCCAAGAGAGGTGTCTTTGGATTCACCTCTTGATATTTATACTCCATCAAAACATAGGAGTTAAGGTCATCCCTTGAGGTGGTGTGTCCCCAAGCAGGTCTTCTAGAAATAAAAACTAAGTAATTCACTATCAAAAGTATTTAGAGCACTAAAGGTGGAACACTTAACTCTTCAAGTAAATGCGAAGTGAGTCCAAAAGTGGGACACTTAACTCTTCAAGTGAATGTGAAGCGAGTCCAAAAGTGGAACATTTAACCCTTTAAGATAATGTGAAGCGAGTCCAAAAGTGGAACATTTAACCCTTCAAGAGAATGTGAAGCGAGTCCAAAAGTGGAACATTTAACTCTTCAAGAGAATGTGAAGCGAGTCCAAAAGTGGAACATTTAACCCTTCAAGAGAATGTGAAGTGAGTCCAAAAAGTAGAACACTTAACCCTTCACACAAACTCAAAGTGAGTCCAAAAGTGGAACATTTAACTCTTCACACCAACTCAAAGTGAGTCCAAAAGTGGAACATTTAACTCTTCACACCAACTCAAAGTGAGTCCAAATGTGGAACATTTAACTCTTCACACCAACTCAAAGTGAGTCCAAAAGTGGAACATTTAACTCACATCAACTTAAAGTGAGCCCAAAAATGGAACATTTAACTCCTCACATCAACTCAAAGTGAGTCCACACTTAAGAAAACTAATGAGATCAAGAAAGCATAAAAGGGGCAAAACTTTGTGGAACACTTAACACTCTTTTCAAGTAGACCCCTCCCCCATGTATGAATGTTGACCTTGCACCCAAAGGGAAAATAACAAGGGGAAATTAGAAATAAGCGAGTCCAACACCCAATTTAGCTAACAAGCTCAATCAAAAGTAATCTAAAGTTACTTATCAATACTACTCACAAATGAAAAAGGATTGAACAATGGAATATTTAACTTTCCAAGTAAACATAGAGTGAGTCCACAAAGTGGTGCATTTAACTCCCTATGTAAACAAGGAATGAATCCATGCCCTCAATCATTCAATGAGATATTTGGTATTGGAACCAAGAATTACTTAAGGTTTAAACACAAGCATTCACTTACACAAACTTGTATTAAAGTAAATCTATGTTCATTCATTTCCCATTAAGAGCATCAATTGAAATGTGTTCTATGAAAGCATGTAAACACTCAAGCCAAACACATGAGAGGTTTAATTTTAATCCCAAAATCCAAATGTTGTAGAGATGGAACAAAGTACCTCAAGTCCAATGCTTTGTTTTAAGTATTTTCCATGAAAGCAAGAGCACCTTCAAATGAACAAGACAAGAAACAAGCAAACAAAATATGCAATGTATATCCAACTTATGCAAACATTAAGGTGGTTAGATTTGAAAATCAATTGTTAGGAGCAATAATAACTAGCAAATAATTCAAATGAAAATTCACATCATGCATTGAACCATGTGAAAAATAAATGCATACTAATCATCAAATACCCTTTTTTTTAATTTTGATTTTTGACCTTGTCAACAAGATTGGACTTATACCACATGAATTAAGACCCTAAACCAAAAATGCAAAAAAGAGACCTCTATCAAAAAATAGAGAGCTTCCCAAAAATATAAAAATTTTAGAAAAATTTCTTCATTTCTGCCCTAGAGACCCATTTTACCAAAATAGACTAGTTTTTATAAATTGACCAAATGAGCTATGATATGATTTCTAAATTAAAAACACAATGAATGGACACCCTGTATAATTTTAAGACCTTTCCAAAAATATAAAAATTTCTAAAAAATATGCTGATTTGCACCAAAAATTAAATTTTTTTGAAAAATCAATAAAAAATCATAAAAAATACAAATTACCTCCAAAAATTCTAAAAATTTTTTCAAACTTCTCTAATATGTCGCCAACCTAAAAAAACATTTTTAGATCAAAACACCAAGCCATTTGGGAGATATGATCAAATCTTTCAAATCTAGGGTTTTTTTAATCTCCAAACAAATCTGCACAAGGGTTAGCTCCAAAAATAATCAAAACCAGCATGCAAAAGGTGGGTTGCCCCATGATGGGCACCAAAAATGTATGGTAAAAATGTGACCACACTTCTATGAATCCTTACATGCAAGAAAACTCAAGAATGAGCCCTCACAAATCGATCCATAGCTCTCTATGCATAGAGTTGCAAGATTTGTAAAATTGCTCTCAGCTAGAGCTATAAACTCATGACTTTGCTAGTCAACCACACAATGAGAGATTCCAAATCAAAGACAAAGGCAACAATTCTAATATCTCCAATGAAATCAATATGGATGCAATGCAATGTAAACTAATCTATGAGAATGAAAGATGCAAGCTATGCTATGAAAGGAAAATACAAGTGTTACAAATCCTCCTATTAAGCTATGTGAGATTAATCTAAAGCATGAAAGGAAATGATATCATGATGATGCAACTATGATGCAAGCTAGGATGTGATGTAGATGCATGATGAATGTCAATAATGCTCCAAATTTTCAAAATTTGATGCAAGAATGTCTCCAAAAGCTTCAAGATAACTTAGAAAACCTGTAGCATAACAATAGCATAAAATTCAAGTGTACGCAAAATGAAGAAAAGAGCTCTTCTTTTATAGAGAATGAGAAATCAATAGACGATCGAGATTAAGAGGCAAAAGACTTAATCAATGATGGAGAAAAAAAAGAACCTTGATCCTTGTGCACAAATATCCTCCAATAGGAAAATTAGAAGCATTTACTTTATGTTGAGCATTTACTTTATGTCCATGTGAGACAAAAAGTACTTTTCTTTTATTTATTTTTATAAATAAGAATTAAATGATTTATTTGTACAACATAGGATAAGATGAAAAGTGGGGATTTTTTATTTAAATAAAAGGGGAGGAAATTCCTTTTAATTAAATAAAGACTTAGGATAAAGTGATTTTACCATTTAATTAAAAGAGATTTTTAATTAATTAAAAGGGAGTATGTTCTCTTAATTAACTAAAAAAATTATTTTTTTCTCTTTTAAATTAAATAAGGCTCAAACCTTAGGAAATATTGAATTGATTATGATTTGATCAAGGAAATTGATATAATTGATATTGTTGATATTTGAAAATATTGATTCAAGGATTTGATAAATTGCAGAAATGGGGCCCAAAGTCTAGGCGACCATTTTAGGGTGCATACACTAAGTACCTTTTTCATTGATGTCAAAGGGAGAAGAAGAGAAGAGAAAAATGAGGAGAGGGATTATGAGATCATTGTAATACCCCAAAAATGGGCTATAAGTTCATTAACCTCCTACATCTTCAAATTGAACGAAATCAACATCAAAGTCCTAACCTAAGGCACATCTGCACATTATTGAATCCTAATTGATTATCTTAAATTTTGCATCGGAGAATATTCCTAGCAATATTCCTATTTATCCTAATTATCTTTAATTTAATTATTATTTGGTGATAAATTCTATTTATCCTAAAGTTTGATTAATTGAATATTCTGAATATTTAATTAATCAGATTTAATATGGCCACTTAATTATTTAATTACATTTAATTATATTTATTCCTAAGTTGTAGGTCATGATTCATCCTGCTATAAAAACCTATTCTCCTATCTGAATGACCAAATCATTCTCGATACCTTTAACCACCATGAATAGAGATACCTTATCCGCAATGCCTCCCAATATGTTATCATTGGTCATGATCTGTACAAATGAGGTTTGGATGGTACACTACTTAGATGTTTAGAATAGGAAGAGTCTCAACATGCGTTAGAGGAAGTCCATGATGGTATTTGTGGGTCACCCTCGAACGGTTTAACACTAGCTCAAAAATTTATTAGGGCTGGGTATTATTGGTCAAAAATGGAGAAAGAGTCTATCAAGTTTGCTAAGAACTGTCACAAGTGCCAAGTGCATGGCAACTTAATTCATGCTCCAAGGAGAGATCTAATTCCCTTCACTACACAATGGCCTTTTCACCAATGGGCATTTGATCTTATAGGATCCATACATCCTCATTCTTCTAATGGGCATACCCATATTATTACAGCTACAGATTATTTCACAAAATGGGTAGAAGCAGTCCCTTTAACACAAGCAACTGGTAAGAAAATATCTATGTTCATCTTGAACTAAATCATATGCCGGTATGGTATTCCACATTTTATAGTCACAGATAATGGTGGAAAATTCAAGAACAAAGACTTAGATGATCTATGTGCCAAATTCAAGATTACACAACATTGGTCATCTATCTACTATCCTCAATCGAATGGACAACCAGAGGCTTCTAACAAGAATCTATTGAAAATCTTGCACCTTACAATTAATAAAATAAGAAGAGACTAGGATCTCATTGGTTTGTTTTGGTAAAATAGGTCTCTAGGGAACAAATGAAGAGATTTTTCTAAAAATTTTATATTTCTGGAAAGGTCTTGGAATTCTATAGGGGGTCCATTCACTGTGTTTTTAATTTAGTAATCATATCATAGCTCATTTGGTCAATTTATTAAAACTGGTTTGTTTTGGTAAAATGGGTCTCTAGGGCACAAATGAAGAGATTTTTCTAAAAATTTTACATTTTTGGAAAGCTCTCTATTTTTTGACAGAGGTCTCTTTTCTGCATTTTGGGTTTAGGGTTCGAATTCATGTGGTAAAAATCAGATCTTGTTGACTAGGTCAAATGCAAAAAAAATAAAATTTTGTGATGGGTATGCACTTATTTTTCATTATTCAATGCATGATATGAGTTATCATTTGGATTATTTGCTGGTTATCATTGCTCCTAACAATTGATTTTTAGATCTAACCCTAGGGTTTGCATAAGTTGGATATACATTGCATATCTTATTTGCTTGTTTTCTTGTCTTGTTCATTTGAAGGTGGATGACTTGCTTTCATGAAAAATGCTTAAAACAAAAAAAAAATGGTGAAATCTACTAAGCGCGTTGCATTGAACTTGAGGTATTTTGTTACAACTCTACAAAATTTGGATCTTGGGATTAAAATTGAATCTCTCATATGTTTGGCTTGAGTGTTTACATGCTTTCATAGAACACATTTCAATTGATGTCTTAATGGGAAATGAATGAATATGGATTTGCTTTCATACAAGTTTGTGTAAGTGAATGTTTGTGTTTAAACGTTAAGTAATTCTTAGTTTCAATATCAAATATCTCATTGAGTGATTGAGGGCATGGATTCATTCTTTGTTTACATAGGGAGTTAAATGCACCACTTTGTGGACTCACTCTATGTTTGCTTGGAAAGTTGAATATTCCATTGATTCAACCCTTTGTCATTTGTGAGTAGTATTGATAAAAAAAACTTTAGATTACTTGTGATTGATCTAGATTGCTATCTTGGGTTATTGGACTCGCTAATTCACTGACCCCTCATTTCTGCCCCGTAGTTGTAAGATCAGCGCTACATTAAAGGGGAGGGGTCTACAAGAAAGAAGCGTTAATTGCTCCACTAGGCAACCTTTTTGTACTTTTTGGAACTAACTTATTTTCTAAGGTATGGACTCACTTTGAGTTGATGTGAAGAGTTAAATGTTCCACTTTTAGGCTCACTTTGAGTTGATGTGAGGAGTTAAATGTTCCACTTTTGGACTCACTTTGAGTTGATGTGAAGAGTTAAATGTTTCACTTTTGGACTCACTTCACATTCTCTTGAAGGGTTAAATGTTCCACTTTTGGACTAGCTTCGCATTCACTTGAAGGGTTAAGTGTCCCACTTTTGGACTCACTTTGCATTTACTTGAAGAGTTAAGTGTTCCACCTTTAGTTCTCTAAATACTTTTGATAGTGAATTACTTAGCTTTTATTTTAGAAGGCCTGCTTGGGGACACACCACCTCAAGGGACGACCTTAACTCCTATGTTTCGGTAGAGTATAAATAGCGGGTGGTGAATCAAAAGACACCTCTCTTGGGAATTGAGTTTGATATCACTCTTGGCTAAGCCTCAAAGAACGTTATACCTTTGAGAAGTGAAGGAGTAGATTTGGGTTACCGTCTCTCTCCGGCTGTGTGATTTTGGATTCTTCTCATCTATGGATTTGGGCCTCACGTACCTTGCGTATATCGATGACTCCTTTTAGAAAGCCATGTATATCCTTGTAGACAGCTTGATAAGGTGTTGTTGTGTTCTAAGTGCCTACTAAAACATTTTTAAGAACATACACAAGTAGAATCTTTAAGGATTAGATATACTAAGTCACTATTCTTGCTCATGTGCAAGGTTGCTTTGCCCCTTGCTCATTGTTTGAAGACAACTGCTTGCTTGAACTCCTTGATTGCTATCTTATGTGCTTGATCCATGATAAAAATCTATTGATATACTTACTTGATCTTTTAAAATGCTTCAAAACTAAGATTTTTATGTTCATTGGTCATAGAGTCGTATGACTCTGCAACAGTGTCACCCAAAACCTTTTTGTTGTCTTGTTGCTGTTGCAATCTGGAGCTGCTAAACTTGCATTTTAACCAGTCGTAGAGTGTCTTTTTTTATTCTTACCTGAAGCTAGTCTGTTATCTACATGCTTAGACTTATTCTAGATTAAAACAAATGAGCTAAAACTATTCGATTTGAGCTTAACGAATGCTACTCTTGATTACTTGTCACATCACGGTTACCTCTCTAGCTACTTGCTTATTGAGCTTCTTGCTCATTGCTTAGTCTTAGTCAATTGATTATTGTAAGTGCTTGAGCACTTTTGACGAGCCATCTCTCTACTGTTCTACTTTGACAAATGATCTTTATTAGTTTTTCTTATCTCCAATCTGAGAAACTTTGTCTGATTCTATTAGTCAACCAACATCTCTTTTCATGCCGGTTACAACTCGGTCTCAATTTGAGCAGGAGAGTCATCCTCCGTTCAATTATACATAGTTACCTTCTCCAACTAGATGCTCATGAGCACCTATTAGCAACAATAGTTCTAGTTCTGACCAATCTGAGGATTCTAAGGCTACCCCGTGGTACAAAGGAGGTTTCCTCTTTTCCGCATTCAAGACCCCCAAAAACATAGATAGTGTCTCACTCACTTTGGCAGAAGAAGAAAAATCTCAACTCTTGCAAGAACACTTTGAGCGTAAGGATAACCAAGCATGCTGAGAAAAAGAACACAATCAACAAAGGATGGATGCTGCTAGGTGCATGGCTTATAGAGGGACATTTCATGAGCAACCTGAGACTAGTAATCATGAGCATAGACCTCTTTTTAATAGTGGCAACAATAGCAACAACATGCCACCAAGATCTCCTCCAAGACCCACTTTTGGTATGCCTTCTTCACCTCCTAGACCTCCTCCCTCTCAACATGAGGCAGAGGCTGATGATGAGATTTCTAGTGAGGATCTGATGAGATTTGAACAAGATGTGGTCTCTCAATGAATGATGCATAAGCTTTTAGAGCGTAACGGTGATCAGTACTTTCAATATATGACTTCTAGAGGATACAAGCTTCCTCCCGGCTATGATGTCAGACAAATTATCCAACAAAGAGTACCAACTAAGTTGGACGTTCTTCAAGAAGAATTACATCAGAAAAATCAACACCTTACCCAAATGGCATTAGAAAGAGAGCCTCAAAAGGTCTCTTTTGTAGAATCAATTTGTGCTCTTCCTTTTGATAAAGATCTATACATGGTCCTATTTCCTAAGGATATTGAGGTTCCTAAATATGACAAGTATGATGGAAATGGTGACCCTCATGACCATGTGCGTAATTTTTATGCTCTTAGTATGGACTTTCTTCATGAAGACACATATCTTCTACACTTATTCCCTCGAAGCTTAAGAGGCCAAGCTTTAGAATGGTTTGTGAAATTGACACCACCTCTTAAGACTTTTGATGAGTTGGCCTAGCGATTTACCCAGCAGTACTCTTACAACATCGAACAACCTGTCACTGTGATAGATCTCGGTAATCTAAGACAACATCAAGGTGAGCCATTTGCAACTTACTTACAATGTTGGAGGTCATTGTATTCTCGATATCCTCATCAGCTACCCGAAAGAGAAAAGATTGACATTTTCATCAACACACTTGTGCCTGAGCTATTTTATGATCTAAGGAAGCAACTGTTCTCCTCCTTCCATGACATGGTTGAAAGTGCATATCAGATTGAGGATGTAGCTATAAGAAAAGGGGATATTGTTAGTAATAAAGATGCTAAAGGCAATGGTAAATACATGAACAAACCTTGGAATAAGAACAAGTATGTTGTTAATGATGGGGTTGTTGACACTCCTAAAGTTAAAGAGCCTGCTTTCAATCTTTCCAATGCTATCTATGCAGCAAAACAACAAGAAGCTACCAATGCTCATAGTGCTCCTAAACCTCAATATGCAGATAAGCCTAAGAAGTTATTCCGAAAGTGAGTCTATACCAAGTTGGCAGAACCTTACGATGTGATCCTTAAGACTTTGGTTGACAATGGATATCTTACGCTTCTTGATAAACCTAGTAACTAGGATCCGATAAATAAGTCTGATTGGTAGAGAGAGGATCATTACTGCCATTATCATAGAAACAAGGGACATCCAACAAATTATTTTTTAGGCTTAAGGATGATATTCAGGATCTTATTGAGAACGGCACAATCTCCACTGATGGCTTAACTAAAAATTATGATCACACAGCTTTCAAAGATCCTCTACCTAAGCATGATAAGGGGGAAACCTCTCAAGCACATAAGAATAATCATGATGCTAAGATCAATTACACGTATCCTTCTAATACACCTATGATCAACATGGTAGAGCCCGTTGAGAGCGTTCTAATGATGAGGTCTCAAGATGATAATAAAGCCAATCATGGTAAGCCAAAGTTGATCTTGCAAACACGTGATAGTTCATCTTCCCAAAGTGAGACACTGAATGCTGTTACTAGGGGGCAAGCCAAGATTGTCCTTAAAACTACACAAAATCCCAAACAAGCTTTACCTTCCAAAAAAGTGGCTCCTTTGGCCACCCCTAGCTATGATCTTGTCCAACATTTGCAAAAGACACTAGCACAGATATCTATCGTTGAGTTGCTTCAGCTATCCTCTTCACATAGAGAAATTCTTGATGAGGCTCTACGTACAACACATGTCCCCAAAGGCATTGATCTAGATCAATTTTAGACTATGGTTAACCACATTTCATCTCCGCTATCTCTCTCATTTTTTGCAGAAGATGACATATCTATTGCTCACCCTCATAATCTGGCTTTACACATTGAAGTTCTAGTCTACCACACCTGATTCCATCGAGTCCTGATAGACAATGGTACAGGGTTAAATATTGTTTCTTTCAATGTCATACAATAGTTGGGTTTGTCAAAATTGGTTGTGGATTCCAAGAAGAAGATTACTATAAAAGCTTATGATAAAGTGGAAAGATCTTCCAAAGGTCTTGTCATGTTGCCTGTCCGAGTGGGCCCTATCACAAAAGATATTAACTTCCAAGTATTAGACATTCCACTCACATATAACATTCTTTTAGGTCATCCTTGGATCCATGACATGCAGGTTGTTCCTTCCACTTATCATCAGTGCGTCAAATTTCCATACAATGGCACTAAAATTGTGATTCTTGGAGACCATACTATTGCTATTAATGCTCTTGTTGCTACTGAAAAATTTGTTCCTCACAATGAACCTACTGATGATCCTAGTACGTCTCTAGTTGCTGCTGAGAAATCATTTAAGATGATGAGCCTTGGTATGGGTGAATATAAACTGGATTCCTTTGCTTCTATACCTATTTCTCCTAGGTCATATGGGAAACCTTCCACTTCTGCTATGGTGATCCTTGAAGCTGAAAGAGAAGAACAAGTTTTTCATGAGTGGATCTATAAAGAAGATGCCTAAAATACTCCCATGCTCAGTAATTCAGACACAGATATAGATGAGTCACCAATACACACTATGGCTCACATGAGAGATGATCTTCCCTGAACTTCACTTCTTTGGGGAGAAAAATGTATATCTACTGATGATATGGATGTTGATATGGTTCATTCTTGTAGTAACCATCCCGACGTGGTTGATGGGTCTTGTGTGGGGTTTGATGAGTTTGTTCCTCGTATTGCCTTAGTGGACCACACTGGTTCTTCTATGACAAGTCTAGATCTAGCTACTTTTGGAGCTTACCCTATAGGCTCAACCTCTCTTGTTACCAGAGATGACACCCTTCGCATAAGTGCTATTGAACTGGTCACTTCATTTCATCTTGCATCAACACCTGTTACTTCTTCCACCAGCGAGCTAGCCACAAAAAAGATTGAATCAACAATCAAACATCACAGTCATCAAGTCAAAAGAAAAGAGCAATGGTTGGATGGTGAAAACCACATTGTGGCGGTATCCGAACCTAAGAAAAGTAAAAATAAAAATCTGCTCAAAAATATTGATTATCAAATAAAAGATGACAAGTTGATTCTCTACAAAAAAATGATGCACTACTTCAAGCATGATCTCATATCTGTTACACTTCAACCCATTCCTAGAGCTAAGAACAAAGTTGGTAATGCCTTGGTTACTTCAACATCCATCTTACAAATGAAAAAGCATAAATTTCACTTCAAGTTCCTGGTGGATGAATTACGCTATCCTACTCACAAATCTTACAATCCTACCATCTTTTCATATCTTCCACCTCATATTCCTCTTGCAAATCCACCACGCCATTCCTTCCACCATTCCTTACACTTTGCCTTTGTCTCTGGTGACTTGTATAGGAAGGGTCTAGATGGAACTCTCCTTAAGTGTCTAGAAATAGAGGAGTCAGAAAAAGTGCTAACTGAAATTCATGATGGCATATGTGGATCACATTCTAACGATCCTTCGCTAGCTCAGACATTGCTTAGGGCTGGTTATTATTGGTCGAACTGGTTGAGATCTCCTATCATCATAGTTGCAGCATTTGGGCCTGGGGCCTATCAGTTCTCTACATCAGAGGAAGCAGATTCTTGATGCCCGTTTCTATCTGGGGCATCCTTTGTACATATTTTATGATCCTAAAAAAATACCAAAAAAATTCATATATGATGCTGAAAAAATCCTAAAAATCATAAAAAGTACTGAAAAAATGAGCATCCTAGTGAAAACCTAGCAATAGGTGCTTTGATGTCTCACCAAAAAAATCAAAAAATTCAAAACATCAAAAAAAAAATTGAAAAAGTGCCTTGGTGAAAACTTGGAAATAGGCTCCTTGGTAGCAAAAATACAAAAAAATTATAAAAAGTCCTGAAAAAATTGCAAAAAAATATATCAAGTGGTGAAAACCTGGAAACAGGCACTGCTTGAGACCCTCTGCACCTATGTCTATCAGTCTTGCGTGGCGCTCCTTCGCTCCACTTCTCTCTTTGCCTCTCTTAGCCTGGAATTGACTCTTGTCTTAGTCTAGGGGGCATCCATTATTTTCAGATTATCTTGGGTCTCTTTATGCGTCTGGGTTTCTTAGGCAACTTGTAAATGGTGTTTTTCAACACCACCTCAACTGTGTTTTTCAAAACTACCCTATTGTCAAGTGTTTCTTAACACTTATTAGATATCCTTCCCGCCATCTTGGATGATGCAATATTTCTCACTGGCAGATGCGATACTCAAAGTTTGACTCTATGACCTACACACATGCACTTGACTCGCTGAGATTTGTTTGACTTTATTTCTTTGTGTGCTGTCTATGATGATTTCTTTGCTAAGTGGTCTCTCCCTGAGAACTTTTTGATGATGCATAGCTAGAAGACTGATGGTATGAGAACATGATTTATTTCTTTATCTGCTTGTGGGTATATTTTGTTGGTCCTCACTGTCATGAGCATTTATGCTGGTCTTACTTGACACTATGAACCTACAAGGTATTATCCTTGACTATTTTGCAAGTGCATGCTTATAGTCATCTTGAATTTCTTGTGTCTCGATGCGAGCATAATCTTGCTATATCAAACTTAGGTAATCTCACTGCACTAGTCATCTTGACCTGCATGTCTTTGATGCTTAGGTGGGATTCCCAATTTTCTATCTGATATAGATCATATTCATATTCACATAGTTATGCTAGTGTGCATTGTATGATCTTCTGACACTACCAATAATGCTCAATGATGAATATTAGATGTCTATTGGCTTTGTGACCTTGCAAGTAAACTACTTTTCATGTAGCTTGCATTCTTAAGTTCATGTTAGTTAGTTTTTCATCTTACATATGGAGAGAGCTCTCCTTTATCTTTCGTGGACTTGTTAATCAACTGCGCTCACCTTTTTCTTCTTCCTGATCATGTCTTTCACTTCTTGTCTTTCATATCACATCATTTTCCTTTCATTTCAGGATCTAAACCAAAATTTGAGTTCACCTTGATCACCAAATCATCTTTCTCCTTCTTTCGCATAGTTGGCTGACCTTTTGAGGCCTGATCCTTCAATCTTCACTGGGGCATTCTTCACCTCTTCATCCCCATCTCTTTCAAACTTCCATTCTTTCATTCACTTTCAAATCCCAAGATCAAATCCCCCTCCATGGTGTTTACGGGTTGAGGGACCGATAGGTTCGTGCCCTGTGTCTCATGTGTGGGGCATACCCTCACTGCTTGATGGTTATTTTGTTCTCTTTCTTCGATTATGATTTCTAGTGATTTGATCATGTTTCTCTTGCTTCTGCATTCCCTCCACCTAGATTTTTCTTTCGATCCCGAGGGGGCAGACACATCATTTATTATTGGTTATCTCTTTCCTAAGTGTTTAGTACTGTCGCTACCAGGCTGACCATGCAAGATTTTCTATCTCTCTGCACTTCATTCTTTGGAGTCAGATCGCTATTTTCTTGCCTTCTTGGCTATCTGCTTGCCTTGTTAGCTATCTCTTTCCTTCTTGGCTGATCTATTCTTTGACGTAATGTGTTCTCAAATCAATCACACATTATTCAAAGAGGGGCAAATGTATACACCTAAAAATGGTCATCTAGACTATTAGCCCCCATTTGCTAAATCATCAATTGCTTGTTCTTGATCAAATCCTAGTCCTATCATTTATTTGATTATTTTCTATGGGCTAACCATCTTATCCTAAGTCTTTATTTATTAAAAGGAATATTTCCTCCCCTTTTATTAAATAAAAAGCCCCACTTTTCTTCTTATCCTAAGTTGCACAAATAAAGTATTTAATTCTTATTTATAAAGAAAAATAAAATAAAAAATAAAAGAAAAGCACTTTTTGTCTCACATGGACATAAAGTAAATGCTCAACATAAAGTAAATGCTTTTAATTTTCCTATTGGAGGATATTTGTGCACAAGGATCAAGCTTCTTTTTTTCTCCACCGTTGATTAAATCTTTTGCCTCTTAATCTCCATGGTCCATTGATTTTTCACCTCCTATAAAAGAAGAGCTCTCTTCCTCATTTGCACACATAAATTTTTATGCTATTGTTATGCTACAAGTTTTCTAGGTCATCTTGGAGCTTTTGGAGATATTCTTGCATCTAGGGTTTGAAGATTTGGAGCATTGTTGGCATTCATCTTGGATCTTCATCAACACTCTATCTTCTTGTCTTCATTCTTGCATCATCATGGCTTTCTTGCTTCATAGTTAGATTTCATTTTCATGCATAGTATTTGCATTTTCATAGCTTCATTCTTAGCTTAGATTTCCTTTTATGCAATAGATTAACTTGCATTGTCATATAGATTTTCTTTGCATTGCATACATTTGGCTTCATTGGAGATATTCACATTCTTGCCCTTGTCTTCCTTGAATCTCCCATTTCATGGTTTACTAGCAAGGTTATAGGCTTAATAGCTCTAGTTGAGAGCATTCTTAAAAACCCTTGCACTCCATGCCTAGGGAGCTATGGATCAATTTGTGAGGGCTCATTCTTGAGTTTTCTTGCATGTAAGGATTCATAGAAGTGTGACACTCATGATCAATCCAGCTCTCTAGGCCTATAGCACAAGTATCAGAATGCCCAATGGGGCTACACCTTTCACTTTAGTTTATGGGTTCGAAGCAGTACTACCTATTAAGGTTGAAATCCCATCACTAAGAATCAGTATGCATGGTCTAGTAACTGATAATGATAATAGAGTGTCTAGGTTGCAAGAACTTGAACTACTAGATGAGCATAGATAAGTAGTGTATGATCATCTTAGAGTGTATCAGAAAAGAATGTCTGGAGGCTACAACAAGAAATTCAGACATAGAGAATTTTAGGTTGGTGATCTAGATTTGAGAGAGAATCCTAAAAATCAACCACATAGAGAGCGCAAGGGGAAGTTTGAACCCAACTCGCTGGGTCCCTTTGTTATCACTACTAATTTTGGCTCTGGAGCCTATCAACTCTCAATGACTGAAGGAGAATAGCTCTGAGAACCAATCAACATTCTGCATCTAAAGAAATTCTATGCCTAAGACATTCAGTCTATGGTAAAATATCATGAACAAATCATAAAAATTGGAAAAAGTCCTGAAAAAAATTATCATCCTAGTAAAAACCTAGCAATGGGTGCCTTGATGATTCACAAAAAAATAAAAAAATATCAAAAGTACAAAAAAAAAAAATTCAAAAAAATGAAAAATACAAAAAAATGAGAAAAAGAAAAAGTGCCTTGGTGAAAACCTGGAAACAGGTGCCTTGGTAGAAAAAATAGAATCTCTGCCAAGATGGTAAAGACTTGGCAAATGGGTGCCACTTGTTTCAAAATGCTCCATCTATCAACGCAATCTTGGTCTTTCCTAGCTTTCAGTCTTGCTTTAGTTTGTACATATTTCCCAGTTTGTTTCTGCATTCTTGTTTTCACTAAAGTCAGTCTATACATCAGTTAGCCCAAGCGTTTGTATCTCATCAATGCTTAACACTTGGGGGATATCAATGTCATATCTTATGGCCTCCAGTATATCTTAGATAGGTCATATCCAGTCAGAGTCCTTTGAAGCTTCATCCAAGCCAATCAGTCAGTCTCCTCTCCAAAAAGGATTTTTCATCTACAACAATGCAATCAAACACAAAATGAAAATAATCTATGCTTCTTCATGCTTTTATCTCCTTGTATGCTTATTGATTCACATAGAGATTTTTGCATATTGTTTCCTTTTGAGCTCTTCGATGATTTCCTTTGCAAGATTTAGAGAGTGATGACTGGGCCATAATCTTTACTTTGTTTTTTTCTTGTATGTGAAAATCTAACAACTTTGGAAATTCTAGATTGAAATGGTGTTCGTTTGTAAGAGCTTCTATCTCGTATTGGATGGCCATGTGTACCTTGACCATTGATACCTATAAAATTAAAGGAATTTTGATCTAACTATTGTCTTTTTGAGTGAGTTCTTTCTCCTACTATGAAATGCAATCTTACCTAAGGATGTGAATGATAAAGTGTCACTATGGGTAATTCACACTGGATTTAGAATGACCTCTTGACTGCTTGATGTGTTTGTTCTACAAGATGTATTCTGGTCATTACGATGTCTATGTTTTGATGCTTATACAAATTGCTATATCAAAATGGACATGATATTCAGGTCATACTGGCATTTGTGCCTTGGTGCTTGTATCTAATCCGACATTCTGAAAACAAAATCAATATTCATATGTCCATGGTTTTCTAGCCAGTGGGTGTTGTATTGATTCTTATGCATACAAATCAATATTCATATGTCTATAGTTTCATAACTAGTGGGCGTTGTATTGATTTATCCAGTTACCAAAAAATTTCAATGATGAGAATGAATCAACACATGATCAGTGACTAGGTCCTAGGTCCTAGGTTTGCATTTCATTCTACATTTCATTTTGCACTTTGCATGATCTCACAAATTGCTTGAACACTTAAACTATTCTTCAAAACCAAAAATGCTAAACATGACACAAGGACTGAGCATTGTATGAAGGTTCCTCCAATGAAACAACAAGTAGAATCCTTTTTCGAGATCAAAATCAAATTCTGAGATCATTTATATTGTAAACTGCTTGCATATTCTACCTTCAATCATCACAGAAATCTAGAATTCAACTTAACTGATTATCTTACATCAAACTATCAAAATTTCAACTTTGTCAACTATGGTCAACTCATGGTTTAACCTAGTCAAACTTGGTCTCCAAGACCTCTAAATGATGTAGAACATGTTCTTGAATGTGTATAACCACTTCTCAAATCAATTAACATGCTTCTAAACTATAACATTGACTTTTCTTGTCAGATTTCAATTTTAATCCCGAAGGGGGCATGATATTGCACATCATTCAAGTTTATAAATCTAAATTTGTAATCAAATCTTTTTTAGTAATCAAGACAACAACCACATCTAATTGCTGACTCATCAAAAGTCCTCGTTGCTTAGGGAAAATCTATCATTTCTTGGGGCATGTCAGATTCATCAAGATCCATATCAATTTGGTATCCTAAATCTATCTTGTAAATTGTATCAGCTTTTCATAACCATCGGTTCATTAGTGTTATTTCCTTGGTTCTTCATAACTAATGGGTTCAAGATGTGATACCAATATGATTCCTCTAGACAATCAAGTCTGGAATCGGTCACTCACTTCTTCGCAATCATAAGGTTTAGAATTAGGCATTTTGGCACTTTTTCGTAATCACCGGTTCATTGTTGCTATAGTTAACCTTATCTTTGGTCAACCAGGACCTAACATCTTCAAATCTTTCAATCGGTTTCTATCTTGGAATTAGTTAATCTCTTTCAAATTATTTTCATACATCTACATCAGGCACGGACTATTCTTTGAACCACTACGCTTTGCATAGTGATTCAAAAAGGGGCAAAATGTAATACCCCAAAAATGGGCTCTAAGTACATTAACCTCCTACATCTTCAAATCAAATGAAATTGACATCAAAGTCCTAACCTAAGGCACATCTACACATTACTGAATCCTAATTGATTATCCTAAATTCTACATCGGGGAATATTCCTAGCAATATTCTTATTTATCCTAATTATCTTTAATTTAATTATTATTTGGCGATAAATTTTATTTATCCTAATGTTTGATTAATTGAATATACTAAATATTTAATTAATCAGATTTAATACGACCACCTAATTATTTAATTACATTTAATTATATTAATTCCTAAATTGTATTATTTAATTTTGACAACAAATCAAAAATCTCATGACTAATTGATTAAATTCTTATTTAATTAATTAATGTCAGTTCTCAACATTTAATAATATTGTTTTTTAAATAAAGTTTCATTTAATAATTGGTTAACCCATAAATCAATTGTTTTAATTCAAAAATCAGTTAAGTTGAGAATAAATCACTTTATTTTTAAATTAATTTATAAATAAATCATGCACAATCAGAAAAGCAGATAACTAGAAATTAACAATCAATTTTAAATTGAAACTCAACAACTGATGATGAGTTGAAATTTGATCTAAACTCTATTTTGAGTTAAACATTGCTTTTGCATGATTTTTATGAGTTAATTATCTCTGATTTCCTGATAACTCAAAAATAAACCTTAGTTTATCAAGAGTGATTTATGGCTTTTCTCTTGCATCCTCAAAGCCCTAGATTTCTATAAAATCAAGGCTCAACTCTTCATAATTATCAAAACTCAAATTTTCACAATTACTCTAGTGAATTGGCGATTGAAAGATTGAGCACTTGCGATAGGTGATTTGTGAGATCTTTCATAGTTGATCATTAGTTTTGCATAGTTTCGTATCATAGTTTTCATATTCATTCATAGCATTCTTAGATTAAATCTACATTCAATCTCAATTTCATTCATATAGCTTAGATTCATACAGTTTCTCATATTATTGTACAGAAAATACAAAAATATAGATTAATCTGCATTCATAAAGTCTTTCATATTTTGCATTCAACTCCTTGGTTTAGGTGTTGCATTGTCACTGATCTCAATTCCAATCTGCGAACATCATACTCTCACCTACTAGAAGGTAGTAAATTGCCTGGTTAGCATAGTTTCATTTATTTGCAAGATTTTGATTTCTGCTAACCTCTAATGTTTTACTGAAGTGTTGTGTCTACAGCTAGGTACAAAATTCACACACACAATCTCTATAGATGAAGACAAGATCAAGGGTTGTCGCTGGATCTCAAGAACTAACCAGGTTCAAGATAAACATCCAGTGATCATGAGATATGTGTTATTTTCTCATTCTCGTAACGAAACCGTAGTTAAGGAAAACCTTTGTAGATTGTGAGATTTTCCTATTGTCATGTGATCCCCAGAAGGTGAAAGGTTAAAAGACTTGTCATGGTTAGAGCTAAAGACATTGTAGATCAAGGAGAATTGACAGTGGTCTTAATGCCTCAAAAGAAAATTGCTCAATTGATGATGAGTGTGAGATCGCAATAGTCATCTGATCAGATTTAGAGATGAGAAGACAGTTGTAGTAGGGCCAAGAGATGTCATTTAATATAGATAGAGAGATTGGTTTAGATCGACGATGGGTGTGATGCCTTTATCAGAAGTTGCAAAGGTTTTACTCAATGTGGGTTCACACCTATTTGATGCATGTCCTCGATGATGTCAGTGGGGTCAGAGGTTGGAGTTAGAGTAAAGTGCGGTCAGATCCGACGGTTGGCGTAATACCACAATTGGAAAATGCTCAAAAGATAATGATGACAAGATTGTGACAACTATCCAATCTTTGTCAAATGAAAGACCAATGAAAAGGTGGGTCCTCAGTGTTGGGTCTTTCTGATTTTCTCACTCCTAATTGGTTGTCGAGGATGATGATATGGCCGGTTGTTTTTAAGGCCTAGTTGACTATTCTACTGATTAATGAGAGCTACATGATGTGTCGAGAATTATGAGGATCAAGGACCACATTTTAAACTTCAAGATTAACTATTGCGACTATTTTGGAATTGTTTAATGGTTTTCTCTAGAGGATGGAGTCTGTGACATAGAATTGCTAAATCATATAAGATTTGTTTTGTTTCATGGATAGTTGCAGGTGAAAATTTATGAGCAAGATGTTAAGGTAGCCATTGTAATATGATTTGTTTCCTATGTGCCATGCCAGTTTAATACAGAGGACTATAATTTGAGAAGGGTGGCTAGGGTATGATGATTTTCAACAATCTCCATGCCCTAGTACATGCAAGTTTTCTAGGTTAGCTATGACATTGAATTTTTTGTCTACAACAAGAAGCTTTTAATTTGTAATTATATTTTTCCTATGATGCTAAATCCTAAACATTGTAAATCAAATTTGATCTGATCCTTCTTGGGTTTTCAAGATTTCTTGTCTTCTTTTATTTATTATTGTGTTTGGTGGTTGAAGTGGTTGTAAGACCTAATTTTTCCCTAGCTTTTCCCATGTTCTATAGCTTGTCGCAACCCTATTATATAAAAAGGTTTCCAAGACTGGGAAAAGGGGTTCCAGTTTCTCTATCATTCTCAGAGTAGGTTCCAAGTGTGGTTCCTTCTATAAATATTTCCCTCTTTTCTTCATATAAAGTGTTCTTTTTTCCTTTCTAGTTTCAGAGAAGAATAAGATTTGTAATAGTTTATCTTATGAATGGGATTTCAACATTTTCATACCGTTATCAAGTTGTCTCCATTTTGCTTCCTAAATCACATGGGTTAAAGAATTTAGGGTGTTTTGGTCTCTTATGTTGTAAGTTCGCAATAGAGTTATTTCAAGGAAATAATTGGGATTTAGGATTTGTATTCAAATGTGTATGAGTTGGGATATCAAGGATATGTCAAACTTGTCTTTCAGTGGATGTTGATTAATGTATTGTCTATTTCAGGTTCTCTTCTAAGGGGAGGGTTAAATTCTTTGAATAGGTAATTGCAAATCTGAATACATAGGTGGATTCTTAAGTAGAATTTTATCAATGTTGTATGATTGATGTAATGCATTAACATATTAGATAGTTTTGTCTCCTTTATTCATAAATCTATGTCACAGTATTTTATTTGACTCTATTTCCCATTAGATAAGACACTGGACTATGAGATATTTGGGGTATTTCAGGGACCCACTCATCCAAAATATAAATGAAACTATTTTCCCTTTCATGTTGATAGGAGGAGTTAGAAGTATTTTCTAGTTTTCAAACTTACTCTATGCAAGTGGGATATTGTACAAGATATGGTCAAAAGTCACTGAGGTACAATTTACCCAAAAGGGTTTGAAATCTATTCTGCGGTTATGTATCTGCAATCTTTTGGTTGTCAAAAGAAGTCATGTGTGTGCAGATGAGGCAATACCCACCTAAGTGATGTGGAGATCAAAGTGAAGGAGGTATTTGTACCTTATTTTGTTGGACTTCATTCATCTCTTTTCTACTAACGATGTTGATTTTGTGCTCCAAGTTCTCATTCCCACAACTTGGTTCCCAAGTTCCCATCTAGGAAAGGAGGCTATGGGAAAAAAACAACAATAGGTAGGTTTGGTATCTCCTTTCCCTATTGAATACCTTGATCACTTGCAACACAAAAATCAATAACAAGACCCTTATATGCATATAGGTTAGCCAAATTGAAAATAGGTGATAAGCCAATGTTAGAAGAAAATTCAATTCTATATGCATTGTTGCCATATTTATTTTTAAAAGATTTTGAAAGGAGAAATCTTCTTCATCATGACCTTGGTATACTTCTCCTTAGGTAGTCTTTCCTTCTTGAGGTGACCCATGACCATGTCTCCTACCTTGAAATGAACATCCCTCTTCTTGACATCTATTGCTTGTTTGTACTTCATTGAGGTATCTTGTAGCTTCTCCCTGACTTGGTGATCGATATCCCTCATGACTTCTACAAATTCATTAGCTTGGGCACTCTTCTGACCAATGTTTTGAACATCTCTTAACTCAAACACACCCCTAGGATGAGAACCATACACAATTTGAAAAGGACTAAGTCCTAAACTCCTATTGGTAGAATCATTATAGGAGAATTATGCTTGAGGAAGAATAGAATCCTATGCTACTCCATACTCCTTAGTTAGACATCTTAATAGATTAACCAGGGACCTATTGATGAATTTTTTCTGCCCATCTGGCTAAGGATGATAAGTAGATGACATGTCCAAATTCATTCCAAGTATCTTCCATAAGGTGCACTAGAAATGGCCCAAAAACTTTGGATCTCTATCTGAAACAATGGTGAGAGGTAAACCATGGAGTCTCACAATTTGTTTGAAGAATAACCTTGTAATGCTTGAAGAATCATGTGCAGTTTAACAAGGCAAAAAGTGTTCCATCTTGGAGAACTTGTCCATAACCACATAAACACTATCATAGCCTCATTTAGTCCTTGGAAGACCCAAAATAAAGTCAATGTTCACTGAGTCCTGAGGTTTAGAGGGATTGGCAATGGTGTATACAAGCCTACATTAGAGCTTGTTCCTTTTTCTTTTTGACAAATCAAGCAAAATTCTACAAATCTCCTAACATCAGATTCCATCTTGGGATAGAAATTAAATCTACCAACCAATTCAAGTGTCTTTTGAATACCAAAGTGTCTTGATAAACATCCACTTTTTTTTCTCTTATAATGTTCTCCTTCATGGAGCAATTAGGGATACAAAGCTGGCTACCCTTAAACAAAATGCCTTCCTAAATAATGTATTCTACAAATTCAATATGATACTTATCTCCTAGTTCCAAAAAAGCCTTATAATCTTCTTTGAAGCCTCCATCATTGGGATACATGTCTTTTAACACAGATATGCCCACACTTTCCAATTGGACCTTCTGTATAGCCAGATTCCTCTTGCTCAAGGCATCAGCTACCTTGTTAGCCACACCCTTCTTATTTTTTATAGTAAAGGTGAATGCTTGCAAGTACTCCATCTATTTGAGGTTCCTATGGTTTAGTTTATCTTGCCTATTTAGAAAACTCAAAGCATGATTGTGAGTATAAACAATAAATTCCTTGGGCAACAAGTAATGCATCCACTTCCTAAGGGATTTAACCATAGAATACATCTCCAAGTCATAATTACAGTACTTATACTTTGCCTCATTAATTTTTTCACTGAAAAATGCTATAGGTCTCCCTTCTTGACTGAGAACACCCCCAATGGCCCTCTTACTACATCACATTCAATGGTGAAGACTTTGTGAAAATAAGGAAGCACTAGGATAGGTTGTTGAGTAACCCTTGTTTTCAAATATTCAAATGACTTATTTGCAACATTAGTCTAAATAAATGACATTTTCTTCCTCCTTTGATAGTATCTATCATTGGTGCACTTACCCCACAAAAATTCTTTGTACAAACTTTCTATAAAAACTACCAAGGCCATGAAAACTCTTTACCTCACTAGAAGTTTTAGGAGTAGGCCAATCCAATATGGCTTCCACCTTTGACGGGTCCATTTTTAAGTTTCCCTTGGAGATGAAAAAGCCAATAAATATAAGCTCTTCCTACAAAAAAAACACACTTGTCCAAGTTGATCCTTAACTGCTCCTCATCTAACCTTTTCAATACCATCTCAAGATGCATCAAATTCTCATCCTTATCCTTGCTGAAGAATTAAATGTCATCTAAATAAACAACAATAAAGTGATTGATGAAATACTTAAGGATTTCATTCATTAACCTCATAAAGGTGCTAGGAGCATTTGAAAGGCCAAAAGGCATCACAACCCGTTCAAAAAATCCTTCATTGGTTTTGAAATTTGTATTCCACTCATCCCTTTCATGGATCCTAATCTAGTGGTATCCACTCTTCAAGTCAATTTTGGAGTAGTATCTTGCCCCTCCTAGACAGTCCATGAGATATTCTATCCTTGGCATAGGAAACCTATATCTTATTATTATCTTATTGTTCTCTCTAGATTCAGTACATAACTTCCATTTACCCTCCTTTTTATGGGCTAGGACTGCTAGAACAATACAAGGGCTTATGCTCATCCTAATAAAGTCTTTTCTCCAATAATCCTTGAATCTATCTTGCAACCTCTGCATTTTGTTTAGGAGTCACTTTATAGGTAGCCTTATTGGGTATTGTAGAATGATGGATGAGCTATATGCAGTGACTAATGTTTCTCTTTGGTGGAAAAGTATCTATACTATTATCTGCAACTATCCCCTTAGACTTATTCAAAAAATCATGTAACTCCTTTGGTCCAACACTTATTGTAGGTTCTTGACCTATTGGCATCTCCTTAGTCTTTGTTTTTGGCTTGACTATGATGGAAAAATAAGTTGTATCTTTCTCCTTGAAGACTTGTAAGAACTTCTTCTCTCCTACTAACATCACACTGTTTGTCAAGATCCTATCTTTATTAGTATCAGGGAGATGATTCATTGGGTAACTTATTCCATTCTTGGTCAAGGTGTAGACATTATTCTTCCCCCCATGTTGAGCATCAACATCATACTCCAAGGGCCTACCTAAAAGGAGATAGAATACATCAATATTCACAACTTCACATAAAACTTTTTCTTTGCACTCCCCTACTTGGAATTCTACCCAAAATTAATCATCTACGAGGGTTTGTTGAGATTTATTGAGCCAAGACACCTTATAAGGATTTGGATGTGGTATTTTCTTTAAACCAGGTTTACTTACCATTTCATTAGAAACCAAATTTTCTATAGAACCATAATCAACAATAACTTTACAAACTCCACCATTTACCTTGCAATGAGTCCTAAATAAACTCTTCTTTTGTGGGGGATCCTCATGAGTTGGAACCTTCAAGAGTTTTTTTTTTGAAGATTATACATTATCCTTGCTCAAGATCTGTAGGCCTAGAGGTAGTTGTATGTTATGAATTCATGCTCTGACAATCCTCATCTTGAGTGATTTTGACCCTCCTATCTCCTCCTGGTGTACTAGAACTTGTAATGGCCTTGCTTAGACACCTAAAGGATTGGTGAAAAACTTGGTTGCAGGAGAAACACATTCCAGTAAATACATGAGTGTTTTTTCCTCTAGATCTTTCCCTATTGCCTCATCTACCTCCTCTAAAACTATTCCTTTGATTTTGATACATTTCAGGTTCTTGATGGCTTGATTCTCCTTGTGCCCTTGATGATGACGATCTCCTTCCTTGAAACCTTCCTCTTCCTCTAAACTTTTTTCCTCTCCCTCTCTTATTCTTCTCCCCTTTCTGTGTTTTCTTCTCTTCAATCTTCATTTTCATTTGGTCACATTGATGCATAGATTAAGGATTAAAAAAAATTAGATCATCTTGGATACTGAACTTAACTCCATTCAAATATTTGGCAAGATTTTTCTTTTCATTCTCAGGGACCTTGGCCTTCATGGTGATCTCTTGAAATTCATTAGTATAGGAGACTACATAAAGATCTCTTTGCTTCTAATTTTGTAACTTCTTATGTAAGGTTGCCTCATAATATTCTGGGACAAATTATGTCTTAATCTCTCTAAGCATCTTCTTCCAAGATGATATTGGTTCCTTTTCCTTTTCCACTCTCTCATTTTGTAAGAAATTCTACCAACTCAATGCATGACCCTTCATTTTTTTAATTTGCAATCTCAATTTTATGGTGTGTAGGAATATCATCACATTCAAAGTGATTTTCTAGGGCTTCTACCTAATCCATACATTCCTCTGGATCCATCCTTCCCACAAACATAGCTATATACGGTCTTGTTAGGAAATGTCCCAAGAGATAACCGAGACGGGGGGTGAATCGGTTATCTACAAGATTCAATGCTTTATCCAATTAGGTATACTTAAGCATAAAGCATAAACATGATGAAAGAATAGATGAACACAACACCAATATTTTGGTTACGAGGAAACCCAAATAGGTGAAAACCCCGGTGGGAATTGACACCCACTAATACTATCTACTAGTGCATTATGATCCTTGTTAGAAGATCCTTAACCCTATTAGGAGTTACTTTACATTATATTTAGTACACTAGACCTAGTCAAGGGTCAGACCCTGTTAGGAGTCTTTTACAATTTTCCCTATTAGGAGAGAGGATGCACTGTCTGAGAGCTCACTTCTCGAAGGGGTGAAGGCTACAACCTTTTGTTTAATAGATACACACTATATCTAGATCTTGGTGAACTCCGCTTTGACATACTATCTAGATCAGTTCCAATGTATAGCAAAAATACTTTACTTGGTCACATAGACCTTCTTCTAATGGCTCAACACTTTGTACACTCTGCTCTGCTCTACTTGATCAACTATGAACCACACCTAAACAATCACAAATGATTGTTTATAAATATCTTTCCTCTAAATGATATAATCAAGTCAGCATGTTAGAACCACCTTGAAATCATAATAGAGAAACCATAAAAAACTTTGATAAACATTTTTTCAGCTCTACTATGCACGCAACACATTTTGGGACCTGTCTAATAAGATAATTGTTGACACATGCTACACATTGTCAGCTCTACCAAAATAACTGGATCTTTCATCTCAAGCTGAATTACTTCATGCACTCTTAACTAAACATAAATAACTCTCCTCTAAGCTTAAATCCAAGGGCTCATACCCACAAGATAGGCGCAACTCCAGAACCAATATAATCTATGTCGGCTCTTATGAACAAATACAGGAAACTGCTGCTAGCGAATAGTGATTGCATAACTTGACTTCTACACATTAACATACTATGCATCCATGAATGAAACATCACTAACATGTCTTCAACATATATCCAAGTGCACAAGGCTCCATGATAACTGTACGAACAACCATACATAGAAAATTGTATGTTACTCTGTCAGGAACACTACTAACACATGCTGCTATATAATTGTCCATACTAATAGTTAACCTCTACACCCATGATATCATGATGATATCATGTCCATGATTCATATATTGAAATCTTACTACATAAGACTTCCATGCATGCTACTTTCCATATGTTGTCATCAATGACAAACATACAGTGAGTACTAGTCTGTTGGAAAATCTCCAACAATCTCGCCCTTTGACATTGATGGAAACATGTGGAATGAAAAACCACCACCAACCCAAACGAAAATTTCTCTTATAAAATTCTCCATTTCCTCTTCAAAACTCCCCCAAAGATGAATCCTCCATCTGCTGTAATATTTTCCAATATTCTCCATTTCCTCAACTAAACTATTGTCATAACTGAATGTTGCTCCCCCTTAGTATATTACTCCTCCTTTTTACTTTTGTTTTCATGACTTTGTCTATTACTCCCCCTTTGAAATCAATGGAAAAGGGTGCCATCCATTTTTAGCACCGATACTACTCCTGAGGTAGAGTAGTAAACCTTCTATCAGTCCCTGAGGACTAATTCCTTTCCTTCTTTCTTCTAAGGAGAATCAACGAAGGGAACTACTCCCAACTTCTCCCTGAGATACTCAAAAGTATCCTTAGGCAAGGGCTTTTTGAATATATCTACCAACTGATCTTTAGTACTCACATAATCCAACTTGACTTCTTTCTCTGCAACTTTCTCTCTTAGGAAGTGATACTTGATCTCAATGCACTTTTTCTTTACATGCATTACATGGTTCTTAGACATATTTATAGTGCTAGTGTTATCATAGTGAATAACAATAGGATAATCAATCTGAATTCCAAAATCTTTTATCATCTGTTTGATCCAAACAATTGTAGAGAAATTCAGGGCTTCTGCAACATACTCCACTTTTGATGTTGACTGACAAATACAATTTTTTTTCTTTCTTGTCCAAGTGACAAGTCTCTCACCAAGAAACACTACTCCACCTGATGTACTCTTTCTATCATCTACACATCCTACCCAATCTGCATCTATGTACACATGAAGCTCAATATTTTCTAAATTAGGATACCGTAGACCATAATCTATAGTGCCCTACAAGTATCTGAATATTCTCTTTACTTCCATGAGGTGACTTTGCTTAGGTTCTACTACAAATCTTCCAACTATGCCAACTGCATTAGAAATATCAGGTCTAGTCTGAATAAGATATATGATTTAACCATTCATAGACTTATACAATTTTATATCTACTATTGGTGAGTCATCTTCTGTTGTAAGCTTTCATACAATGATCATAGGGGTTCCTACTAGCTTGCAATCATCCATCTTGAATTTCTTTAGTATTTCTTTCACATATTTGGATTAATTAATAAAAATTCCTTTTTCTGTCTGCTGCACATTTAGTCCTAAAAAGTATTTGATAGGACCAATCATACTCATCTCAAACTCATTCTACTTTTCTTTGGAAAATTCTACACTTAGTTTGTCATTACCTCCAAATATAATGTCATCCACAAATATAGCTACAAGTAGTAGACCTTCAGATGTCTCTCTAATGAATAGATTACAATTTGTTGCTCCTTTCTTGAATCCAATCTTTTATAGATATCCATCTAGTCTCTCATACCATTCTCTAGGGGCTTGCTTAAGTCCATAGAGGGCCTTCTTCAATCTGCATACCATATCAGGTATGTCTGATAAGGTGAATCCTTCTGAATGCTCAATGTATACTTCTTCTTTCAAATCTCCATTCAAGAATGCTGACTTGACATCCACCTGATATACTTTGAATTTTTTTACAGTAGCATAGGATAGAAAAAACTTAATAGCTTCTAATTTTCTCACAGGTGCAAATGTGTCTAAATAATCAATGCCTTCTCTTTGCGCATACCCTTTACATACTAACCTTTCTTTGTTTCTTAATGTTGTACCATCTTCATTCATCTTGTTTCTGAATATCCACTTTGTTCCAATCACATTCTTATCACCAGGTCTTGGGACCAATTCCCAAGTATCATTCTTAACAATCTAATCAAGTTCTTCTTTCACAGCATCATGCCAATCTGAATCATTACATGCATCTTCAACACTTAAAGGTTCAATTTGAGATAGTAAACATATCACTTCACTATTAGCTGAGTTCTTTGCTTGTGATCTTGTTAATACTTTGTCACTCTAATCTCCAATGATGTCTTTCTTGGAATGGTTTCTAGATGTAAACTTTGGAACTTTAGGTGATGCTGATTCATCAGCCTTAGGAGTACCTTCTTCACTTATCTCAGGGTCATTAAATAACACATCAATACTGTCAAACATTTCTTCAATAATTATCTCACTAGTGGAGGGTCTGGGTTCTTCTTCAATCATGGGTGAGTAATCATGATATCTTTCTTGAACCATAAACTTCTCATCAATCTTAACATTAGTACTTTCAATGATCTTTTTCAATCTTAAATTGAAACATCTATAAGCTTTACTTTTAGTAGAGTAACCAAGAAAAATAACTTCATCATTTCTTGCATCAAACTTGCCTACTGCTTCATCCCTTTTGATGTAGCACTTGCTTCCCAAGATTCTGAAGTATTTTACTATGGGAACATTACCAAACCATAGCTCATATGGTTTTTTGTCAGTGCCTGGCCTCAGTTGAATTCTATTGATGGCGTAAACTATTGTATTGACCACATCTCTCCAATAGGTGTGTGCAACTTTTCCTTCAATCATGATGGTGTGTGTTGTATCAAGGATGATCCTATTCCTTCTTTCTTCAATTCCATTCTACTGAGGGGTTCTAGGTGCACTTAACTATTTCTTTATGTCATGTTCTTTGCAATACTCATAGAATCTGCCAGAGGTGAATTCTCCTCCTCTATCCAATCTCAAACATTTTATCTTTAGTCCAGATTCATTCTCAACCTTAGCTTTGAATATTTTAAATTTCTCAAATTCATCTGACTTATATTTCAAGAACGCAACCCACATCATCCTAGTATAATCATCAACAAACAAAATGAAATACATTTCACCATAGTATGATCTTGTTTGAGTTGGACCACATAGGTCTGTATGAATCAAATCCAACTTGTTCTTTGTTGAATTGTGCTTACTCCTGAATGAATTTATCACATACTTTCCCATTACACATTCCTTGCATATAGTATCAACTAGCTTTGATATGCGAGGTAGATCTCTTACTGCCTTTACATTTCTTATCTTTACTATGTTATCAAAATTGATATGACATAGTCTTTTATGCCACAACCAAATGTCATCAACTTTAGCAACAAAACAACTTTCTTCTGAATTGAGTTGGAATTCATTACCTCTAGTCTTTGAGCCTGCTGCAATCATAACACCATCCTTGTTGTTAATGATGCATTTGTCATCTTTAAACTCCAACTGATAGCCTTTTCCTAGTAACTGTCCAACACTGAGAAGGTTATGTTTCAAACCATCAACATAAAGAACATCATCAGTACTATTCTTTCCATCCAAGGTGATGGCTCCTCTACCAACTATTGGTTTAGGAGTGTTGTCTCCAAATCTGACCATACCACCATTGTATTTGTCCAAATGAACAAATCTATCTTTATCACCTATCATGTGATGTGAACAACCACTATCTATAATCCAGTTTGTTCTTATGTCAGGTTGTGAAATCAATGCTAGCTCTTGTTTCTCTTTCTCATCTTTATGATTTGTCTTATTATTCATTTTCTCTATAATAGCAATGAATCCAATTTCTTCTTCACCTGATTCATCATCTTAAACTCCATCTCTAGAAAAGTATCATTCCTTAGAATACTTAGGCTTGTAATCCTTTTTGAACTTTCTAGATCTAGTAGGACACTTAGATGCAAAGTGATCGATCTTATTACATGAAAAGAACTTAAATGGTAATTGACCTTCATATTTTTCTTTTCCTTTCTTTTCTCTTTTGGCAATCATAGCAATGAAATCATCTAGTTTTTTCTCTTCATCATCATCATCAAAATTACTAGAAGTGTTTACAGATTTCTTACCATGAACTATTGCTTTGAAGGATGTCTCACTCTTTGGTTCTGTCTTCAATCTTGAAATCTCAAAAGCTGAGATTTTACTGATCAAGGTCTCTCTTTTGAAATTTGATGTAAGTTTCATGGTCTCATCAAGGATGTTGATCTTGCTTTCATATTTAGGAGTGCGAGTAGTCATTAACTTCTCCATAATGTCCTCCTTGAAAATTTTTCCACCATTATTTTTGATTCTAGAAACTGCTTCATTTGTCCTTTGATTGTAAGCTCTGATATTTTCTTTAGGCAGCATATCTAATGCATTGTATGTTTTCCCCCGTGCCTTTCTCCATGCATCCTTTTCTTGTTTGTCTCCTTCAAATATGTCTTCTAGATGCTTCCATATTTTGTGGGTTGTATCTACCTTTTTTATTTCTAAAAACTCACCATCAGATAGGGCGCTGATAAGGGCTTCTTTAGCAATAGCATTCTAATGAAACAAATCCTTTTTCCTTTCAGTAGCATTATCCCTTTCAAGGTCTTATAGGGTAGGGATCTTGGCTTCTTTGATAGTTACATCAAAAACTTCACAACCAATGCACTGCAAATGAGTCACCATCTTGTTCTTCCAATCAAGATAATTCTCTCCATCGAACTTAGGACTTTCTTTCCTGAAGTATGCCATCTAATCAACCTCAAGCTATTAAAATTTCTCTCCAAGGCACTTGGCTCTGATACCAATTGTTAGGAATAGTCCTAAGAGATAACTAAGAGGGGGGGGGAGTGTGAATCAATTATCTACAAGATTCAATTCATTATCCAATTAAGTATACTTAAACATAAAGCATAAACACAATGAAAGAACACATGAACACAACACCAATATTTTGGTTATGGGAAAACCCAAATAGGTAAAAACCCCAGTGGGAATTGGCACCCACTAATATTATGTACTAGTGTATTATGATCCTTGTTAGAAGATCCTTAACCCTGTTAGGAGTTGCTTTACAATATATTTAGTATAGTAGACCTAGTCAAGTTTCAGACCCTATTAGGAGTCTTTTACAATTGTCTCTATTAGGGGAGAGGATGCATTGTCTAAGAGCTCACTTCTCAAAGGGGTGAAGGCTACAACCTTTTGTTTAACAGATACACACTACATCTGGATCTTGGTGAATTGCGCCTTGACTTTTTGTTTGGATCAATTCCAATGTATAGCACAAATACTTTACTTGGTCACATAGACCTTCTTCTGATGGCTCAACACTTTGCAAACTTTTCTCTTCTCTGCTTGATCAACTATGAACGACACCCAAACAATCACAAATGACTGTTTATAAATATCTTTCCTCTAAATGATATAATCAATTCAACTTGTTAGAACCACCTTGAAATCATAATAGAGAAACCATAACAAACTTTGATAAACATTCTGTCGGCTCTAGTATGCACACAACACATTCTGGGACCTATCCAATAAGATAATTGTAGATGCACGCTACACATTGTCAGCTCTACCAAAACAACTGGATCTTTCTTCTCAATCTGAATTACTTCATGCACTCTTAATCAAACATCAATAACTCTCCAAATCTAAGGGTGCATACATACAAGATAGGTGCAACTCCAGAACCAATATAATCTATATCAACTCTTCTTAACAAACACAAGAAACTATTGTTGGCGAATAGTGACTACATAAATTCACTTCTACTCATTAACATACTATGTGTCCATGAATAAAACATCACTAACATGTCTTCAACATATATCCAAGTGTGCAAGGCTCCATGCTAACTGTACGGACAACCATACATAGAACATTGTCTGTGACTCTGTCAAGAACACTACTGACACAAGCTACTATATAACTATCTGTACTAATAGTTAACATTTGTGCCCATGATATCATGTTGATATCATGTCCATGCTTCATATATTGAAAGCTTACTACATAAGAGTTCTACACATGCTAATTTCCATATGTTGTCATCAATGACAACCATACAATTAGTACTGGTTTGCTGGCAAATCTCCAACAGGTCTGTTATCACTTCTGCCAACCATATCTAAGGCTTCTATGATTTTTATTTGATCATCTAGTATCCCCCATCTTCTAGAATTTTAATTTTCGTCTTCATCTTTTGAATCTGATTCTCCATCACCAAATCCTCTGAGTTGCAAGTTCTTCAACTTTGATATCTCTTCCTCCATCATCTTTTTCTTGGCAGCTTGTTCCCTCACAATTTTGGTTAAGTCCACATTTGTGATCCTTGTAGGTATCTCCTCTTCAATGGCATCATTCTAGTCTTCCATGATTATTCCTAAGAGATTTTGTAGGATACTATACCACCTAATGTAGAGTACACAACAAGAAGTCTAGGAAACACTCTATTTCCTCTCCAACTCTCCAAGTTTTGATTTATACAATCCAATCCTTCTGACCTTGAAAAACAAGTTATTTCAACCAATTATTTTTGGATAGATACCTATCCTACTTCTCCTTAATTCCTAAAGGCTTTAGACCAATTCTTCCAAATTTGACACTTAGGGACACTAGCCCTATTCTAGGCCAACTTGGTAAATATTCACTAGTGGCTTCACATAATCCAACCAAAGGTTGGACCTTATTTATGATGTAGTGATATGAAAACAAACCTCAAATTGACCCTTCAAATTCCATAATTTACCAAACACTGATTGACCAAAGGAATCCTACTAGGTCTCCTCAAGTAGTTTTTGTTGTGGAATTTCTCCTTCTGGGTGAGACTAGGAAAATAAGGGTAGATTAGGATACCCTTTTGGAAGTTAAAAATATCCCCAAAGCCTTAATACCCAACTCTACTCCTACAACACTTAACCCTTACTAAGTTCTCAAACCTAATTAGCCAAATTAGGCTTGGCTTCCAAAGCAAGTGGTCAAGGATGGGTTCATGGGATTGGTTCAAGGTTTTGGACACATTCTCCAAACTCCAACTAACACAAATCCACCTTCAATTTGGTCTCACCCTGTTGGGATAGGAAATATATAGTACTGAGAGGGGAGGGGTGAATCAGTAGCCTCATAAACTTTTACTGAATTAACAATCTGCAATAGTTGTGTCTAACTAACCCACTGATATCATTATTTACAACATACATTCAAATAACTTGTAAATGTAAAGTGCATGAAAAATAAACAATATAACATTCATGAAATGTAACACATGATACAAGTATTTTGGTTATGCAGAAACCCTTGTTAGTATTTTGGTTACACAAAAACCCTTGTTGAGATAAGTACAAAAACTCGATAATCTAAGTCTATAGGAGGTATGGATCTCACTATGACATGACAAAGATAATCAAATGATGAAACCTAAGTAAGTTCTTGGTTAAGGATGATAAATCCTAATATACAACTCACAAAGATCAAATCTAATATTCAAGGTAGTAATTCAACACTAAATGGTGATTTTGAGGGTTTTTGGGTGAATGAATTGATGATGGATTTTGAGAAAAATGGTCAAACTAGGTATCAAATTTCTATATAGATCAGATGTTTTTTTTTTCAGAATGACAAAGAGGACAAAAATAGGTATCTGAAAATGTAAGTGTGAAAATGCTAGGGTTCGTACAAAAGGTCTCTATGATGAATGCACAGGAATAAATATGCAAGACAATTTTGTGTATGCGCAAAAAAATGTAACAAATGCATAGAAAAATGTAATTGATGTGCAATGATACTGATAAATGCACCAGACAGTTGATCAAATGTGCAATAGAATGTGATTAATGTGTAGCTCTGGTTTTTGACATTGTTTTGGGAAATTTTTGAGTATTTTGGGTACTATTTTGATGATTTTTTGGCAAAAGAAAAATGCATATACACACACATGAAAAATAGGAATGATTGATTCCTAAATTATTCTAGTATGAATGCACAAACACACTTACAAATCCTAAGGTTGGCAAGGACAATATCTATTGAATCCCGACTTGGATAATATCCAACCACACATATCCAAAGTAGATAGCCTAGGAACTTGGAGGTACGAGATCCTCCTTATAGTGCACTCACTTCTCTAGCACACCAAGTTCTAAATTCAATGGGTCATTACTTCCCAAAGAACTGTTATCTCTACTATGAACCATGAGTAATGTGGGGTGTCTTCATGGTCTTGGGTGACCCATTAAGCCAAAAAATAGAAGGTTTTTGGCCTCTAAAACAAAGTGGGTAGTAAGGACTCTTACAAGTAGTGGTTGTCATTACACCAAAAGATTAACCTGTTAATGCTTGATACAACCACTAGACTTATAGAAGACACATGAGGCAGTTAAGCCATGTCACAAATCCCTAGGGGAGCACTAATTATTTTTCCAACAATTTCCCCCTCAGCGTTACCCGAGGGGATTCATACCTATGACCCAGCTCTGATACCACTTGTTACAAGTAATGGTTATCATTGCACCAAAAGATAAACCTATTAATGCTCGATACAACCACTAGCCTTATAGAAGACACAAGAGGTAGTTAAGCCATGTCACAAATCCTGAGGGGGTCAGTGACTAGTTTACCAATAAGGACATCCATTTAGGTACTTATGATCATTCCATATTCCCAATTAAAAGGACTCTCCCAATCCTTCCAAAGAAAAATTTTCACCTTTGCAATGTAGGGACTTTAGCGCACCACACAGGTACTGGAGGATATTTTAGTTTCCATAACAAATTCACACCTGTCCACTGTGAGACTAATCACAATGACATTTTTTATATACCAGTTTGGAAGGGCTTGGCTTTATCCTGTTACCGGTTGGGCTATTTCTTGGAGTGAGTACCTCTGTTCCCACCAAAGACCACCCTCTAAAAATTATAAAAATTTCTCTTACACCCAAGATCCACAAATGGCGAGGGGAGAGGATACATTGTTATAATTTTGGGATTATAAAGGTGCTTTAAAAGAAAAACACATCAAACACTTTGAGCTAAACTAAATAAGACACACAAAATTTAAAAACATGTCATATTCTAAAGCCCAAACTAGATTATGGTTTATTTGGCAAATCCCCTTTTTCTTTTCTAAGGAACTTGCAAATAAAACTGAGAGTAGTCTTGAAGGGGTCTTCAAAGATGCATCCTGAAAAACAACCTAAAATACTATAAGAAACAAACAGACAATGGTTAAGTAGTTAGCTAAAAATCTAAATGAAATGTAAAAACTATTAAACAGCAAAATAAGCATATGTGCAAGTATAGATAGAAAATGTGTAGAAAAAGAAAGTAAATGTTTCAAACTGATGTATGTGCAGGTTAAGTGAATTGATGAAGGGTGCTCCCCTTAATACCCCCTTACTACCACAAACACATAACAGAAATAGAGAAACAACAACAATATGCAAGAACAGAAAATTGGCTTCTTATTATCTCCACAAATGTGGAATTACAAACTTTCAGAATTACAATATGCAAAGCCACATGGGCATTCCCTTACAATATTCTATAGGATAAAGCCTTGAATCAATACCCAAATCTACTACCAGAACTGTCCTAGACAACACTACAAGCCTTCTTTATATAGGCATTTTTCACCACCCGAGAAGGTTCCAAAAATTTAGCCCTTAGGGCCGACCAAACTTAGAATTATTTTATCTTGCAATTTATTACATCAAAGTTAGCTCAAAATAACTTTTGAAACCTGAACAAGAATTTTGAAGGAAAATTATTTTCCCCCATTTCAGGTGGCCTGACTTCCGGAGACCATAAGTCATCAGTAGTTGACCCAATTGACTATTATAACCCCATTTCAAAAAGGCCACGAAGTGCTCTACAGGCTTGACTCATGTAAATGCCTATCACCCAAATTCTCAACCTCATCTAAGGCCTCTAAAGCCTTCAAAATTGAGTTCAAAGTTTTGGTACCCTACTGTCAATACTGAAAATCTTCAATATCTTCAAAACTAGACCTGATCTAGCCATGAAACTTCACTGGCAGGGTGATATGACTGAGATGAACCTCCACATGTAAAATCAAAACATTCCAAGATCGTATGGCCAACTTACTAAAAATAGAAACTTTCCATAAATAGCAGCTCTGCACAAGATAGCCCTTATTGAATACAAAAATAGAAATATTTTTGGGTGATGCAAGATTGCTCTTACACCCAGGATGCTCCTGCATCATGAATAAATGTGCAGCAAGATTAAATATATGCACAAAAGAAATGTATGCACAACAGCGTGGAATGTATGCATAGAGATTCATGACATGCATAAAAAGAGAAAAAGACAAAATCAGAAAGTAGTGACTGGTGCGGTGAAGATGGATCCGCAAGCAGAATTGATGTATGCGAAGGAATCGGGTATGCATGCATAGGAAAAACCTGTAGATACTACACACGAAAAACTAAAAAATGAGAAGTTGAAAATACATGGGTTGCCCCACTTTGGGCACCAAAAATGTATGCAAAATAGATGTCTAACTCTGAGAAATGAAATACTAACTATATTTAGCTACTAAATCAGTCTAAATGCAACACAATGAAGATTACAAAAGGATTAAATGAAATCAAAACAATTTCTTTTACCTCCACTTACCCATGTATCTTGTCTCCATTGTCCTCCTAGCCTTGATTTCTTGGATGTGGTGAGCTCTCAGATTTCCAAATGATTGCTCCTTTGCCCAAGATGTTTCCAAAGTGTGGAGATTTGATGATGTTTATGCAAAACTAGCTTAAACCTAGATTATGTAACTATGGTAGATGAAATATTATGCAAATGGCTTACAATGGTATTAGGATGCTTGAATTCTTGAATTCTTGATTGCTAGAATACTTGATTTCTAGAATGCTTGAACACTTGAAAATGACTATTGTTATTAGGCTCTCAAAGGAAGAAGAAGACTCTTTTTATAGGTTTTTGGACTCAAGCATAGGTGGCAAGATCCTAGGGTGGAGATTCACTTGGTTGAAGAGCTTGAGAGAAAAGGGGATGTAGTTGGAATGTGAGAGGAGCAATAGGAAGAATATTCCTCCTACATTGGCAAGGAAGAGTGGAAGGTGGAAGGGAAAGACACATGTCAAGTGTCTCACAAAGACCATTGAGAAGAAGGGGCAAAGACCTTCTCTCCATAAGGACTCTTGGTACAAGTGTCCCATGAGTGACCTTTGACTCCTTGAGGTGGCTTGAGAAGCTCCTTAGGAATAGGAAATGTTTATTGACCAAGTTTGGAAGAATACATGTGGTCATGATACCAAGTCTTATAAGGCCACATAGTCCTTAAGAATACATGTGATCATCTCTATTTATGTAAACAAAAGGACTTCCATCTATCTTTTTTCTTCCATGCTATACCTTCTAGCTCATTCCACTACTAGCTCTGGGCATGGAGTCACTGTGGAAAAAGAAAAAGCTTCTGCTAGTCTGCTCTAAATTACCTTCTCAATCATAGAACCTGGAATAGGTTTTTTGACCTTGCTTCTAATTTCTTCCAGTACTCTTGATCGTATTAACGTATCATCACATTCAGACAAAGAACGTATTAAAGGAGAAGTACCCCCAAAATTTGGAAGTGGAGGTTTCATGACAACCCAATACAAATGGAGGGGAACAAAGAAACATAGAAGCTCTAAAGGGGATTTTAAACTTCACAGTACAAACAACTTCTATTTGAAATAAGAGTGCCAAGCAAAAATGACTAACTTTTTATTTCATGCAGTGCATTAAGCTTTGAGAGAAAAAAGGCACCTCATCTACTTTGTTATCCTTTCCTTCACCAGGAGAAAGTTTCTACTACAATAGATAAAATAACTAAGTATCACCCATTTATTTACCAAATTGGTCATGAGATTGTGGGAGATTCATAATAAATGATGAATTGATGGCCCAAAGATTTAGTTAATGATGACGGGAGGTTTCTTAATTACCACATTAACTATCTGTACTTTCCCATGGGTGAAATGACATTTAAATGTCACTTCTATTAATGATTATATCCATGCCACACATGGATGGCATATTCTCTAGCAGTTGTCACTTCTATCACATCACTGCCACCTATTTTTCCTCTTGGCTTGAGAGAATCAATTGAAATTTGAAATTCAAACTAAGAAAGTTCAAAGTTTGAGTTCAATTAGGAACAAGACATGACTACCCTTTGGTATGTTTAAGAAAGAAAAACTAGCAGCTATAAAGAAAACTTAATGATGATTAAAATATTTTCGCAAATTGATAGAGTCAGTTGAACCTTGAACTTTGAACTAAGAAAGCTCAAGGTTCAGAGTTCAATGGTAGGATGCGCTTTGCAAAACAAAACATGTCGCTAAGTTCATAATAAAGAAAAAGGAAAACAAAACATACCACGGGGTGTTATTGAACCTTGTATCTTGAACTAAGGATAGTTCAAGGTTCAAGTTCAACCGACAAGAGGTACATGCAAAAATGTCAAAAACAAACTTTGGTAAAAATGCATTCCTAAAAATATTATGGGGTGATTTTTGCGATGATTAGAGCCATAAATAAATAAGCAAAAATCAGGGGTAACAATGGCTCCATCTGGGGGCGAGGACTCTTGAGGATGAAGGATGAACTTAAAGCTTTGGTTTTGCAGACCAGGGAATCAGGACAAAAGGGTCAAAAAATAGAAAAAAAAAATGAGATGAGAAAGAAATGACAAAAATAAACAAAAGAAAGATAAGAAACACAACAAAACAAATATGTACAAGGAATCGGGACAAACTACTTACAGTTGATACAGTTTTAGATCATGACCATTAAAGGTCAGGGGCAGAATAAAACCGTCGAGATGATCCATCTTGAAAGAATTGCTTCCCAACACTTTGCTAATGATAAATGTGCTTTTCCAGAGTGATTCAAACTTGTCATGGGCACCCTTAGGTTCCCTTCTTTTATCTCATAGCAATACTTGGTCTCCTTCCATGAAATTTCAAGGCCTGGTCCTCTGATCAAAAAATTTCTTAACTCAAGCTTGATGCAAAGCTATCTAACTCACCATTTCCTCTCTCTCCTCCTGTATTTTGTTAACATACAGAATCCATTTTTCTAGGACATTTTGAGAAACTTGATCTTCAATTATTTTCTATAATCTAGTAGTCACCAATTCCAGAGGAAGTAAGTGATGAGATTCCATGCCATATACTAATTCAAATGGTAACATCTTGATTTCCCTTTTTGGAGAAGTACAATCTACCCAAAGAGCTTCAAATAACCTCTTATGCCAATCTTTGGCATTGTCATTTACTAATTTCCTCATTATCTTTATCAATTTTTTATTACTTGATTCTTCCTACCCATTTCCTTGGGGATAATAATCAAATGCATGAGACGGGTAAATGCCATGATCATAGAAAACAAGTTTCAATTCTTGAGAGGAAAAATTAGTAGCATTATTTTCAACTAGCTTGCTAGGGATTCCAAACCTAACTAGAATATAATTTTTTAGGGACTCGCATACCACCTCTAATGTATTTTTCTTGACAGGAATTGCCTCAACCCATTTCATCAAGTAGTCTATTGTAGTCAGGATATGCGTGTGGCCAACACTAGATGGAGGGTTAATTGGTCCAATGAAATATAACCCCCATTGTTTAAAAGGTTCCTTGATAAATATGGGTCTCAAAGGGAGAGCTGTTAACTATGGCTTTCCACTGAAAAAATTGTACTTCTCACAATTCGCTACCCATTTGTAGGCATCACCAAACATTCCCGACTAGTAATAACAACTCCTATAAATTTTAAAAGCAGTCACCATAGAAGAAAAATGACCATCGCAAGCTTGATTATGGAACTTCACAAGAAATTTTTCCTATTGTTCTTTATCAACACATCTTAGAAAATCCCCATCCAATCCTTTTTTGTATATTATATAATCAACGATGAAATATTTTGCCGCTTTCTGTCTGAGATTTCTCTTTTCCTTCAGATTTAAATGTGGAGGGCAATATCTGTATGTAAGATAGAAAGCCACGTTTGAAAACCATGAGTCATGGAGACTAACAAAGAGGGCTAAGGGCATATCATTGTCAGGTAATTTCTCAATCATGAGTTTGAATAAACCTTTTCCTTGAACCAACTTTTTGGGGAGAATATCTAAATCAAATTCTTGAATTCTCACAATCCAAGTTGCTCGGTTATTCATGCCTATTTCTTGTTGAGTAAGGACATCTTTAATGATAGAAGCAGGGACATAGACAATGGAGTGGGAGTGCAAAATATAGAACTTGAAATATTTCACTACTTTTACTACTGCATAAGCCTATTTTTCAACTAGAGGATAATTCAATTCATGTTTTTTGAGAGGCATGCTCATAAAAGATATTGGTACTTCCTCCTCTTTATCATTATTTTGCAATAATATTCCAGACACTGTGTGTTTTGAGGCATAACAATATATTATGAAATCCTTCTTATAATCTAGATTTATCAGAGTAGGGGTGGATTCTATGGCTTTCTTAACTTCATCAAATGCCTTTCTGACTTGTGTACTCCATTTGAAAGGATTTTCCTCACTTAGAAGATTGACCATGTGTTTGGTTGTTTTAGCGAAATTGGGAATGAATCTTCTAAGAAAATTGATTTTCTTAAAAAAAGATTTAACACCAGTACTGTTTGAAGGCAAACCAAGTTGTTGAATTGATTTGACTCTTTCAAGATCAATCTTGATCCCTTCATTTGACACAATATGACCTAATAACTTCCCCTCTATGACCGTAAAAATAGAATTTTTAGGATTTCATGAGATACCATAGTCTCCTCATCTCTATAGAAATAACCTCAAATCTCTAATGTGATTTCTATGTCTTCTAGAAAAAATTGTTAAATCATCTAAATAAACCACAATCACCTTATTAATCAAAGGTGTGAAAGAAGAGTTCATGGCCCATTGAAATGTGGCACCTGTATTTATCAAACCAAAATGCATCCTATTATAGGCATATGTTCCCCAAGGTGTCGTAAATGTCATTTTATGTCGACCTTGATGAGCCACCTTAATTTAATTATAGCTGGAAAACCCATCTAACATAAACATCATTTCTAAGCCTATACGGTCTACAAAATATGATCCATGGATGGCAGGCCATGATTATCTTTCAAGCTGCTCTGGTTCAAATTTTTGAAGTCCACACAAATCCTTATTTCCCTATTTTTCTTTCTAACATGTATTATGTTTGCGACCTAGGTAGAGTGGTGAATTGGATAAATAATATGGGCATGCAACATCTTTTCTACTTCTTTTTTAATTGCTTCAAAAACTTTAGGGTTTTAATTCCTTAGCTTTTTTCTTAAAAGGTGTAGCTCCAGGTTTAAGAGGGATATGATGCTAAATTTTCCCTCTTTAAAATTTTTTAGGTTGTGGTATGACCAAGGAAAAGTATCTTTATATTCTTTTAACAGATTGATAAACCTTCTTTTCTCATCATGAGTACAACATTTGCCTAGGTTTATATATTTGGGTTCCTCTTCTTCTCCTATATCCACCTTCTCAAAGTCACCTTGATTATTGTCTTCATGAGGAGATAGTATACATTTTATTGCATCATATCTATCAAAAAAATTCTTGAGAGAAACAAGTCCCTTGGGGATGTGGTTTCCCTTCAACTAAACAATCCCTTCATCTAAAATTTTATCTATTTGCTTATCATCTTGAAAAAATTTCTAGTGTTCAGCATTATCTAGGACCTTTGGCCTATACACCATTTCAATCTTGTAAGAACTTTCCTTAAAATCTGAATGTGGTAATAACAAGGAGGATAAAACTGTCAGAGAATCAGCTCTTCTATTTAAATCTCTAGGGATGGTCTCTATAGATAATGCTTCAAGTCCTTCATGAATTTCATTCCAAACACAGTTCATGTAGTGTTTGAGCCTTTCATTCTTTGTTGAGTATCTCCCCCTTACTTATCTTACAACTAATTATGTATCTCCTCTAGCTTTAAGTATTTTTACTCCCATTTTCTTTGCTTCCTCAATACCAAGCAGAACAACTTCATACTCAGCAGTTTTGTTTTTGTTATTGAATTCTAACTTAAATGCCTGTGGGATGATATCTCCCTTTGGGGATATCAGCACAACTCCTTCTCAAGAGCCAACTGAGGTGCAGCTACCATCAAACTCTAAGGACCAAAGACCATTAGATCGTTCTATTGTCTCATTAGTCATGTATGTAATGGAGGAGATCATGTAATTTCCAAAATCACATTTTTGATAAAGTATCTGAGATTTTGGATCTTCGGATGGAAATATAGTATATTTGGATTTTCCTTTAGGTTGTAAGACAATTTTTTATCTCCAACATAAATTGTCACCTGAGACCAATCTAGTTTGATTTCACCTCCAAGATCTCAACAAAATATCCTACTTAAAAGTATTCCATAGCTAGATGGAATGTTAGTAACAAGTATGGTAAGTTTGATCTTTTTACTAGGATATACTGTAATGGCCACCTAGGCATCTTTGATTTGGCCAAGTTATGGATTTAGACTTGTATTTTGTATAGTTACCGAGTAGTAGTTACTATTGAGAAAGTTAGAGATCACTGAGTACTTTAGTAGTCGTTGAGCAATTTATGTCGAGTTGTATAGAAGAGTCAGTGCTAAGCACCAGTATATGAAGAATAGTAAATGTTGAGTGTCAGAGACTTCATATGCTAAGAAAGCCAGTTTTGGCATGTGTATTTTTAATGGCACAAACACTTAGGTAAACCATTTTGGCCTAAATTTATACAATATTTAATGTTTGTTGAGGGAATCATGGAGTTGATTATGCCTTGCATTTATAATCAATACTCCCTATGTGAGCCATGTAACCTATTGTATGCAAAATTAGGTGAATACTATTCTAAATAATAAATTAACTATATTAAAGATTAATAAATCTATCTAATTAGAAAACTACAATGAAGAATACAATCAAAATGAAGCTAAAATAACATTTTACCTTCACCTACCATGTAGCTTGTCTCCATTTCTCTTCTAGCCATAATTTCTTGAAGATGTTGAGCTCTCAGATTTCCAAATGAAGCCTTTTCCCAAGATGCTACCAAAGTGTGGAGATTTGATGATGAATGCAAGGAAGCTTAAAGCTTGATTATGAAACTAATGGATGGAATGTAAGATGGATTTGATAACAATATGGATGCTTGAATGCTTTTAGAATGCTTGGATGCTTGATTGCTTGATTTCTTGAATGCCTATTACAAAAATACCTATTAGCTCTCAAAGGGGAAATGAGGCTCCTTTTATATATTTTTGGAGGATCTAGGCCTAGGTGGCACAATCCTACGGTGGAGAATGAAAGGTGGAAGATCCTAGGGCTAGGATTGACTTGGTTGAAGGAGTTGAGAAAAAAGGGGGATGTAGTTGGAATGTGAGAGGGAGAATAGGGATGATGTTCCTCTCACATTGACATGGAGGAGAACAAGGTGGAAGGGAAAGACACATGTCAAGTGTCTCTCAAAGACCCAAGAGAGAAAGAAGGAGAGACCTTTTCCTCATGAGGACTCTTTGTACAAGTGTCCCATGAGTCACCTTTGACCCTTAGAGGTGGCTTGAGAAGCCCCTTAGGAATAGGGCATGTCCCTTGACTTGGTTTAAGAGAGGACATGTGGTCATAAGACCAAGTCCTATGAGGCCACATAGCCTTTAAGAATAGAAAATGTGTGGGTGAGGATAATTACTAATAAATAATTAATAATAATAATTTATTTTAGCCAAAGTGATGTGTCAGGTGACTAGGTAGGTGAGGTGGACTAGGGAACTTAGTCATATTTAGGTGATTGTGTATTTAATTAAATCACTTTAATAAGACTAATCAGAAGACTTAGGATAGAGGAATAGCCTATAGTGAATTTACTAAATAAATTGGATAATTTATTTAACAAATAGAGGAATAATTATTAATTAAATAATAAATATTTAATTAATTTATCAAGTCAATATTAATTAAATAATAAATATTTAATCAATTAATAAAGCCATTTTTAAGTGTATACATTTTTCCCCTCTTTGAAATAATGTGCATGTCACATTGTTTCAAAGAAAATTTCAAGTATTTTTCCCCTGCCCTAGACAATGTCTGAAATGACCTAAGCATGCCCCCTTGAGAGATTGATTAGCAAAAAAGATTATCTCATTTTTTTCTTTTTCTTTTTTTATTATTATTTTTTTTTTCTAAGTTGGATAATCAATCTCACGAAAGAAACAGGAGAAAAGTTGGGTGAAAATGGGGTGAAAGGGAATAAAAATGGGATGTAAGGTCCACACACCAAGCACATAGGGTCCACGGGCTATAAATAGGGCTAAGGGGTCCACAATAAGCTCATTGTGCACACTTGTCATTTGGACATCAAAGCGCGAGAGACAGAAGAGCAGAGCTGCCAGGATATCATTTCCGTTGTCAGATCACCACTTCGAGAGGGTCAGACACTTCCAGCAACCACCCAATTCAGGTGAGCCGGTAGGTGATTCGATCCTCTTTGTCAATTCGATGCTTTTGAATGATTTATAGTAGATTTGTATCATGTTAGGGTAGATCTAATCTTAGGTTTAGATCAGAAAAAATTTGTGTTCTTACCTAGAAGATGAATGCGCCATTGCGGCACATGAATGCGCAATAATTAGCAACTTTTGCGGAGAAAGTCAAAATTGTTGTGCATTCATTTAGGGCATTGGCGCATTCATGCTAGAAGATAATTTTGTCCGCACATATGTAGAGTAAAAGTGCGCATTGGTTCTTTTGGTGCATTGGTTATGAATTATTGCGCAAATGTGCAATAAAATTGCGCATACATGATTTCCTGTGCAAATGTGAAAAGTTATGGTGCATGCATTTTTCTGTGCTGCGCATTTGTTTGATGGATAAAATTTGGTCAAATTAGAAAGTCAAATAGGTCAAACTAGATGTTGATAAGCCGATTTGATATGTCGGTGGTTAAATTTGATCGAGTAGGTCAAGATAGGCAACATTGTAGCATGGTTGCTAGTTAACCAATCTTGATACTAGATGATTGATAAAATCATCTATTAAAACATGTGATAGAACATGTTTGTAGTTGATATAGTAGGATAGATATATGTTGTAGATCAGTTTATCAAAATCTGATAGCTTGATTTTATTTGATTTGTATAGGAAGACATTACTAATATTCTAATGTCATAGGAGAGATATCCCATCACACAGAATCTGAGACCAGCATTGTCAAAGACTGACAGACTCCTGATTGGTGCATCCGGGTTATATCATGTGATTTACATGCCCAAGATTAGGGTGAATCAGAGTATGATGACAACATTGGTAGAGCAGTGGTACTCGGAGATGAGTACCTTCCATCTTCTGACAGGGGAGATGACTGTTACACTAGAGGATGTATAGCGCATCCTCCGGCTTCCTATCATAGGGGAGTTAGTACATTATGATCAACATGATAGAGTGAGGGAGTGCAGAGCCATCTTTAGAGATGATGACATCGAGGAGGGGGAGATCAGCTAGGAGGACATGGTGGACTTATATGAGCCCCTACCAATGGTACTAGCAAGAGCAATTGGGGGTTTTGTTTTCCCTAATCATAGATCACATGGATTTGCAATTGGATGGGGCCGCACTCTCCAGTAGATGATGGATGGGACCCATTTTGCTTGGGGGGTTTTTTTATTAGCTCACCTATATCATGATCTCCATCAAGTGGTGTATCATAGAGGAGCATCACTATCAGTAGGTTTTACATTACTCCATGTTTGGGCATGGAAGCACATTGCAGTGACATGGCCTGTAGCTATTAGATTTCACAGCGCAGGACAACTGTACATCCATCTGTATTCATCAATTTTATCTCAACCAAAACTGGGACACTTGGAGTTTTGGTGGTACACCTTTGATACTTTGGATATAGTGACATGGAGGCCTTACCTAGGATGTGATCCCTGGGATGATGAGCAATAGCTAGGATTTTATTTTGAGTCACGATGGCTGATAGGGTGGATGCCCTTTGTTTTGGAGAGACAGTTGGTCAGCCGGGTTCTGCACCAGTTTGGTAGGATCCAGGGCATGCCCCAGGGAGTGACAGAGTTCACCAGAACTCATCAGGAGAGACAGGATTGGGGACCTATGGCATCTTTTGATGTGGCCCGATAGGAGTTTTTGGACATGCCATTCTAGGTATGGACTATGCAATAGGGTGTTGTGGACCTAGGTATGACAGCAGATCTAGAACAGTTCCTGAGAGACTTTCATGTTCCACACTTGACTGATCTGGCTGCTAGGCCACCAGAGAGAGATCCAATAGATAGCTACCATGGGAGATGCCAAGGGAGAGATAGGTGGGGATGAGGGAGAGGTGATGGTGGGGATGCTGGAGGAGGTGATGGAGGAGGTGATGGAGGAGATGGGGAGAGAGGTGATAGGGTTGGTCCTCAGATGAGAGGAGGTGGTGTTAGATAGAGGGGATTGATGCCACCCCTAGCTAGACATGGATGAAGATAGCCTCTGACACAACCAGCACAACCAGCTAAAGGAGCTCCACTATAGGTTCCAGTACAAAAGGTATAGATACCAGCTGCCCCAGTACAGGGACTAGCTATATCAACATAGGATAAGGCAGACATATTATTAGCTTAGGGTGGAGTAGTACAAGGTGGAAAAATCCTTGGTGATGGATTGGATGAGTAGGATGCCCCTATGGAGGATGTGGATGCTCAAGAGTAGGCGGCAGAGATGTATATCAGGGGAAAGGATCCCTACTTACAAAGAGATGTTGTAGAGGAGGAGGATCCTGATATAGACTCATTTCTATTTCAACTAGCAATGAAACAGGTGCAGGTAGACCGTGTTCCTAGTCTAGAGCAGTGGATTGAGATGTTGGAGAGCCAGATGGGGCTACTTAGGCATGAGCATGATGTAGCCCTTGAGAGACTCGGGGAGTCAGAGATGTTACTAGATGAGCTACAGTGCATAGAGGATTTGGGTCCCCATGGAGATAGCAATAGAGCCATGATACATGCTAGGAAGAAGATATCCTATTGGTGAGAGGCTTATAGATAGGCGGTCTCAAGGGATCAGTGGATTGGGAACTATAGGGAGAGCTCAGTAGCTATTAGGACTGTAGTTCATGATAGAGAGGCACCAGCTGGTGGAGGAGGTGTATCATCATGCCCTCCTAGAGCACTGATAGGTTTGAGAGATCAGGGTGGATCCTCAGCATCAGGTAGTTCAGTAGCATAGGGCCACATTGCATCTTGTAGATAGAGACAGACAGAGTCTGGAGGCAGTGGCTCATAGATTTGAGAGATCATTGTATACACTGTTGTACCATTTTATCATTGTATCATTATATTTTTGACTTGATAGACATGGATATTGGATATATTGTTATATTTTTTTTATTATTGGATAGCTTTGTTGTATCGAATGGACTTTGTATGATTGACTCTATATATACAGTGATGCAGTTCTATCATTATTTACTTTGATGATTTATATACATGTGCATACTGACATATGCAGGATGTGATGATTTACTTTAATATGCATAGAATGTATGTCTTAGAATGCAAAATTCTTTATATTCTATTTGATATATTTGATGCTTAATGGTTAATCATATGATGTTGATATAAATGCATGCCTTAAATGAGTTTACACTATACAAATGCTTATGTGATGACTAATGAGATGATGAAATCAACAATGTGGATAATGGATAGTAAATGAGTGATGTAAATGAATGATATAAATGATGATTGGAAACACATGTAATGGATAATAAATAAACAATGTAAAATACATATAATGGATAAGAAATGAATCATATATAATGTGTATAATGGATAATAAATGAAAATGTTCATAAGATAACTAAAATATACAATGTTTACCCTAACAAAAAGATAATGAGATATGAATAACAACTATAACAACACATGAAACATGCATGTAATATAGATGGATAATATACAAATGAACATAACAAATAAAGATAATGCATGGCCTAAATGAATTTGATGTTTGTAAAATGCAAAATAAAACTTAATTTTTTTGTTATCCAAATGTCCTCAACTTAAATAACAATGTATCTGACACAAGAAGAATGGACTAGGAGAACAGATAACCTAAAAATCTCTATAAAAGGAGCACTGATATGCAAGTCATGAACTGTTTAAATGAAATTTAATATGAAATGAATGTATCTCCATAGCTGTAGGTAACATCTTAGAACTTCATAATAACTGGAACTTGATTTTCATCATTAAGCTTGTTATGTTGCAAGAAAATGTAAGCATCATGGTATAATTAAACTAGGATGACCTAAGCACTTCTTCCATGGAGTTTAATGTAGCAAACTTGACAAGCATCTAGGTATAATTGAACCGAGATGACCTGAGTTTCATTTGCATAACAAAAAAGGAATATTTCCCCCCTCCATTGGGGAACAAATATTTGGAGTCGAGGTATGTGCTAGCGTATCACCATAAATAGCATATGTAGAGAAACATGATATGGATGTTGTCAATACTATTAAATGGATGAAGGCACTTATGCACAAACACCCCAATTATTTGTTCCTTTGATTTCATCAGAAAATATCCCACAAATAGCAATCAAAGAAAATACCATGCCCCATCATGGTTATCCTAATCAATGACATTTTAGAGTTTCAAACTCATGTCAAAGATATCATAAAATAGCATAGGAAACATGATAACAATGAAATCTAGATATGAATTCATAATCTACAACAAATCATTCTAACATGTCTGTCATGAATATACATTTCTTTTTCCAAAAGATAGTGTAAGATATAGTGATCAGTTCAAGTGATGATGTATAGTCAAGATTTGATAGATAAAATGTCATGTTTCGAAGGATAGATTATAGATTCTGATTCATCATAAAGATATCATTGTGAAAGAACATTTGATTGTGTTTTCTTTGTCTGGTGAAAATACTCCATTGTGTCCTCTAAGAGTCATGACTATCATAGATCCACTTCCTGAACTAGGTCAAGGACATGCCCCCAGCTAGGTGATGGACTGACTTATTATGGATGAAGAAAGACACAACAAGACTAGGATGAAGACCATGAGAAATGAGCAAGCTATGATGGGGTTTTATTATGGGTAGATACAATGGATGGTGTATGAACTAGCCATTTTATTATGATATGTACATGGCGGTTATTGGGACTGACTAGCCATTTTATTGTGGATATAGACAATGAATGGACATACTAGAAGAATCCTAATAGATAAAGGAGCTAACTTGATACACATGGTGCCTATTTCTAGGTTTTCACCACATGCTTTTATTGTAATTTTCTTTTGATTTTTTTTTATTTTTTATTTTTTATTTTTTTGTATTTACAAAATATATTCATAGCCCTTGCATTGGGATTTCAAGAATAGAACTTCTTGAGATGGATACTATTAAGAGGTTCATCCAAAGGACCTCCCTCAGGTGTGGGCAATTGATAAGCCCCAGAACCATAAACTATTGTAACTACAAAAGGACCTAATCAATTGGGTTTGAACTTGCCCTTCTTCTCACGATGCAATTGATTCTTTGGATTTTCTCGAAGGACTAAGTCACCCAACTGAAAGTCTCTGATCTTTACCTTGTTGTTATACTGATGAGACATACACTACTGATAGACTTTCAAATGATCATAAGCTCTTTGATGATGTTCATCCAGCAGTTCTAGTTCAGTCAACCATTGAACTCTATAGTCTTCATCAGGAATCAAATCTTTGAGAGTGACACGAAGTGAAGGCAACTCGACCTCGAGGGGTAGGACTGCTTTGGATCCATAGACAAGGGAATATGGGGTGGCTCTAGTAGGAGTACAGATGGAGTTATGGTAAGCCCACAGGGCTGGATTTAGTTGGATATGCTAGTCATGGCTAGCATCATTGACAGTCTTTTGTAGGATTTTAACAATAGTTTTATTTAACGCCTCAGCTTGGCCATTTCCTTGGGGATAGTATATGGTGGAATAGTTATGGGTGATATGGAATTTTGCACACAGTTCACCCATGTCCTAATTTTGAAACTATTTCCCATGATCAGTAATGAGATACATAGGTATACCATATCTACAAATGATATAATTTAAGATAAACATGGATACTTGTTT